>CAKMXH010000003.1:600000-1128007 GCA_928722295.1 Ustilago curta | reverse complement strand
CCCTAACCCTAACCCTAACCCTAACCCTAACCCTAACCCTAACCCTAACCCTAACCCTAACCCTAACCCTAACCCTAACCCTAACCCTAACCCTAACCCTAACCCTAACCCTAACCCTAACTCCTAATCCTGACATCCTGCTGGCATTTGCGGCCCATGGCGATGGGCATCTCTCTGCTGCCACGTACCTGGCCAACATGGCCAAGCCAGGCACATGGGGTGATGAGATCATGCTCATGGCCATTGCACAGGCATTCAGCGTCTCCATCATGGTCTACTCTGGTGTTGACCCTCAGACAGGTGACAGCCATGGCACTGTCTACCCTCACAATGCAGAGGGACCACACTATGGCCTTTACCACCTGGTCAGGTCCCAGCATTATGAGCTCCTGTTCCCCTGATCGATTTTGTCCCAATGAGTTCCGTATGTAAATAGGTTGTGGGGCCTAGGGCACTTTTTCCCACTGGGTTTTTTTCCCCTAGGCCATGTAAATAGTCCGCATGTAGATACGCTCACTCCAAGACAATAGTATACACGTCTATGCATAGTTCATGCCTGCCTGTGGTGTGTGACTGGCCCTGCTGCCGACCCTACTAACGGCACCGACCAAAGTCAGTCGGATGGCCCTGCAACTCTGCAGCTGCACTTCCCCAGCTCTGTCCACCATAACACAAGTCAATAACAGCCATGTTAGTACATCCAATGCGGTTGACCCTACCTGTTCAAAGTAGGGTTAGGGGTAGGGTCCAGCCTTGGAAAAATTTCACCCCTAGGGGCTGGAACACAACCTGCTCCGATAGTGTCGGATATGGCTTCTCCATGTCAGAGAACCCCAGCGCACATCAAAAAATGCCCACTTATTATGCCAGAAGGGTCTAACCCTACTGGGGTAGGGGCTGGCCAACACGTTGACCCCTACCCAGCCATGACCGCAAGCGGTACAGCATTGACCTTGCAGATACAGCCGTTTGGCACCATTTGACACATATGTCATTAAGGGACGGAGCCAATCGGAGCCACTTTTTTCGGCCGCTCAACCCTCCAATGGTCCCCCCTTTGGTTTTGACCGATTTTGCACTCCTGCCAACCCTACACCCTCAGTATGCATTCTCCATCCCTGCTTTCTTGCATACACTAGTTTTTCACCATTACGCACCTTCTGGTGGCATCAGATCCCGCAAAAGCCAGAAAAAGGTCTCAGACCCTACCTCGACCCTACGTCCCGACCCTACTTTTGATCAACCGCCCTGACCCATTTTTATAGTCAACTTGCGTAGGGTCAACTAATGACTTTAGCCAAACTCACCTAGGACTATCCAGCGACGCATAGAAAAGGGGGTGTTGTGTCGCCAACCCTACCCGGGGATCCCCTTGTAACCCTAAAGCTAACACCTGACTGGCAACCAGGCTCGCCATATGATGGTCAGGATGAAGGCCATTCAATGGCTCCAGCGCCATCCTGACATCCTGCTGGCATTTGCGGCCCATGGCGATGGGCATCTCTCTGCTGCCACGTACCTGGCCAACATGGCCAAGCCAGGCACATGGGGTGATGAGATCATGCTCATGGCCATTGCACAGGCATTCAGCGTCTCCATCATGGTCTACTCTGGTGTTGACCCTCAGACAGGTGACAGCCATGGCACTGTCTACCCTCACAATGCAGAGGGACCACACTATGGCCTTTACCACCTGGTCAGGTCCCAGCATTATGAGCTCCTGTTCCCCTGATCGATTTTGTCCCAATGAGTTCCGTATGTAAATAGGTTGTGGGGCCTAGGGCACTTTTTCCCACTGGGTTTTTTTCCCCTAGGCCATGTAAATAGTCCGCATGTAGATACGCTCACTCCAAGACAATAGTATACACGTCTATGCATAGTTCATGCCTGCCTGTGGTGTGTGACTGGCCCTGCTGCCGACCCTACTAACGGCACCGACCAAAGTCAGTCGGATGGCCCTGCAACTCTGCAGCTGCACTTCCCCAGCTCTGTCCACCATAACACAAGTCAATAACAGCCATGTTAGTACATCCAATGCGGTTGACCCTACCTGTTCAAAGTAGGGTTAGGGGTAGGGTCCAGCCTTGGAAAAATTTCACCCCTAGGGGCTGGAACACAACCTGCTCCGATAGTGTCGGATATGGCTTCTCCATGTCAGAGAACCCCAGCGCACATCAAAAAATGCCCACTTATTATGCCAGAAGGGTCTAACCCTACTGGGGTAGGGGCTGGCCAACACGTTGACCCCTACCCAGCCATGACCGCAAGCGGTACAGCATTGACCTTGCAGATACAGCCGTTTGGCACCATTTGACACATATGTCATTAAGGGACGGAGCCAATCGGAGCCACTTTTTTCGGCCGCTCAACCCTCCAATGGTCCCCCCTTTGGTTTTGACCGATTTTGCACTCCTGCCAACCCTACACCCTCAGTATGCATTCTCCATCCCTGCTTTCTTGCATACACTAGTTTTTCACCATTACGCACCTTCTGGTGGCATCAGATCCCGCAAAAGCCAGAAAAAGGTCTCAGACCCTACCTCGACCCTACGTCCCGACCCTACTTTTGATCAACCGCCCTGACCCATTTTTATAGTCAACTTGCGTAGGGTCAACTAATGACTTTAGCCAAACTCACCTAGGACTATCCAGCGACGCATAGAAAAGGGGGTGTTGTGTCGCCAACCCTACCCGGGGATCCCCTTGTAACCCTAAAGCTAACACCTGACTGGCAACCAGGCTCGCCATATGATGGTCAGGATGAAGGCCATTCAATGGCTCCAGCGCCATCCTGACATCCTGCTGGCATTTGCGGCCCATGGCGATGGGCATCTCTCTGCTGCCACGTACCTGGCCAACATGGCCAAGCCAGGCACATGGGGTGATGAGATCATGCTCATGGCCATTGCACAGGCATTCAGCGTCTCCATCATGGTCTACTCTGGTGTTGACCCTCAGACAGGTGACAGCCATGGCACTGTCTACCCTCACAATGCAGAGGGACCACACTATGGCCTTTACCACCTGGTCAGGTCCCAGCATTATGAGCTCCTGTTCCCCTGATCGATTTTGTCCCAATGAGTTCCGTATGTAAATAGGTTGTGGGGCCTAGGGCACTTTTTCCCACTGGGTTTTTTTCCCTAGGCCATGTAAATAGTCCGCATGTAGATACGCTCACTCCAAGACAATAGTATACACGTCTATGCATAGTTCATGCCTGCCTGTGGTGTGTGACTGGCCCTGCTGCCGACCCTACTAACGGCACCGACCAAAGTCAGTCGGATGGCCCTGCAACTCTGCAGCTGCACTTCCCCAGCTCTGTCCACCATAACACAAGTCAATAACAGCCATGTTAGTACATCCAATGCGGTTGACCCTACCTGTTCAAAGTAGGGTTAGGGGTAGGGTCCAGCCTTGGAAAAATTTCACCCCTAGGGGCTGGAACACAACCTGCTCCGATAGTGTCGGATATGGCTTCTCCATGTCAGAGAACCCCAGCGCACATCAAAAAATGCCCACTTATTATGCCAGAAGGGTCTAACCCTACTGGGGTAGGGGCTGGCCAACACGTTGACCCCTACCCAGCCATGACCGCAAGCGGTACAGCATTGACCTTGCAGATACAGCCGTTTGGCACCATTTGACACATATGTCATTAAGGGACGGAGCCAATCGGAGCCACTTTTTTCGGCCGCTCAACCCTCCAATGGTCCCCCCTTTGGTTTTGACCGATTTTGCACTCCTGCCAACCCTACACCCTCAGTATGCATTCTCCATCCCTGCTTTCTTGCATACACTAGTTTTTCACCATTACGCACCTTCTGGTGGCATCAGATCCCGCAAAAGCCAGAAAAAGGTCTCAGACCCTACCTCGACCCTACGTCCCGACCCTACTTTTGATCAACCGCCCTGACCCATTTTTATAGTCAACTTGCGTAGGGTCAACTAATGACTTTAGCCAAACTCACCTAGGACTATCCAGCGACGCATAGAAAAGGGGGTGTTGTGTCGCCAACCCTACCCGGGGATCCCCTTGTAAGCGTGTGTCCACGCTTTGTCTGTTGCAGACCGCAAGTTGCGTCTGTCCGTCCGTTGCAATTTTCTTGGATTTCCTATGGCCCACGGTCACAAAGGGTGGAGAATGCATGGCTACAACAAAGGAGACCGCTGACTGTGGGAGCCTCTGTTGGCCGCAAGACTTTCTAGGCTGCTGGCTGTGGCCGTGACCACTATTTCACGCTTCTTTTCTCTGCCACAATTTCTTGGATATTTGCTTGCATTATTCACCGTCAATGTCATTTACATAGCATGCTGAGGTCAGGCACAAGCGTGTCTGTGCTTCAATCCTGGAAGCTGCCAATGTGTTGAACAGTCAACTGTCTGCACTGAGACCATGAGCGGCAAGCATATGCAATGAGCAATGACCATAGGCTTGAGAGTGGCACTTGACGCTTGATGGCATACAGTCTACAGTCTACGGTCAACAGTCTGTAGTCTCCACAGTCTGGCTGTGCTTGCGGTCAGTTGGCCTCACTCAGCGTTGCGGACAGACAGCAGCTTACGGACAGACAGCAGCTTACGGACAGTGGAGAGACTTGCGGACAGACTGCTGCTTGCGGACAGACAGCAGCTTACGGACAGACAGCAGCTTGCGGACAGTGGAGAGACTTGCGGCCACTGGCTGACCGTCACACACTGAAGAAGTTGAATCAGTCCGCAAGGCACTAGCGCAGTGTCTGAATTTCACGGAATTTCCCTGGATTTCCCCAATTTTGGACGCGTCTGGCCGCAAGAATTTCAAACCGTAAGGGCACTGGAGCAGTGTCTTTTGCGCTGACCGTTGGGTACGGACGAGCTGGTTTGGCCAGCCCATTTGGCAGGGCGGACGCGTCCGCCTCAGGCGCCTTTGCATCCGCCGCCTAGGGCTAGGCTGCTCTGGGTGCGAGGTGACCTTTGAATCTGATAGTTGAATCCAACAGAGGCTGACAGTTCCACAAGAGTTGCAGATTGGGCCATCGATCAGCCTCACCTGACTAACACAGGGGATGTTAAGGCACAGTCCTAACACTTATCAATTGGCGCTTCCGGACCATTTTCTGTCCACTCTTTTCTCCAATGTGAGTGGAATCATAAGAAAATACTTGACTCGCAGCAGATAGCCACGGCTTGGTTCAGCTTAACCTCGACCATGCGCACTTGACTCGCGACAGTTAGCCACAGCGTCACGACAACCTAGCCACAGCTGGGCAACGGCTGGGCAATGGCGGGGCAACAGCGGGAGTGTACGAGCGGGGCAAGCGGGAGGTGAAGAGTCGAGGGTGACGGCTGGCGAGATGGCGACATCGAGAGTGGCTGTGGACGGAAGGTCATCCAGTTGCGACGTTCACCCAGCAACTCGTGCCTGAACCGTTACGACTGTGCGCCCACTGATTTTGTCTTTTTGCACAGTCGCATCCGCACAAAACCTCTCTTATCAGGTACAAATTTCATTCCTTCGTCACGACGGAAAGGCGATCATTGATTCGCGAACTATTGTTTCCAAGCGAGAATAAGACGAAGGGATAGCAACTAGCATCCCTGCAACTTGTTCCTGGGCCATGTGTACTTGTCCTTCGGGAATCTCGTCAAATTTCTGTTCTGGTAGAGCTCTTGATGAGTGTTGATGAAGTTGGCGGTTGGGTGGTCAGGCGGGTCGCAAGAGACTCGATCGGCTTGGCCGTCTTTCTGGTACACACGAACATAGTCGATCGACATGAACGCTGGGAAGGTGATGGCCGTGGGGCCATCAAAGTTGACGGGCTGGAAACCGCTCGAGATGGCCAAGTTCATGACGATGGCCATGGGTTCGACTGGAATGATGCGCTGGCTAATGTCCAAGGCGGGACGAGCAGGGAATGCCTTGGGGTTTACGGTCCACGAGGGCTTACCATCCACGTACCAGGTCATGGAACCGCTGCCGTCGTAGTTGAAATCAGGGCTGAACTCGACACCGTACTTGACGTATTGGTTCTGCGTCAGCTGGAAGCCGGCGTCGGGAACTTGCGTCACCGAAGAGACGGCCTCTTGAATCTGACCACCAGTGTACGTGTTGAACTCGGTGATGGTGTCGTCATAGATTGTGGCCTCTCCGCTCGAGTTGCCCCATGCGTAGGCATCGTCAAAGGGTGCGACCTGCAACGACTGCGAGGCATACGAGTGGCGCGCGCCGTTTCTGTACTGCACCTGCACTTCGAAAATGTCGATTTCGGGTGAGGATCGCCCAACGTTGTTGTTGGGACCAGGGTGATCTTCACCTGGACATGTGCAAGACGAGTAGCGCATGCCGGGAAGGTAGGAGAGTTCGCCGTTGTAAGCGTACGTGCCGGTAGAGTGGATTGCAGCATAGGGGCCAGTGCCGTTGATAAAGGTCTGGTTGGGCAAGATACCGGTGTCGCAGGCCTGGTACGAGTAAGGCCAGGTTCCTTCGGTGGATGCTAGGTAACCAGGACGTCCCAAGTTGCCCATCAACCACACCGCCGGCCAGTAACCTGTGCTGCTGGGCGATCCGGGCAGTTTGACGCTGAACTCGATGTATCCACCTTGGAAGCAAAACTTGTTCCAAGACTGAACCATTCCCGAGCGGAAGTTCTTGTTGTGAGTTTCGTGCTCTTCCAGGGCAATGACCATGGCTCCGCCGGTGGTGTTGACGGCTTCGGGTGAGTACCACTCAAAGTCGCCGGTACCAGAGTACCAAAGGTCGACTGCTTCCCAGTAAGGGTCGTCGCCAGGCCAGAAGGTCCTTCCGTCCTTTTCGAATTCGTCACTAAAGACGAGATGGTAGGAGGACTGGTCGTATTGGCTGGTCCACTTCATAGCGCTGGCGGGTGTGTCGGCGTCGATGAGGGAGGCGATGTCAAGGGCTGGCACCTGACCGGAACCATTGGTGCCGCCGAGACCGAAGGCGCCCTTGGTATCGCTGTCATACATGTTTTTGATTTTGATGAGAACGGGGTAGCCAAGGAAGAGCATGATGAGGCCGAGTGCTAGGAGAACGAGCGTGAGGACATTGAGAAACCCACGCAGGCTCCAGCTGTGAGAGGACTTGTCCCACTTTGTGTCGATGGAGTGAAGGTAGTCATCCTCCTCTTCCGTCATGCCATTCGCGGCAAGCTGATACTTGGCGGTGTTGGAGCTGGGATTTGAGCGGTTGTACAAGAGGTGGTCCTTTTGGCTTGATGTACCTGCACCAATGCTGGTGGATGAGCTTGAAGGCGGGCTATGGTTGGAGGAGGCGCCAGCGCCGTACTGTCTGGGCATTGTGAAGGTGGCGCTGTGCTGGGTTTCAGAGGGTCGATCAGATACAAAAGCTAGCGTTGCGCTCACAGGTAGAGTGACTTGCGCGATGCTGAGTGAATCAGCTGGCTAGCAGATGGTGCGGATGGCACGTGTTGGATGTCGAACACAGGATCTGCAGCGGATACGATGTTGGGAGGCTGAGGTAGGCAGACGAAAAGAAGAAGAAAGAAAACGAGAGTAGAAGGGGTCCCGATCACAGTTGACGGAAGAGGGACTATGTTGGCGATGATGATGGTGATGATGGAGAAGGAGCGAAGCAAATACTGTAGAGAGCGCCTCAGGGTCCTGCTAAGTTGTGAGATGGAGAGGGAGAGGTAACGGAAGGTGTCGAATGCAATCAAGCTCCTAAACTGCGAGTTTGTGTTGCGTTGCACGCGTGATTACAGTACTGACCGATCTTACTTTGTGCGAGCTGGCACAAATTCAATGCAGAATGTGCGCGCTTCAACCTTCCGCGGCCAGAGCGCTTGAACAACAAAGGCAGAAAAAACACACGACTTTTCAAGGGAGAGAAGGAGGCATCGATCGACGCAGGCCATACAGTATTGTGCCGGACCAACGGCCGCTGCCAGCCAGCCGTCGGTACCCCAGCAAGGAGTCAGCGGTGTCGAGCAGCCGGTCGGACGGTCTTGTGTAACTTGTTTTTTTGTGACGCGAATGCAAGTAGAAGTCAGCATTGCTCTGCAGTCAAGTGAACTCGATCGAGGTTCGCATCAACCAAAAAAGAAAAAGACAGGGGCCTGGTGCTCCTCTCTTTTTACACGCTGCACAGCCCGAGGCAGAAATGATCAGCACACTTGAACGTCGGCAACACATGTTTGCTGCATTCAAAAGGTGGATCTTTTGTATTTGAACTCGGCTTTCAATTCTGTTGATGCAACCTCGAGTTGTAATCCCTTTCAGCTTCTGCCAACAGGCAAAATTCGAAAATGAACTGGACTACTGTACCTGCCAGAAAGGGGTTCTGTCTCCTTGGCCTGGCTGAACCAACGAAAGTCCAACAGACGGCACAACTCAAAAGGCATCCATAACCATCTGCCGTATCCTTGTGGGCAATGCTTCGGTGGCTAGAGCGGCCCAGCGGAAGGCACAACAAGCACAGACGATTGCCTAATGCCCTTCCAGCGCGAACACAGCCTCGACGATCAGACTTTTGTCGTACGACTTGTCAATATTGTATTTGATAGGACGAGTTGCAACAACATTTGAAGATAAATAAAAGGAGATCAGCGATAACGTTAAACCGATCATCGTCTAAATCGGGTCAGCCCGTCAGCTTGAATCCGAAGAGGCTTGACCTGGTCGCAGAGTGGATCCACCTCAGCAGCGCAATCGCTTGTCGCAAAAGGCATGCTTGTTGACCAACCTTGACTCTTCGATTCGAGACAGCACGAGCAGTCTCAACATTTCTTCAAGATGAGGTCGGGGTGATCCGAATGTTTTTCCTCAAAAGATGGATGGGGAGTGTTTGCAGGCCTGACGAGGGTGAAACGTCTCTGCCCAATCTGGGATTGGAACCGTTCAAACCCATTCAAATTCGGCGACCTTTTTGATCTGATATTTTTTTCTTTTTTTTGGCGGCTTTACAGACTGCGGCACTACGTCAGTCCCAGGCTCGCTATCAATCTATGTTTTCGTTGACGTCAAAGGGCTCGTTCCAGAACTCCGCCCTGCAACCCGACCCGCAACACACAAACACCGCTCTCTGCTCACACTTTATTGGCACCGTCTTGAGATAAAACAGGTCCAAGGATGATGCTCGATTTGGAAGGATCCACTCGCCTCACCGCCTTAAGAATTTCTACGCAAGCGAGCCCTGTGAACTGACAACGAGGCGAAACGAGGCGAAAAGGAGGGTTCCAGCTCCGCGTCGGCGCACCTTCCGATGAGGATGGCTGACCGTGAAGCGACAGCCGCCGCCCTGTGCTGCTGTAACTTGCAATTCCCACGGCTTTCGAATCGCTCACCGGTCAGTCACAAACTTTGAGTTTTGCCGCCTGTCTGTCCGTGAGCGCGTGCATGTCCTGTACAGGTACGGGAGGTACTGTACCGAAAGAAGCAAGAGTGTCAGAATGCGAAGTGTGACTGCGGAGAGCGAGGATGCCCACGTTTGCCCGTTTGGTAGTGCAGCCCACACAGCACACAGACTTGCAGAGGAGGGTACCGAATCGAATCGCATGATGACGCCCATGTGTTACAGTACAGTACTGTACCTGTATGCAGAAGCCCACAACTCAAAAAGTTCATTGTTTGCTCGGCGATTCGCACGCTCTGTTGAAAATCAACCCTTTTTTGGAAACACAGATTGCCGTGTGACGGAAGAGCCGATGTGTGAAGGCTCGCTGCCTGCTCGCTTCTTCCGATACTGTACAATACGCCGCCCTTTCTTTCACTCTGCCTGTCGATAGGCACGGTGAATCGAAGACGCACTGCAGTGGGACCCTCTGGTTGCAATCAAATCTAGGCTGCTTGATTGCGTTTCGAGTGTCATAATTGTCTCACTCCAAAGTTGCTCTCTGCTCTCTGCTCGTCTAGAGTCTCGTCGCAGCATCATCTCAGCCTCCTCCTCTCTTCTCAATCTCAGTGTTCGGGCTTTTCGCGAAGAGAGCATGTGCCAACAGGGTTGAGCTCCCTTCAGCTACTGCTGCAGCTGCATCCATGCACAACCTACAGCGCCCACTGTCGAAGTAACCTTCACGTCACCCTACTCACTCTAGCTCGCTTTCGACATTCCTTCGCTCGCGATCATACTAGCTCCTTCCTCATCACCACCTCTTCCATCTTGATCGCCAGCTTCAGCTGCCTTCTATTCCTTCAGTCTCGTGTATATATATATCGACAAAGCTTGTCGCGAGCTCGACTCTCAGCTTGCAACAAGCGTACCTGAAAACCGTCGAGGAGGTCGACTACCCACCAGAAGCGTCGCAGCGGCAGATCCGCTAGCGCCAGCTCATTCCACCCAACTCACTCCAACCATCAAGGCTGAGACGGATCACCCGGCCAAGGCCCAAGAAGAGGATCACCATGTCAGCACCCGAAGCATACCTCGAGTCAGGCTCGAGCATCTCACATGGCGCCACAACGGCATCACAAATCTCGCCACCGCTCTCAAAGATCTCACCACAGTCCTCGACATCCGAGAAGGGCTCTTCGGACTCGCCATATCTCGACACCGACGGCCATGAGATGAAATCACAGCCAGGCATGCCCTTTGCAGACTTTGTCATAGAGAACGATGACCTGCACGACTACGAGAGTCAAAACCCCGTCAAGCGTCATTTCGACCCACGAGTCATGCTCGACTTGACAACCATGGCCATCGTCATTGCCGCCGCCGTTACTCTCTTCCTCGGCTACCCTCTCATCGCATTCGGACACCTCGCGAGGGGCAAAAAGGACGGCTTCAACCTCGGTGGCACCAACGGTTCTGGTCAAGTACCCAATCTTGCCAATGTGCGTATGGCTCTCATTGACCCAGACACACCCAAAGAACTCTATACAAAAGCTTCGGTCGATGGCTCTCAGGAAATGCAGCTTGTCTTCAGTGACGAGTTCAACACCGATGGCAGATCCTTCTATCCAGGAGACGACCCGTTCTGGACTGCTGTCGATCTTTGGCCATGGCCTACAGGAGACTACGAGTGGTACAGCCCTGAAGCCGTCACCACGGCTGATGGAAACCTCGTCATCACAGCTGATCAGGTTCAGACCAACAACCTCAACTTCCGCAGTGGTCAAATCACCACGTGGAATCAATTCTGTTTCACCGGGGGTTATATCGAGGTCCGCCTGCAATTGCCTGGAAGCAACTCCGTCTCCGGATGGTGGCCGGCTGTGTGGACTATGGGCAACTTAGGACGGGCCAACTACGGTGCAACGACGCAAGGAACCTGGCCGTACGCCTACTCAGCTTGCGATGTTGGCACGTTGCGGAATCAGACGTATCCCGATGGTTCCGGCCCCGAAGGTGCGCTTACCAGTGGTGCCACGGTGTTTAACCGCAAGTACCACACCAGCTCCATCAGCTGGCAGCCTGGGCAGCGTCTTTCGGCATGCACCTGCCCAGGAGACGACCATCCCGGCCCCAAGGACTCCGATGGCAATTATGTCGGACGCGCAGCGCCCGAAATCGACATCCTCGAAGCGCAAGTGGGCAACGGTATCGGAGGCGTCTCGCAGTCAGGTCAATGGATGCCCGCCAACTACGGATACGAGCTCATCAACACCACCGGCACCGAATACCAGTTTTTCCAGCCTTCGGCGCAGCTCAACTCGTATCAAGGCAACGTGCTCCAACAGTCGGCCAGTGGCGTTGCCGACACGCTCCAGACCGCTTACCAATACAGCGGTGGTGATTTCGCAGTCTATGGTTTTGAGTACAAGGCAGGCTACGACGGCTACATTCACTGGATAAACAACGGCCAACGATCCTGGTCGCTCTTTTCCGGTGCGCTTGCAGCTGATCCACGCGTCAACATCAGCCGGCGACCGGTCCCGCAGGAACCCATGTACATCTTGATGAACCTGGCCATCTCTTCTGGATTTGGTACTGTCGAATGGGACCAATTACGGTTCCCAGGCAAAATGCTCATCGACTACGTACGCGTCTACCAACCCAAAGGACAGACCAACATCGGATGCGATCCTGACGACTTCCCGACTCAAGCTTACATCAACAAACACATTGAAGCATACACAAACCCGAATCTCACAATTTGGGGCGGAACAGCCGAACAGGGTGGATACCAGCAAGATTGGCCTAGGAACCGTCTGAATCCAAACGGGTGCACCAATCCACCATCAAAGTATCCTGGCCCTAATCCTGCCGCATAAATTACTCACCAGTAAAGGACATTTTCTTCTTCAGTTTTCTTCTATATTGGCATGGCTTGCTTTGCAGTTTCCTCTTTGTACTTTAAATACCCCAGCCCGTTTTGGCTCATTCATACTGCACTTCTTATCCTCATCTCGGGACCGTCGATCGTATGTTACTCTGTCGGTTAGCGTGCGTTCATAAGAACGGGATCGCTGAGAATGGAAGCCCGAACGGAAGGAGCGCGGAGACTTGCGAGCCATTCGCTGCTCCGGCGATCGATGCTCGGAGACACGCACCAAGTTTACACACTGGCAGAATGCAAAGTGAGTTGTGGTGAGAAAAGCAAATCATAGTCTATACGTAAAACAAATCGGAACAAAACGACAAGAGGGCAACTACTTCTTCTCTGTCTGCTTCTTGCGGTAAGCCTCTTGCATCTCCTTTTGGATGTTCATCATGACCGGCGTGTGGCACTTGTACTCCATCGAGAATTCACCTTTGCCTTGGGTCAACCCACGCAGCTGAGAGCTGTAGCCGAACATGTCGTTGAGCGAAACTTCTGCGGTGAGTGTGAACTCGTCTTCTCGGATCTCGGTATCCGAGATGGTTCCCTTGCGCTGGTTGAGAGCTCCGATGACGGCACCTTGGAACTCGATGGGTGCGACGACTTCGACGGTCATCTTGGGTTCAAGGATGACAGGGTTGGCCTTGGCGTAGGCTTCACGGAAGGCTCCAGCTGTAGCCAATCGGAAAGCAAGTTCGGACGAATCGACACTGTGCGCTGCACCGTCTTCCAAAACGAAACGAACACCCGTGACAGCGTGGCCAGAGAGAGCACCCTTTTCGAGCGCATCGTAGAATCCCTTCTCACAAGCTGCGATGTAACCGTTGGGGATAGATCCACCAACAACGCGATTCTCAAACGCTGTATCCACACCTGTCTCGGGGTCAACCTCCATGGGCTCGATGTATCCCATCACACGACCAAACTGACCGGCACCACCCGTCTGCTTCTTGTGCGTGTAGGCGAACGTCGCCTTCTTCTCAATAGTCTCTCGGAAAGCCACACGCGGCTTACCGGTTGTGCAAGGTACGTTGTACTCTCGTCGCATACGCTCGACGTAGATCTCGAGATGCAACTCTCCCATACCAGAGATGATGGTCTCGTTGGACTCTTTATCGACGTGGACGCGGAACGTGGGGTCTTCCTTCTGGAACCGATTAAGGGCGCGTGAGAAGTTTTGCGACTCCTTGCCCTCGGGTGTGATGGCAAGCGAAATGACGGGTTCGGGAACAAACATGCTCGTCATGCTGAGCTGCGTGGTTCCATCGGTGAAAGTGTCGCCGGAGGAGCATTCGACACCAAACATGGCGCAGATCTCTCCAGCACCGATCTCGTCGACGTCCTCCATGTCGTTCGAGTGCATTCGTACCAATCGAGGCACTTTGACTTTCTTACCTGTTCGTGCGTTGAAGATGAGGTTGCCTCGCTTGAGCGTTCCCTGGTAGACGCGCATGTAAGTGAGCTGGCCATACTTGCCTTCTTCAAGCTTGAAGGCGAGACCAACGAGTGGTGCCTCAGAGGCAGGAGAGAGAGGGAGGACAGGTGGAGCAGCGTTCTTGCGCGCCTCGGCGGCAGCTTCTTCGTCCTCGCCAGCAGCCTGGGCGGCTTCCTCGGCAGCCTTCTTGGTGGCCGACGCGCTCATGTCCATAGCAGTGGCAGGCACTTCCGCAGGGTTGGGGAGGTAGGCGCAAAGACCATCAAGCATAGCCTGCACACCCTTGTTCTTGATGGCTGACCCGAGGAAGACGGGCGAAAATTGGCATCGAATGGTGGTGCGGCGAATGGCCGCGGCAAGCTCCTCGATGGTGGGTTCGCGCTCTTCGATGAAGATTTCGGTCATCTCGTCGTCGACCTCTGCCAGCTGCTCGATGAGCTCGGCGCGCTTCTCTTTGGCCAGCTCGAGGTATTCGGGGGGGATCTCGTCGGTCTCGCGGATCTCGATACCCTTGTGTCCCTCGTTGTAGACCGCCTTCCATCGAATCAAGTCGATCACACCGTTGAAGTCGTCTTCGGCACCAATGGGGACTTGAACAGCAGCGGCGGGCATCTTGAGCTTGTTGCGGATTTGACCAATGACACGCCACGGGTTGGCACCGGCACGGTCCATCTTGTTGATGAAGCTGACGCGGGGGACCGAGTATCGTCGCATCTGCCTGTCTACGGTGATGGTTTGCGACTGCACTCCCGATACGGCACAAAGAACGAGGACAGCACCGTCGAGCACTCGAAGCGCACGCTCCACCTCGATGGTAAAGTCAACGTGACCAGGAGTGTCGATGATGTTGATGTGGAAATCCTCCTTCTTGTCCATGAGATCCTTGCTATCTACGTTTGCCGCATCGCCACTGACACTCGCCTTTTCTGTGGGTGGTGTTGCCTTCCAGCTGCAGTAAGTGGCGGCGCTTTGAATGGTGATACCCTTTTCACGTTCGAGCTCCATATGGTCCATCTTGGCACCGACAGCATCTCTACCTCTGACCTCATGGATATCCTTGATCCTACCAGTGTAGAACAGCACACGCTCCGTCAATGTCGTCTTTCCGCTGTCGATGTGTGCCGAGATACCGACGTTTCGCTGACGAACAAGACGACTGAGGTCCGCCTCGGTGAGCTCGGCCATGGACCGGTGTGATCCATCGTGTGCAGACTGGGCGGCGGCATCGTGTGCTGGAGGCGCTTTCACTGCGGCAGCAGCTGCTGCTGCGCTCCTGCAAGTGGAGTTGCTCAGGCTGCGGAACGTAGCTGGCGAGCCAGCCAATGGTGTGGAGGCGACGGCAATGCGGAGGGGAGCAGATGCGATGCCGGTGGATCGCAAGTTCTGTCTGGCGAGCTGGCGAGCCAGCGATCGAGCTGCGGCCACTCGAGGGATGGCGACCATGTTGGTGAGTTGACGGTCTTTGGCGCTGAGTTGTCTCGATCTCCTCCTTTGACGTTCTGTGATAGTGTGACCGTGGGAAAGTGCTGTGATCTGGTTGGGTGGCGGAAGAAGGCTAAGGAGAAAGATGACAGTCTCGCTCTTCCTGCTGTATCGGAAGGTGATCCGGTCATACAGCTCTGCAACACACCTCGAGCAGCTCAGCGGTGCTGTCATTCTCGTTGCGCTCCGCAATTCTTCCAAAATCCCAAAATTTTCTGCCGCTCAAAAAAAGAAAAAAAAAAAAAAAAAAAGGGTCATCCCGGGCAACGGTAAGAATCGGGGGTGCGGCGGCAGCTGACAAACGCGATTTTCCAAGACATAGGCAATGTCAGACCGAAACAAGCTGACCGACTCTTTTGGTGCGAAAAAATCACACTCCAGCCGCTCGGCTCTCGTCGTCATCGTCAGCATTCGACAAACGGCAAACGGCAAGGGGATCATGGGATAAATATTCGATTGAAAGTTCTGACAATGAGGCAATGCGTCAGACAGCTGACAATGAGGCAATGGGTCAGACAGTACACCCTTGGCTGTTGTAAGACGTCGAGGACGATGCGTTTCCTTGGACCTGCGCATCATCTTGCAGTGCTCCCAGCAGTAGACTCGTATACTCTTGGCTCAAACACCATGCAGGGTTGTCTTCGCGCACCCACATGACCAACTCGCGCAGATGCTCGCGACCAATCACTTTGGTTGTGTCTCGATTCTGTCTTGGACCCATCTCGGATGAATCGTCCGCACTCCAAAGCGCAAAGCCGCAGAACGTAGCTTGATGCGTGGAGCCCTGCAAGATCCATCGTCGCGTCTCGCTGGACGCATTGTTTGTGCCAATCAGACCGCTACGAAGATGGCGACGCAGCAGGTCGCGGTCCGTGTCTTGCTGCGGAGCGGAAACATGGGCGTGTGACGATCGTCGATGGTCTGCAGTGCCCGTATGGTTCCCGATCGTTTCGCGTCTGGCTTCTGGCCGCCGTGCTTGGCCTGCAAAGCTCGACCATCTCGGTCGCAACAGCGAAGGCCGACGTAGAGCGGGAGGTCCTGTCACCCCAGCACCAGCAGATACAGAAGCGCGCCAGTCTGCATACACCTCGTAGCTTCCCTCTTCTTTATGCCCGCGAAAGATGCCTGCAAGACCCAAGAACTGGAACTTGCGATGCCAAAATCGCACCCGAAGCCATTCATGGTCGTCATTTGCTTGACCAGAGCCATTGCACTCCAGTGTTGACTCGTTCGCTTTGCCTTTCGACTCTTTGTTCTCGGATCGAATCAGAGTCGACCAAGTCTCCTTGATCGGGACCAGCTCCTCGCTAGGCTGCTCGTTGATACCATTCGCGTGTCGTGAGCACTGTCGCCGCTCGCGCAAGATCTTGTTCGTGCATATGACGATTGCCAAAGCCATGTACACTGCATGCGAGGTTGTCGGTCCTAATCTTGCTTCCTTGCATCGGGTTCTTGCCGCACATAGCAGCGTCAGAATCGTTCCCGCGTGCACAAGCGCCCTTCGACAGTGTGGCGAGTCGACCCATTTCTTCAACAACAGAGAGACACGTCCGTGTCGCTCCTTCGCAAGATCCGACGATCGCTTGCTCGTGTCCAGAAAGAAGCATACGGACTGAATTGGTGAACAGAGTCCAAGGAAGATGGCCTGCCACCGAATCGTAAGCTGGTGCGCGTCGTCCGTAATTTTGAGGCCCAGCTCGGCAGCAGCAACGTTGCCATTGGTATGACAGCCATCTTTCCACCCGCTGAACATTTCCGACCAGTTCATCAAAGCATGTGCCACTTGCGTTGCATGTAGAGTGCGCCCCATGCGCCATCCCGGAAGATCGGCCAAGCTCGCATTCTCGGCATCAAAATCTTTTTCATCAATATCGAGCTGCGCTCTCATGGCCGTCGCACCCCACGCTGGTGTCTGATACCACCCACTGTCCGTCATCCAGGCTCCGTTGACAGCTTCCAGCAGCGCCGACATGTACAGTTGCGACACCACTCGGGCTTCGCTCGCCGTGGTTTTGGTGTCACCTTCGGTTTCTTGCGTCTCAGCATTGGAAGGACGCCGACTGGATCGAGCTGACGCGCCGGATGGCTCTGCGACCTCGACAAAGGGAGCTGCAGACGCAGCACGAGTGGGTTCCGACTTGTCACTGTCCAGACGCGATACCTTCAAGCCTTCAATACCTTCCTTACTCGCACCAAAATCGAAAGAGGAGCGGAAATGCGGGTGGGTTGCATGTCCGTGCTGATGCGCTACATGACGCCGGAGCAAGTGCTCTGTGAGGCAAGCTGCGATGGGTGCAAGCTTTCCGTCATGTGAAGCGATGTCAGCGCCCTTGGACGATGGCAGCGAGACACTGATGGCTAGACGACGCGCCCACTCATTCGGCGGCCAGGCGAAGAACAGCGTGTCTGGACAAGGCTCGTGCACGTGAGCAAACAGGAACTGGCAGCGCGGACCCTCTGGTCGCGACGAGAGGTCCATCTTGAACGGCGAAAAGTAACTCGAAGACTGGGAGTCCAAAATTGCACAAAGCAATAGCGTGCGTTTGCGGCTCTCGTGCTCGTACCATTGTGACCAAAGCTTGAAGAGGTCTTCTTCCGCCAGCGCCTCAAGATTGGCTGTATCAATTCGATCCATGGCCGCATCGAGTCCTTGAGACTGCGTCTCTGCCTTGAGAACATCCAAGAGGATGGATTCGCGATTCTGCTCGAACTTGTGCCAGAGATCGGGTGTGTGCTGTCGCAAGCCATACATGCCGACGAGAAGGATGCAGTTCAGGAAGGACTGAAGCTTACCGCCAAGGTGAAGTGTGTGCTTGTACGACAGCATCACTAAGCCGTATAGAAAGCAAATCAATCTGTATCCTTCCTCCTTCAAGGGCGGGTCGCTGCTGTGTAGCGACGCAAGCGATAGAAGTGCGAACGCCTCTTCGGCACTGTGGACCTTTTGCGAACCGATCATCTTTGGATTGTAGAACGGAGCGCATCCATGAACGACCTTTGAGACTAGCGGTGCGAGACATTCGAGCATCTCGGCTGATGGGTGCATGTGATCTTGACACAACTGGGCAAAGACCCGAAACCGATCCACGACGAGCTGCAACTGATCGCCACTGACCGCCGACGTCGAAGCAGATGCGGAGCTGTTTCGCTGCTTGGCGTCAACAGGAAGAGGCGGCTCGTCGATCTCCATCTCGGCCTTTTCCTCCGTATCAAGGAATGAGACGCGGTCCTGACGTGGAGGTCCCATGGAGCTCGTTCGCGCGTTGGCACAAATGCCGCGAGCAGTTGAGGTGGAATCGATTGCGGTGTCCACATCCACACTCGTTGTCTCCTTGACAACGTCTTGAGATCTAGGCGCAGCGGGGTATTGAATCTCGGGGACCGAGTCAGCTTGTTGCTGCGTGTCACCTCTACGAGCAGACTTCCTTTCGCCTTCTTCGTCCCTGGCAGCCCTCTGCGAAGCGAACAAGTCATGAGGCGTGGTGAAATTTGGATTCGATTGAGAATCTGCGACTGCCGAGCCTTGCGATTCGGGCTTGACACTCACATTCTCTGCGCGTGACTCAAAGCTCTCGTCAAAATCGCCGCCGATGAAGCCTTGAGAGGTACCAAGAGGTGCGCGGGCCTGAGAATTAGCGTCAAAGCCCATGGACGCTGAGCTCCAAACACGGTGGAGGGATCTCCGATGGGAAGTCGCATTCGGACCAAGGTATTCCGATTGCGAAGCAGTGAGTGACGGAAGATAGACGGAACTCTGCGACGACTGAGCCTGCGAAAGCGAATGCGGATTGAAGGACGAAGTCGGGGGACCAAAACGCTCGGCAGCCCAAGGAGCCGGCATGGCTGCTTGCGAAGGGATTAGGGGCGCCGAGGTGATGCTGCCATCAGGTTGCGCTGGGGGCATCTGGGGGGGTAAGGTGTGTGAAGCATCGCTGGTCGACGCTTGACTCGAGGCAAAGTCGATCCCCAGTTCTGCCATAATTTGCTCTACTTGCCCTGCATTCGGTGGTGCCACAGGTGCGCCTTGTTCGCCCAAGTTGCGTAAGTCAACAGAGAAATAGGTGTCAGCCGCCGCGACAGAGGTTGTGGAAGGCGAGACGCCTGAACCAGTAGCTACGAAAGCAGCGTCAGGACATTGCTGACCGGGCTCGGGCCCCGACTCGACTCGCACACGATCGGACGCCTGCATTGTCAGCATGCAAGGATCAAGACTGGCCCAACCCTGGTTCGCATTTGCGGGCCGCATCGTGCCAACAAAGAACTCGGACTGAAGCACGTCTGTCTGCGTAGACGGGTCTGCGGCATACGGCTCACCGGCAAAGGATGGAACGCCGGACGGAAGAGATGTGGACGGGAAACCTGGATCAATGTAGCTTGGCCGGCCAGCATCGCGTCGACTGTGTTCGAAAGACTGAGAAGTGGTTCCACTCGCGACGGCTTCCGATGCAGCCCAGCCTCCCGACGCAGAGGCATGGTCGTAGGACACCTGTTCTGGGTGTCGCTCCCAAGGAAACTGCAACTGGTCAGGGGCTCGACCGTTCTCGTGCTCGTGATTTGAGCCTTGCATCCAGTTCGACCTGTACGCGGGCATGGTCTGATCGTTGTTCGGTCGTCGCGGCGGGACAGCCCGGTTCGTGGCTTCGTTGGTGCTTGAGAAGAACGCCGACGTGCCCAATTGGTTGGTGGAGTCCGGTTCGTCTTTGATCGAAAAAACAGACCTGCCCTCGTAGGATCGCATGCCATTGTCCTGTGAGAGTAAGAAGCGGGATGCTTTTTTGGTTAGTCCGTGTTGACAAATGGGACGTGGGGTGTGATCGTGCACTTACTGTTGGGGCAGCCGAGGCGAAGAACGCGTGCTGTGTTTCCCTAGAAGGGCCATCAGGATGCCACGTGGCTGAGAAAGCACCCTTGGGAGAATGGGCCATGCTATCGCGGCCATAGACATCGGAATATGCTGAAGAACGTCCCGTCGGGTCGGGCAGGAGGCGCTGTTCGTCTGATCGACGCTGCGCAGGGCTGCCTCCATTCCCGAAGGTGCTGTCAAACGGCGAACGAAGTGAAAGCATGCTGTAGCTACTCGTAGAGGCAAAGTTGGCTTGTCCTGATGCAGAGGAGCTGGTCATACTTGCAGCGGTGCCGCTGTAAAGTCGCTCGGCACCAGCTGCGCTAGATACAGGAGCCTCTGGAGATCGATACATGTGCGGATGTTTTCGACGTAGATGACGTGCCATGCTGTCGTTGCGCGAGAATGATCTTGAGCAAGATGGACAAACGAAGTCGCGGCGCTGCGTATGTGTCATCTCGTGCCTGCGCAGGTGCGCACGCTTGACAAAAGAAGCTGAGCATCCTGACACTTCGCAATGGAATTTGCGAGCAGGATCGTGGCCTCGAAAAGCAGGCATGGCGATTGAAAGCAGGCGCACAGCTGTGGTGAATAGACGTACGGTGAACCACAGAGGTGCAGGCACGGCTTCCGATGTGGTTCTTGATGCTCGGCAGGTAGGTCGAGTACGTGAGTGGTGGTGGTGGTGGTGGTGGTGGTGGTGGTGGTGGGACAAGAGGAGGGACGAGCAGGATGGACGAGACCGGACGTTCGCATTTTAAGCATCTGAGTGTCATGCGGTGTGGAGAGGAGGGACTGCGAAACAAGTGTGGGGGCCAGCGGTACGGGTGTAGTGAGCCGTTTAGACGTTCCCACCAGGGTCATGAGTCCCACCAAGGACATACGGTCGATGAAACCCAGGCGCACTTGCCGCGCCGTCTGCCCAAGACAACGCAGCTGTGTTTCCCGAGGCGGATATGTTGGGAGGGCAGAGCACGCCACCGGCAGGAACGCTCCGAACGACTGTGCAAAGATGCCGGTATAAGGCGCAATGCGGCAGGTTGACATCGAGGCGGCAAACAGTAGGACAACGCGATAAGGCCGACTTCATATCGCGACGTGTCCAATCAGGACGAGTGGTGCTTGCGCTGGAGTTTGCGAGGCATGTGGGCGTGGACGGAAGGTGTAATGAGGTTGCAGAGTGGACAAAAAGGATGTATCTGAAACCTTGCAAATCGTTTGGTCAAGGTTAAGCTCTTACTTGACGACGCTGCTTGCTGTCGGTGAAAAAAAAGAAAGAGATATCATCGGCCAAATCGTAAAGAAGCTCAAGATGCATCTTGGCTCAAAGCCTCGAAATCGTCTGGAGAGTGGCCTTCTTTCTGGATGTAATAGCGAGCGGAGCGCAGAAGCGCAGAACGGGAGTCGGATAGAACCTGCCGACCTGACCAGCCACCGAAAGTGGCCGTCCAGTTGAACCTTCGCATCTGCATCCAGATGTGTTCGACGTCGCGTGGAGGCAGTGGGATGTTGTTTGGAAAACTATATGCGAATGTGAACCTCTTCTGATCCAATAAAGGCATCAGGGTATCCGCACAAAAGACGGCCCCACCTTGGGGAGAGGGACTCTGAGAAGCTTCCGAGTCACGGTCCCAGTATAGCGCATTGCTTCCATCAAAATGGCCGCCGCATCTGATTAGGGTCAGAGATGAAAGGTGTGGGAGGGAAAAGAACTCCTCTTCGACTTCGACAATGTACTGTTGGCGTGCAGCAACGTCTGGGTGTGCAGATGGCTGCAGACCTCGCTGATACCATTGTCGGTCGACCTTGGAGATGAAGACCTTGCAGTCGAGCATCTTGGCCCAAGAAAGGCTCGTTCCGAAGAAGTGTGGATGGCTTATGAATAGTGCAAGCACTCTGCCGGTGGGACTGGCCGAGCGGATACTCTGCATGAGCTCGACGGAGGCAAAGCCGCAACAGTCCCATATGACGACTCCTGCTTTCGTGAGTAAGAGGATGGGGGTTTGACCGATTGCGACGGGAGGATCCAGCGTGATGCGAATGACACGGGCATCTGACTCTTCCGGTACAAGGGTCACCGTGGTCTTGGGAACGAGTTTTCTCTGCGACGTATAGGCTTGTCCAGTCGGACACACGAACTGCCGGTCATCTGTGAAAGCGCAGGAAACGTTGCGGGTGGGAGCGATGATGTAGTATGAAACAGTCAGCATTCGCTCGAGCACAGAAGAGTCTGGACCGCTACGACAGCCCACCTGAACCGCATACCCACCGTTGCAGATGACACAGTCTTGAGGGCCTTCTACAGAAGAATACTGATTACCACAGGTAGTGCAGACTGCAAGGTCGGCGCTACAAGCGCGCGAGAGACGATGGTGGTACCGGATAGAAAGAGAGGGAGCAAGATTAGCGTCAGAGACGTGGCCGGCAAGGTGCAAGCCGAGGCAATGGCCGACTTACTCTTGCTCCCAAACCCGCTGCATGCTCGACAACGTCGCCGATTCGGTACTCGGCGAGTCGGTAGATGTCATAGTGACCGACGCGAACAACGCCTTGAGCTAGATCAACGTTGAAGGACGTGTTCGATTGGAATCGAGTGTCGGCGTTGGTCGATGGTGCAGCTCCCGCGCTTGCCGCCTGCAATGACAAAGTTGGCGGATGACGAGTCGACCGTGATCCGAAATGAAGTGCGTCAAGAGCAATGCGTTTGCTTCGATAGATACGGCCGGCGGACGAAAGCGACGATGATGGATGAGAGCTGAGTGCGGAACAACGATCCGGTATCCAACTTTAGTCCATGGACCCTGAGCTTGGTCTCGGACCGCAGCTCGCTACTCAGGGATTGGTACAAGGTCACAGCTATCATATTGTCAGCATTTCCGGCATTACGATCTACTGTAGTCACCTGACAGTTGATCCACTTAGACCAAGCTCGATGCGAGTCCGCGCCTGAAAGCCGTGCATCGGTGCTCGAAGCCCAAGTCGCGATGACGGACTGCATGTCGTGTGATCGACTCGCGACGGATGCAGTTCTCCACTTGTGCATTTGCGGTCAAGAAAGACATCAACACGTGTTGCAAAAATCACGGGAAATTGAGGACACAAAAAGTTGATGAAAATTCAGACCGCTAAGTCGTTTGGGATCATCAATGATCATCAATGATCATCTTGGAACTACTGGCCGCCGCAATTGCCTTTGAAGAGACAATGCGATCATTCATTAAGAAGATTCAATCTCTTTCTCCGGACTCAGGACCCGCTGGAACTGGCAAATTTCACGACGATTGGCTGTTTGCTGCTTCCGAGCCGATCAAGCTTGACTTGACAGCCTAGGCGAGACCTTTTTCTCGAGAACCAGGGGGAGAAGGATGCGATCAGCCGGTGCTCGTTGCGTCTCGGAGTCTCGGCTCATCCGTCAAGCTTCTGGCTTGGGCACTCACTCTCGTTCCAAGCCGCATGCAAGGTCCAAAAGGTCCTCTTCCTGCTCGGATGGTCTCTCCAGAAGCTCGTATACCTGTTTCTGCAGAACCACATGGCAGGTAGAGCACGCAAGACTTCCATCACATGCGCCTGTGAGGAAGCAAAGTGGATTGTCAATAGGGGATTGTCAGTTCAAGATTCAGTGAAAGGGGAAGAAAGCAATCATAACTTTCGAGCCGATTGGAGAAAACTCCTACCTTCGAGGTCAATCTTCTCCCTCCGAGCCGCGTCCAGCAGCGATTCGTTGGGCTGAACAGGAAAGCGTGCGACACGTGTACCTGTGCTACTGATCCAGTCGACCAAGATTCTTTCATCGATTCTTTTAGAAGGTTCTACTGGGCGCCTGCTTGAGACTGTAGCGGAGATGCTTCTCCTGGGCATTGTGGTCATGATTCCACTTGTTGCTAGTCGAAGTGCGCTGCCGGTCGAAAACGATTGAGCCGACAGCAAAGCTCTGCTTGTCCTAGTGATACCAGAGAGCATATTCGAAGGATTTGATACGGGGCTGAATGGTGGTAAGATGAGCCGGACGGGATTTGTAGAAGAATCGATCAGCTTTTGTACTTCTCATTGGGACACACCTCCAGACGCTGCCAGCGTTCCCCTACTTCATCACTTCACCAACTTTATCCCTCCTTCCCTGAACCCATGCGGTATGTCTTGGAAGCCACCTCTGCGCTTCTCACTTCCCCGTCTTTGCTATTTCTTGCTCTTCTGCGATCCAAGTGTACATTCCAAGGTCCGATGTGTCATCCCGGCTCCGACAAGTGACAAATCCTTCACAAGGTCCCAAAGCTATGCGACCTTGATCAGGCAAGCAAAAGTATCCTGATCGTCTGCGTTGGCGACTACCAGAATGCAGTGATGGGCATGTGACCAAGCTCTGGATCACAGCTTGAGGGATTGCGTGATATGACTTCTACAGATTAGCGTTTATCTGTATAGAACTTCCAAAAGCGGAGCAAAATTAGACTCGACGAGCAGCAGGAAGCCGAATTTCATCGTGGATCGGCATTCAAGGTTGAACGGACGTCGCAAGAAGCTGACAGAAATCGTCGCTTGAGACACTTTGCCGTCAGTATAGCTATGCATTGTTTGTTGACAGAGAAGAGTTGCACAGGATTCGCTGGCTTGCACAGGATTTGCTCACTATCCGGCTCGTAAGAGTCATCTTGCGACGCCTGCTGACCTCAACAGGAGCCGTAGTGTCGTCCATTGCTGCTTACATGAGCCGAATTACACAACATGTGCGTGTTGCTCTCCGAAGCTCTTGCGGCAGGAGCAGCAGGACACTTATATATCACATCCCGGAGCTTGGCCCTCCATTCCAAGTTGTCAGACAGCATACCAGTAGCTTCAGCTCAACGAATCAAGATGAGGGGAGCTCACTTTTCCTCACGAGCTTTGCATCGAGCTTGTGCGAAGCCTCAACTGATCTCTCGAATGTGGAACGCAGCACTACCCGCACTTCTCAACACTCGGTCCTATGCTACAACAACGTCTTCCCTTCTTGCCGAGCATGTCAATGAGCGGGCGAGGGACATAAGCCTCAAATCAGACAAGGTTTATCAGACGGGTGCATGTGCAGCTGGAACCTCGTACTCGGATTCGCCTTTGGAATACAAGATGATCACTGCATCCAACATCAAGTCGATCCTTGCAGAGAGGGCACCATGGCTCAACGCCGACGACTTCACTGCTGCTGCACATGTCTTCCCGATGCGAGCCAACAACTATGTGGTAGACCAACTCATCAAGTGGGACAACGTGCCCAATGATCCAATTTTTCGGTTGGTTTTTCCACAGCCTGCCATGTTGGCTCAAGATCAGCTGGAACGCCTCAAGCTCGCATTGCGTCACAGTCGAGACGGAGTGGTGCTCAGGGCTATCGCGGAACAAGTTAGGGGCAAACTGAATCCTCATCCCGCCAACCAGAAGACAGAGAACGTGCCCAAGGATATGACCGACCAAAGCAGCGGTCCGATGCCAGGGATTCAACACAAATATCGCGAGACGGTTCTGTTCTTCCCCACAGAAGGTCAATACTGCCATAGCTTCTGCACGTACTGCTTCCGCTGGGCTCAATTCACGGCTGTCGGTTCGGAGCAAGCCTTCCAATCGAAAGATGGTCATCGCCTCGTAGAGTACCTGGCCCGTAGTCGGGATGTCAGCGATTTGCTCTTTACGGGTGGCGATCCTATGGTCATGAAGACCCGACACTGGGAGAACTACCTCCTTCCTATCCTGCAAGATGACAGGTTGGACCACATTGCCACGATTCGCATCGGAACCAAGTCGTTGGCCTACTGGCCTGAGAGATTTGTTAATGATCCTGATGCAGCATCGACCTTGAACCTCTTGAAGCGGGTATGTGATAGCGGTCGACAAGTCTCGATCATGGCCCACTTCTCCCATTACGTGGAACTAGAGACTCCGCTGGTAAGAGAAGCGATCCGACGAATCCGAGCTACCGGTGCTCAGATTCGATGTCAAGCACCACTCATTAGAGGAATCAACGACAGCGCAGAAGTGTGGGCGCGCATGTGGCGACTTCAAACTCGACTCTCAACAGTGCCGTATTACCAGTTCGTAGAGCGCGACACCGGTGCCAAACACTTCTTCGAGGTGCCCCTTCACGAAGCCTTCAACATCTACAAGTCTGCCATATCCAGCGTGGCTGGGACGGCGAGGACGGTCAACGGCCCGTCGATGTCCGCCTCTCCCGGCAAGATTCAAATTGTCGGAATTGCTGAGCTGCCTTCCCCTACGCCTGGAGCCGGTGCCAGCCGTGCAGGGTTTGAAAAGGTTTTCGTCATGCGCTTTCTGCAAGCCCGCAACCCAGATTGGTGCAGGCACACCTTTTTCGGAAGGTTCGACCCTAAAGCTAGCTGGTTCGACAATCTGACACCGGCATTCGGCGCCAAGCAGTGGTTCTTCGAAGACGAGTATCGAGAGATCCGGCAGAAGGCCGACGAACGGGGATCGAGTGGGCAGCAGTTCCCGCTGGCCGAGTTGATGCGTTCGAAGATACGCGACCATATGAAAAACTCAGCCTGATGTGACCTTCACCCAGGATCAAGTCAATGTATGTAGTCCGGTACTCGATCCTCATTCAATGAAGTGACTCCGTGTATTTCTGACTTGGTATCAGTGCTTCGAAACGATTCCATTGCGAGTCGTACATGGAATAAGCTAAGCGGCTGGTTTGACTGAAGGCACACCCGATCCAGTCCTGCCAGCCATGCGAGGGCTCGAAAGCGCGCCTCGATCCGCCAATGACCCCGTCTTCGATGCAGGTGAAGAGAGCGTCGAGAGTCCCAATACGGAGCCTGGTGGCCCGGCGGGTACAGCTTTGTAATGCCCCGGAACACGGCCATCTGGATCTTCCTTCAGCACGTTGGGCCTTGCTTGCTGCTGGATGGTCAAGGACGACAGGTTGTTCCTGCGCAAAGACGGATCTGATTGACCAGCAGCATTGGCATCGTTGGATCGATCCCATACGGGCAGCGAATGATTCGAGATGAGCTTGCGCAACACACCGGATGCCTCGCGACCAAGTTCCCAGCGGGACGCTCTCACTTCTCTCTCGACCATCTCGAGCACCGCACGGGTATAGCACTTGCACTCGACGTGGGCGATGTCATCCGCTGTCTTTGTCGACATGCGCTCCAAAAAGTCAATGCCTTCAGGCTTGAGCGACGGTGCTGCAGCAGCCGGGTGTGTGACAGAGGCGTCGTTGGCGCTAAAATCGCCTCCAATCTGCGTCCTCTCTGCCGAAATTTGACCCTGCAGTGCGCCAGGCGAGTTACCAATGGACGATCCAAAGCCTGAGCCTCCGTTGCGATGGGCAGATCCAGGTCGAGTTGCAGGAGCCGAGCCGATGCCACCTGCAACTGGAGCTTGTTGGCTCGGCTCGCCAGCCGCCGTTCCAGCGCGAGGGACGGTGAGAGCGTGCCCGTACGCCCAGATGACGAGCGCACACAGATACTGACACCAGCGATGATGCAAGACTTCGTCTAGACCCGTCTCCCTGTCAGACGCCTTTCGCGCAGCTGATACTCCCATGATGTTGGTGCTTGCTTCCCTATCGCGCAGGCCAGGATAAGAGGATGGTGTCCCCATGTCTCGCCCCTCGTCAGCTACGGCAACAGAGCCAGCGGCGCTCCTGAAGGTTTGGATCGTACCATACGATTCAGTACCCGTACCAAGCAACGAGGTACGCAAGAAGTTGACTGCATACCAGACTGCGGTCCTGCCGTCCGATGTGCGTGCCCACTCCTTGACGCAGCGCCGCGAAGCATTGAATGTGGCTCGATCGATGAAGCGACCAAGAACCGAAGGAAGGCCTGCGTAGATCTGAATGTCGATGATGTCCGCAAATAAGGCGATCTGGGCGGCGGTGACCAGACTTGGAGTGGCTCGATGTATGAGACGGGTGCTAGACTCCTCGTCTGCCTTGATGTACGCGATATCCATGCGAGCTTGCAAGGAGGAATAGGCTGCCGAAAGCCGGTCCTTCCAATTGCTGATCGCGTTGTCGCTTGCTTTGCTGCCGCCAGGCGAAGCTTCAGCGCCAAGCAAGACGTTTTGCTTCCACTGCAAGTCGTAGGCGATACTCATGAGACCATGCAGCAGCACAAAACGAGGGAAAGCGTCAAGCTCTTGCGGCGTCTTGGCAGGGCTGAGGCAAGCCTTGAGCGCTGGAATGAAGGGGCCAGGTGGCTTGTATCCGGTGCGTTTGCGAAGTCTGTACCATGCTTCGGCTGTCGTCTTGTTCCATTCATCGTCGCTGCAGGGGAGATGGAGCTGGATTTGGAAGGCCGACAGCGAAGGGATGTGACGGAAGATGGTGGCGTGCTGTGCATCGAGCATGAACTCGAACAGGGCGATGCGCTTCTTCTCTTCTTCCCTGGCCCAGTTCCTCCACGACTCTTCAGAGTCGTCAAAGTGGGTTTGGCTCGGAGTGCTGGCGTTGAAGACGGCGTTTCTGCGTGCAAGGGTGATGATGAAGTTGTGGAAGAGATGTGCCATTTCGTGCTGAGGACGGGTGCTCATCATCTTGGTGAAGCTTTCGGTGAGGACGAGCGCCTGCAGCATCGGCAGAGTGGCGCGTGCTGGCCGGAAATCTTCGAGACTGACCACGGCGCCCCAGATCTTCTGGGCGATCCGCACTGCTAGCTCGTGTGCAGGCAGACCAGCAAAGTGCGCGCCAATGACGACGATGGCACTCAAGAGCATAGGATCGGTGGTGCTGGCTGCAAAAGTGGGCTCGTGGATGAGCGGATAGAGGCGATTGAATTTGACGAAGAAGAGGTAGATGTAGCACCGCAACGCCGAGGGCGTGAAGAGAGGTGAATTGGGAAGCTCGCTGACCGATTGAAGGAAGATGAGAAGCCTGTGATGAGCGACGGGGTCGAGATGATAGGTGACGCGACTTGGGATATCAGCTTGCAGAGTCGCAAAGTAGGCGAGATCCTCGAGAGCATTGGGTGTATCGACTTCGCTACCTGACATGAGGATGCCGTCGGAGCTCATTCCCCGACCGAAACTTGAGGTGTCGCCTGGCACACCGCCAGGAGCAGCGCCGTTCTGAGAGCCATGCATGTTTCCGAGGAATCCTCCCATGCCATCCGAGCTGCTTGGAGAGAAGCCAGACGTCTGCGAATGGGGGCCACGCGTGTTGCTGCCGGCGGTGGGACCTCGACTCATGCTTCCTCCCCAGTTGGAGCCGCCAAAGGGATCGACGCCGTCAAAGAGCCAGCCAAAGTCGGCGGTGTGATCGACGACGGGCGGAGCAAATGGGAAAATGTCTTGATTAGGTGGCTGGAAAGCGGACGGCTGTCGAGCAGCGGTACCGGCGGCAGTGGCTGTATCGAGTTCGGCCAAGGGCATGGGCACATCTTGTCGAGAGGCGTCCTGTGGGGCTTCGTTCCAAGCGGCCATGTATGATGCTGACGGAGGTGGTGCATAGCTTCCCGCACTTGGGTCGTTGGGAACGGGATCTCCAGGCATCCACCGGAAGGGAGCGCTAGCTTGAGGGGCAGCGGTGGCGGTGGCATCATTGACAGTGACATGATCAGATCGCTGGTTGGGTTGTGAAGTTACACCATCCCAGATAGAATCGTTGCGGTAGGGTGCTGGAGGGTACGCCGCAGGATTTGCACCAGAAGTAGGAGCTGACTGAGGATCGAACCCGGGCATGGTTGGTCTGACCTCGTTGCGGGAGTCTGGGATGGCGGGGCGGTAGGACGACGAATCGGCAGTGTAGTTGCGTAGCCGACGTGGGTTTGGTGGCGACATTGGGGGATTTGGCGACCAGTTGGAAGCTGAGGTATATGTCGTCGATGAATGCGGAGGAGGCGGTACGGGATTAGGAGGTAACTCAGACCAGGAGGAAGATGCTGCATGTTGTGGATGGGAAAAGTCAGATGGCCGAGATGCAGGATCTCGTGCTTCGCTGGAATGAAGCATGTCAGCGTGTGCATCGCCGTGCTCCTCTTCGTCGTTTTCATCGTCGCCTGATTCCTGAGTATTCGCAGCTTTGGTTTGACGGCCAGGCTTGGAAGCTGCGGTCGATTTGCGGCGCTTAGCCGACATGGATGCGGGCTTGTTGGGCGAAGTAGAGGAGTCTGCTGTTTCGTCTGCATCGTCATCATTTCCGTCCTTGTTGCGATTGGACCATCTGCCCAGCGTCTTGCCGCGGAGCGCATGCCTCTCGAGGTGACGCACAAGGAGGTCCTGGCGAACAAAGGTGCGATCGCATTGATTGCAGCACAGCACGCGCGCCTGGTCATGGTTGAGCTTGTGGCGGAGTAGATGATCTGGGCGCGAATAGCTCTTGGTGCACCCTGGCTGGTCACATGTGTAGCGCATCTCGGAGGAAGATGAGTCTTTGCGCACCATTTTGGATGATCAGCTGGTCGTATTGTGTATCGTCGAGGGAATGGAACGGCAACGAGATGGTGATATGCTGCCTTGGAAAGGATGGATGCTCTTTCGAAGCTGGCAATAGAAGTGCTGGGTATAGTGAGAGAGGCGAGTGTGCTGAAGATGTGGACAATAGATGGTGGAAATCGGCGAAAAGCGCGAGTACAAGGCTGTGCGCTCAGTAGCCCGAATTGATGGCGAGATCGATCGCGGATGAAAGCGAGTCCGAAACGGGTGGGTTACAACAGGCCGTTTGCTGCCAGCTGAGGCGGAAGATGTACGAGTCACGCCAGAGCTAACGTCCCGAAGCGTGCGAAAGAGTCACGGCCCGGTGAAGCGAGCTTCGGTATTGGTGGAAAGCGATATTCTGAGTCGTGCACAGCGTACACGAGAGACAGACAAGCTCAAGGTTTCCCCCTTGCTTGTTGATTCTTGCTCGCTTGGTTTCAAGGCGGCGGGACCGAAGGGCACTGTGCCAATGTGCTCTCAGCGTTGTCGTCACTTTGTACAGCGGGCGGTCCGACGAGAGCGAGACATATAGAGAGAGAGAGAGGCGCAGGGCGAGCTCCGATTGGAATGAAGCTAGATTGCTAGAATGCAACGATCGTCGGCTTTCCCAGAGCGTGCTACGGCCGCAACTGTTTCCCTACAAGGACAAAACAGGAGCAAATAAACTACTAGGTCGAATGTCGGTTGGATTCCAGTGGCATACGGGCAAGTCAGTTGCAGCTCGTGTATGAAGAGAGCGAAACGACGGCCAAGCCCACAACGAGGACGCGCTGCGATGGGTTGAGAGGGGAGTGTCGAGGTGATGAAATCTGACCAGACCAGATCATCGAGAGCATCGATGCAGGCTCGGGTGATCTCGAAGCCGTTGCAGGATGGACGACGTACAAAGTGCTGGAGGAGAGGGAAAATGAAAAAAAAGAGTTTGTCCGGATGAAGGGCGAATGCAAATCAAAAGCAAACCGTTCCAGTCTGAAGTGTGGAGCAGCATCAGGGTAACTTAGCTGCTCTCCGATTCTTTCCTGCTTCCAGGCTAAACTAGTTAGATGGCGTGGGCCGAGTCTTATTTGCTGAGCCTAGAGCCAAGCGTTGCCCACTTTGACCCGTTTAGGCTCGCCCGCGCTCGCTCGCTTGAAAAAGCTCTCTCTCGCACTGTGAGCGAGGCTCGACTCATTTCGGCGGTGGTGATGTTAGGGTTCTCTGAATTGCTTCCCATAGAAGTGGGCAGTTCCATCGTGAAGCGCCTCTACACTGGATCGGGTGGTGAATTGGTTGAGTCAGGGTCCTCGACGAGGATACAACGTGCACCGTCACATCTGCCTGCCGACTGCCCCATCCATTGGAGCCAAACAACCTCGACATGCTTTCGCGCTGCGCTGAAATGCTATCAAGCGAGGATGTGACTACTGCGCATGAGCAACAAGAATCAGGGTCGAAGCGAACGGGAGGTGGACTCAACCTCGGCGGATGCTGGCCAATCACCAGAAGCAGCTCGAGTCTCTGCGTGCTGGTACATTGACTCACTCGATCAAGTTATGACTAGTCTTCCCTTTCACCGCCAAAAGATGCAAGTCACCAGCTGCACTTCCGACGGCCCTTCGACGCAATCAAGTCTCTTGCCAGTTCAGTCACAGCTGCCGATTCGTTTCATCGCTCGTCTTCCGCAAAGACACTCTTGAATGTCCAGCATCAAGTCACAAGTTTGAGTTGGTGTCGTGGCTGTCTCTCTTTCTCTCCACACCTTGACTACAGTAGAATCAAAAGTCGGACTGCAGCCGAACGCAAAGGGTGCGTGCGACTGGTATGCAATTTTCATCGTGCACTCGGCCTGTCAGAAAACCTCAGTCACCTTGCAACGGAGACACATCCGAAATAGAGGCGCGAGAGCGCGAGGTGGGATTGCTTCGGTTTGCGAAAATCGGCCGCTCTGCAGACGTGCCTACAGTACAGTGTGTGCTTTCCTTGCCAGAAATCAAGCAGATAACCCACGTTCGGCTTGGCGCGTCCATCGATACCGAGCTGGCCTGACACCTTTTCTTTCAGATAGTCTCTCTTCTCTCAGCCTTCATCATCGTCGACGCTTCGCTTTGAGCCGGCTGAGACTCTAGTGCCACAGCCATCGCATCTGTTCAACAGAACGCTCCAATACGACTGGCTGTGACATCGGCCTTCGACTTCAATTCCAACATCTCCACTCGAAATCTGGCAACGAGGACGCTCCATGTTCGCATAGGAGCGCCTTGATCGCATCATTGCTGCGGCGCCTTCGTCGTACCACTGTCGCCACAAGGACGTGCATCTTCAAACAGCAACGCTTACTTCCGATTTGCTTGTCCTGGAATTCAACCCTGCTCGACGCTACTGCACATCGGCCTAGCAATCCAGTCGATTTTTTTTTTCGCTGTCAAGATAAGACCTTTACAACTCATCCACGAACTTGTGCTCGAGACACCCAACAACAATGTCCAAGTTTCCAAACCACGGTCTCTTTACAAGGACTGCTGCAGCTTCTTCCCGCTCCACCTCGCTCATAGCCCACGCAAGGAGAGGCGCTCCTCGTCGACGCTCAGCCGCCATCACACGTAATGGCCCACTTTCCTTGTCGTCGAGCCAAACGAGTGCTTCAGCCGGATCCAGCCTTTCTGCTGCCCCATCATCGCCGTCACAGCAACCTTTTATCGGTCCTCTGACGCTTGCAGCAACTCAGAATACATCCGTTCCATCCTCGACAACGCCTGCAGCATTTCCCCTCGACAACCGCATGGATGCATCTCCGACGTCTAGCAGCAGCAGCATCACTCAGCATTCAACAAGCGAGCCACGCTGGATACGCGAGCCATACACAGAGCATTTCCTCAGTCTTGTTCGTGCCTCCGAAGCTCAGACACGCGCTGCTTTGAGCCCTTTTGACAGTGATTCTCCTTCCACATCGACACTGGCACTAGCAGATCTCTCAGCGCAACTCTCACATGCGGCCACAATTTCAGCCGCAGCTCGCCATCTTGCGAGGCCTTCGACGTCCCCGTTCACCCCTTCGTCCTTCGACCGTATACCCACACACCGCAGCCCGCCGCTCTACTCGATACCCCACACTCGCGGCGTTCATGTCTTCTATCCGAACGCCGCTGCTTCGCATGCGCTCAGTTTAATGGCTGCTCCGTCTCTGGATACCCCTGCCGATGTCGCTGGACTCGAAGCGAGCGCCCTTTCCATCAACGGCACTTTTTCGAATTCTCAGCAGGCTCGATCGCTGTCTGCAGGTTACGTGCCGCTTTGGAATGCTGCAACTACCTCGGGCTTCTCATCTTACACGCCAACATCAGCGTCGCTCGACTCGAACTCGCTTAAACATCGCACGAATGGTCTCTCATTATCTTGTAGTGCCGATGTCTTGCGCTCGTCGTCTTTCCATGTCCCGATCAATCTTCTGGACAGTAGCACGTCAACGACCATGCCACCTTTTGCTTCCTCTTCCAGAGACGGATCCAGCTCGGTCAGCTGGAGCGCATTCGACACTAACAACTCGGCCTGGCAATCAACCACTTCGTCTTCATCCCAGTCCAAATCATCCTACAGCTCTTCGTCCTCTTCGTCGTCCCGCCCACCGACTCCGACCGTCTCGGCACGTCCAAATTTGGCCACATCCACCGCACAGCAGGATTCGTCCGGCAGTCACGGAAGCGGCTCCAGCACACCCACGCAGAACAATACTCTCTCACCACACCAGATCGAAAGCGCGCTGCTGGGACCGACTTCTATCCTCACGACTGCAGCACGAGGATGCTACGACCCACGTCGTGCAGCGTCGGCAGCCGCCGCCGCCGCCGCCGACTCATCTGATGTTGCAGACTCTCCACCGCTCTGGCCTGGCGCCTTTGCCTCGCCCAAACACCGCAGGCTGCATTATTCGTTCGTGCACGGCGCTTACGGTATTCCAAAGCGGCATCCGTGGGCAGCTGTGCGCGGCAACGGCAAACGCGTTCAGCCAGCTCCCAAGCCAGTAGTACGCTCTAGCGGCTTTGGCATGCTCGCTGCCGCTGCTGACTTTCTCACGGGGTCTGCATCAGCCTCAGCTCCTGCCGTACCGAAAGAAAAGCTAGGTGGCGAGACCGTCGTCGGCGAAGATGGCCGCCGTCTTGGACTCAACTCACCGATTCGTGAACATGGCCGTATCGTCCAGGAACGTTTGCAATCCGTGCAGGTCGGCGAAGACGCTTATTTCTTGCGACCCGACTCCATAGGCGTAGCAGACGGCGTCGGAGGGTGGGCTTCTCGAGCAGGCGCCGACCCCGCACTCTTCTCTCGCTTGCTGATGCACTTCTGCGCCGCAGAGCTCAGCAAGTTCGACGGCCTCGGTGCAGACGAGCTGGCAGCACAGGGCGGCAAGAAGCTACGAGAGTGGGAGCAGCTCGACCCAGTCGAGGTGATGCACGTTGCTTGGGAGCGGTGTGTTCGTGCATCGCGGCGTGAGGGCATCCTCGGCTCTTCCACGGCGCTTCTCGCCGTCCTCCGAGGTGACGAACTGCGTATCGCCAACCTGGGTGACTGTGTCCTTCTCATCATTCGTGCAGGAGAGCTCCTCTTCCGATCCACCGAGCAGCAGCACTCTTTCAACTTTCCAGTCCAGCTAGGCATGATGGGTCATACGGCAGAGAGCGTCACTATCGCTGCTAATCGCACTCTCAATCGCGATGGCTTTCTCCAGTCTGGTGCTTCTGATGATCTCGACGACAATGCTCCCAACCCGCTTGGCACCTCCACAGCCGCATCCATGGACGCAGCACGCAAAGGTTTGCCAGGGGCAGCCGCGTCAGCGGAAGGCGAAGACGCTGAAGAGGCGGAATGGGACGAACCGCGTCGCGATGCTGGTCGATGGGCTGTCAAAGTGCAGAAAGGCGACATCATTATCGTGGGCAGTGACGGCCTGGTGGACAACTTGTTCGACGAAGACATCGTGGAAGAGGTGCTCAAGTTTGCTCCTCCCCCCAGCTCGCATCAGTCGATCCCCGACCCCGATGCAATCTCGCTCGAGGAAGGAGACCGTCCAATCGAGGGACAGGACGAGTACCGCTTGCCCGAAGATTTCGACCCGCAGCTGGTCTCCGAGGCGCTCTGTTCACGCGCAAAGGCAGTCTCGGAAGACTCGCGAGCCGTCAGCTCTCCTTTCCAGCAGCGTGCCATGGAAGAAGGTCTGCACTATGTCGGTGGTAAGCATGATGACATCTCGGTGGTGGTTGCGGTGGTAGGCGACCCTTCGGAACGCCTCACTCGAGCTGGTTCTTCGATCGGGTCCTCCAACGATGGCACCTCGGAGACGTTCCCAGCAGAAGCAGGGATCCCGAACGCGACACATCGCCCAGCATCTATCTCGATGTGATTTGCGAACCAGCTTTGCTATCCATGACATCGGGCTCACCCCTGCTCGCTTCACTCATACATTCTTCGGTCATTCGCACATCACTCCGCCAAACCTACTCGGATCTTGTAATCTTAATTCACATGCGAAACGCGCACAAAGCCCCTACATTCAGGTTCGGAAATCAAGCTCACGGTTTCCTTTATATACTAAATTATTAGCCGCTCTTTGACTGCTTGTCGTGGTTTGACTTTTACATGTCGTCCGGGTCACCCGTGGACGTGAGAAGGTTCTGGTTCCGCTGAACCCAGTCGTTGACCGCCGCACACTGCGAGTAGAATTGGTCAGAGACAGGTAGCTTTCCGATCTGATCAGGCAGAACTTGGAACTGCATCAAGAGACCAACCGCCATGTGTGGCATCAGATGGCAGTGGAATGGCCAGACGCCCGTGTTGTCGGCGATGAATCGGAAGGCGATCCAGCTGAAAGGAGGAACCGAAAAGACATCTCGACGCATTGGATTGACCCTTGCATTTGAAAAGTTGGCGGGGCCTTGGAAGTTGCCAGCACCTCCTCCGATGAGGAAAGGGGTAAAGCCGTGAAGGTGGAAAGGATGCTCGCCTTCGTCTAAGTTGTTGACGATCACATCCATGATGACGACTTCGGTGTTGGTGACAATCATCTCGTCAGGATCGTTGTAGTACGCGCCGCCCACGCTCGAGTTGGACGAAGAGTGTTGCTGAGTCGTCTCGAATGTGAAGGATTTCATCAGCGAGGCTTGCGATGCCATTTCCGAGGTGAAGGTGGTCTGGTTGAAGAAGGCATGCCAGTTGCTATACGCGTCGAGACCAAAGTTGACCACTAGCTTTGTTGTCATGTTGGACGCAGGCGCATCGATGGGAGTGATGGGAACCAGCTGCGAGGTGCTCAAGGTCTCAGTCACGTTAGTCAGCGTTGTATTGACCGGGTTCGAGATGGGCTGCGTCAATGCGGATACACCTTCGTAGCGCATGATGGCGTACTGATCCATGACCAGGAACGGATTGTCATATGCAAACATGTCATCGGTTACCTGAGCTCGCACTGCGTACGCACCAACCGGTCGATCCGTCTCGATGATGACCGAATACCTCTGTGCGACCATGACGTTGAGACTCTGCACGACCACGGGCTCAACTTCGGTACCATCCGCTTCGATCACCGTCATGTTGTGGCCATCGACACTGAATCGGAAAGTGGCCAGAGAGCCTGCGTTGATCACCCGCATTCGGATGCGCTTGTTGGCTGGAACCGTAAAGTTGTACGCCGACTTGCCAGCAACCTCGTCCGAGATACAGGTGGTGCCATTGGGAGCAAGGCCGCAGTTGGAGAAGCCCAGTCCGTTGATCATGGCGTAGTCAGGTGTAGGCTCGGACCCTTGCTCTCCTCCTGGTGGACCGGCTTTTGATCTAGCAATAGCGGCGACACTGAACGAGTCGGCTTGGTAGGCGTCGTTGACTACAAAAATCTCGTCTCGATCGTAATCGGTCCTGACAACGGTGCCGTCGGTAGTAGTCGAGGTGGCATTGATCTGAGCAGATGTCGCATTGCTCGGGTTGATCATTCTGAACTTCTCATCGTCGCCATGAAGGATGAGAGGCCCAAAGATACCATCTGCGTATGTAGGTCCGTAGTGAGAGTGCCACCAATAAGTCCCAGACTGCTGCACCGTCCAGTTGTAGGTGAAAGTTGTACCCGGAGCGATACCACACTCGGTGATACCTGCGGAACCGTCCATCTCGTTGGATCCGCGCTGGTATTGACCATGCCAGTGGATAGTGGTTGGGACGGGCATCTGATTGTCGATGTGGACAATGATGCGATCTCCAATGTTGCCTTCCACCGTCGGCCCAGGGAAAATGCCGTTGACCAGTCGCATCTGCTTCGTGGTCCCCGCTGGATTCGACAGAACTTGGGTGAGAGTCCAGTTGTAGACTCGGTCCTGTGGTGGTGCGAAACGATCCCATGTCGGGCTGAGAGTCAGCTGTGAAGGGTCGAAGAGATGCTCCCTTGGAATGAATGCAAGATTCGACGCCGTTGCTCCCGGGACCGTCGTCGTCATGTTGGATGAAGCTGCATCAGATTGCGACTTGTTCTTGTGGTTCAGCCCGAGACCCAGGCCGAGACCTAGTGCAAGAGCTACCATACAGAGAAGCGCAAGAAGCGTTGCCAAGAGTGTCTTTGCGCGACGTCCTTTCTGTTGCGATCGGAAAGCACCATCGACCTGTGGGCTTTGTGCCTCAGGCTCGGTTGAGAGCGACTCGCTGTTAGACTCGCTTGCGTTCTTCCCGGTGGGGATGTTTGGATAGATTGGCGGTGCTTGCACATTCATGATGGCAGTCGAATCTGTTCAACTAGGCGAAAAGAACAATAAACACAAGGTTGTCAAGCTTGACGTGAGAGGCCAAGGTCGATAGGCTTGACAAGGTCGATAGGCTTGACAAGCTCGACAAGCTGGAAGAGGTCGACAAGATGGCTGAGCTCGACGAGGTTGGCCAAGTGGACAAAGGTCAAGAAGCTGGTCGTGGATATATTGGAAGGAGAAGGAAGAAGGCAGGCCCATTAAAGAATCAATGAAGTGGGATGCGACATGATTCAGACTTTTTTCTGTGATGCTGCGAATGTTGAGAAATCTGATAAGGTTTCCGCTAGTCTGGAAGGGTGGCGGTCGTGAGGCTTAACTTGTGCAGCGAATCCTTCGAACGCTACCTCAAAGGAAACAGCAAGAGGGCCGCTTAATGCTTGCCGGCTGAGTAGGAACATCTGACTGTCGACCTTCAGAAGCCATCGTGAGTGTCACGGCCCAGGCAGGCCCAGCTCGGCTCTTAGCTTTGTGCAACAAGCCGAAGCACACTACAACTCTGGGTCCGATTTGTGTGCTGGGTTGGTACGACTCAAGCAAGGCTTTTCGGATCGAGCAGATCCGACGAAGCATTTGGCCAAACATCAACCGAATCGGTTGAGCACGTTGCCGCCGGTGGCGGCCGAAGGTATTGAGCAGTTTCAAGCTCCGATCAAGTGAGGAGAAGAAGAAGAAGGGGAACGACGACACCGGCGGAACGGACGAGAATCAGGCAGAGTTGGACAGCCGAGGTTCGCATCAAACAGCGAAAGCCAATCAACGAGCAAGAGTTTCAAATTTCAGCTGCACCACGATGGAACGTGATCAGTTACGTGCATTGTTTGCAGTTCCGGCTCTCGCTTCGCCTCGCTTGTCACCTTGCCACCAGGTTCTTACTCCAGCTTTGAGGGCATTAACCCATGCGACACAGAGACATTGCGACGACCTCTCGTCTGATCCAAGCGTGAGCGCTGTTAGGGTTGAGCGATCTGGATTTCTCGTCACCGGTTTGAGGGATCCATGGCCCAAAGATGTTGTCGACAGGGAATGAGTCCCTCGTGAGCGCGACATCAATATCACCCGCTGGTGTTGTAGGACGACGTGCCGAGCCGAATGCCGAGTTCAACAAAAGAGGCGGAGGTCGCCATGTGGTTGAAGCACTCTATGCTTAGAATTGGAACGTGCCGTTGGTTCGACTGTTGGGTACAGTCATGTACAATGTAACCGGTCAACCTAAGATTTAGGTTTAAAGCGTCTCCGGGCGGTGGCAAACAAAGAGATTGAGCTTCCCGAGGCCGAATGGTCCACATGGGACCCTGAAACCGTCTCTGTGCTTATCTGTCTGCGAGTGAGCTTTCCGTCGATCAAGGGTTTGAGTCGTTGCTACTGATTTCGCTTGCATCTCATCTCGCTTCCAACCAAGCCTCGAATTGCCACTCGCTATCCGCTGCATGATGGTTCCTGCTTGGCACGTTCCTTCCCATTGCTTCTCCGTCTTGCATTTGTCACACCGGCTAACTCATCAAGCGCGAGCGTCTTACCGCCGGCTGTTCCTTGACCGTGCCTCTTGTCCGCCTTAGCCGCTGCAATCAAATGTTCAAGCGCCGCACATTGACTCTCCAGAACCAGCTGCAACACCTAGCGGAATTGTTGCACACGTTGCCACCCATGCCTGCGACCTCTCCCACACCTTCGGCACCTTGTCAATTGACCTGACCAAAATCGCTTTCCTGATTGGTCGAAAAGAAGTGGGAGTATATGCGACTTTGCAAACTCGCTGCTCTCAGCCTTGTGGCGTGTCGGACGGCTTCTGTCAGCAACAGCAAAACTTGACCAGAGCCTATAAAGACAGCTACCACATCCTTCGCCACCAGCTCTTTGCAAACCGACCCTCCGTTGACCATCATAGATCGTGTCCGTCATGAAGGCTGTCGTCGCTGTTGTCTCTGCCGCCCTCGTGGCTGTCGGCGTCTCTGCTGGCCCCATCGAGAAGCGTGCCCGCCTCGGTCTCACCTTTGTTCCTCCCTCTACCTCGCCCTTGGTTCAGTCTTCCAACTATGTCGGGTACAACAACGCGTCGTTGCCCAAGCGCGAGGTTGTTCCCGGTAAGGCTTTCGACCGCATCATACAGATCTGGCTCGAAAACACAGACTACGAAAGCGCTATCAGCACACCTGCCATGCAAGCTCTCCTCCCCGAAGGTGTCCTGTTCACCAACTACTACGCACTTACTCACCCTTCAGAGCCCAACTACATTGCATCTGTTGCCGGCGACTTCTTCGGCCTTGGTGACGACTCTTTCAATCACATCCCTACCAACATCACCACCATGTTCGACCTCCTCGACGACGGTGGCAAGGCTGGCAAGCCCATTTCGTACGCTTGCTACCAAGAAAATCTTCCCTATGATGGCTTCACGGGTTTCAACTACAGCAGCAAGAACTATATTACCCCTGGAGCTCCGAACTACACCTACTACGTCAGGAAGCACAACCCTTGCGCCATCATGGACTACATCTCCGGCAACAAGAGTCGTGCTCTCTATAACCGCAACTTCAACGACCTAGCTGCTGACATCGGCAACGACACAGTGCCTTCTTGGGCCTTCATTACGCCAAACATGGTAAACGACGGTCACGATACCACCTCTGCCTTCTTCTCCAACTGGACGAGCTACTTCCTCACTCCCATGCTGAAGGAACCCAAATTCAACAACAACCGAACCCTCATACTACTCACTTTCGACGAGAACGACAGCTATTCGGCTGCCAACCGCATCTTCACCATTGCACTCGGTGGAGCTGTGCCCTCGAACCTCAAGAACACCACCGATGACACCTACTTGACCCACTACTCGGCTATCTCGTCCGTGCAGGCCAACTGGAACCTCAAGTCCCTGGGCCGTGGTGATACGAACAAGACTATGTCAAACGTCTTCCCCTTCTGGGCCGACGCCTTCGGTTACAGCAACATTCAGGTCGACGAAGCAGACAGGCCCATGACCAACCTCACCGGCATCTTCCCGGGTCCGCTCAGCCCAACGGCCAACACGCTCTTCTACGCTCCCGACGATGTCAAGGTCATTGGAGCTGGAGGTCAGCCCGTGCTGGTCAAGAGCGGTCTCAACACTTCGCAGACCTTGGCCACCTTGACCCAGACCAACTTGACCGCCCTGGGACAGAAGCCCATCTGGAACACCGACCCTGGCTTCAACAATGTCAACGTATCCACTGGCACTGGCTCTTCCGTAGCCGCCAAGACCAACGATGCTGCAAAACCTGCCTTTGCGGCAATTGGTACTATTGCTGCCGCTGCCTTTGCTGGCTTCACCCTGCTCCTCTGAGCAACGGCGTTGGGAAAAGATCTCAAAATTTCACCCATCCATCCCCAATCGTGTAGGAATGTCCGAATGTGAATGTCAATTGTCACCGTTGATCGCTGGACATTCATGCTTTGTCCGGCCCTGAGTTGATAACATCCGATTCAAACTGCACAGACTAGCAAGAATTGAAAGAGTGGTGGATTGTTTACGAAAGGTGGATGAGCGATACGTGGACTTAGCCCCATTCAGGATGAGACTGAAGACCCAGTGCCAAACAGTTCGAGTCGAATTCTCGAGCTTGGAATCCCGAGGCGTTGCAGAGCTGCGCTGCTTTGTAGCATGAACTGCTCTGGACCGCAGATAAAGTACAAAGTATTCTGTTGAGCCCCGTCATCCAGCAACAGATCGTGCTGCTTATCCAGAACCTCAACTGTAAGCCTGCTTTTCTCGTCAAAGTCTTGACCTTTGACCTCGGTGGCAGCCGGGATCGTCAAAAAGCTCTTGTACCTGACATTGGGATGAGATGCTACTACCGCCTTGATGTGGCCCCAGAAAGCTCTGGCCGCCGACGTGCGTGCTCCATGAAGGAAGACTATCGGCTGTTGCTCCTTCTGCTGAAGCATTGTATCCAATATCGAAACGAGCGGCGTGATGCCAACACCAGCCGACATGAGCACCACTGGTTTCCCTCTGTCTTGCTGCGAATCCCAGAAAAACTCTCCGAAAGGATGCGACAGGTGCACAACGTGGCCGATCTCTGTGCTCTCGTGCAAGACGTTGCTGACGTAGCCAGGATCGACATTGCTTCCATCTGCAAGGCTGTTTGCTTGCTCCCTCTTGACGCTGACTCGATATCGTGAGGCGCTTGGCGCAGCACTTAGAGAGAACTGACGCACCTGACTGTACCCGAGCTGCGGGACTTGAACACGCACGCTAATGTACTGACCTGGTCGGTAGAGTGACAATGGCTTGTTGTCCAGAGGCTCGAGGTAGAAGGAGGTGATTTCGTCCGACTCGGGAACCTTGTCAGCCACAGTAAACTCTCGCCAATGATCCCAGCCGTGCGTGCCTTTATACAGATCGGCTTCTTGTGAGATCATGAGATCAGCGAGCTGCTGGTACGCGGCAGCCCAGGCATCCAAGTCGTCTTGGGCCAAAGCCGAGCCCAAAACTTGGGTCATGGCCTGAAGCAGGTACTTTCCCACAATGGCATACTGTTCGGGCTGCACATATAAGCTCGCATGTCGGTGACAGATCCTCTGTACTGCTGGTGTGAGGGCGCCGAGATGGTCAATGTGGGAAGCGTAGGCGTACAAGGCACCTGCCAAAGCCGATGCCTGACGGTGTGTTGCCTGGTTGGCTTGGTTGAAGACTTCGTTCAAGGCAGGGACTTCCTGTAGCAAGTTCGAGTAGAACTGGACGGTGATGGCCTTGCCATGCTGTTGTAGCACGGGCACGGTCTTTTTGATCCGCTCGACTTGGGCGGGAGTGAGCGGCATGGTGTCGAAGGTTGGATGAAGTGAGCTGGAGAACGTCCGAAGAACACTTCAGGTTAGACGAGTGTTTATATCTTTGCATCGGTCCGAAGCCTCTGAAGCCGCATCATCGCGAACAGCTCGGTTTGGACTCGTTTCCCAAGCCGGTTGCACGCGGGAGGTTACAGGTGCGATGCGAGGACACAAGAATCCACGGCACAGATATGCTCCGAAAGCTGCCGTCGAATAAGGTTTGTTGCAATTGTCAGGCAGGGAAGCGAGGTACAGTACAGCAAATATTGACAGCATAGTAATGATCAACAACCTTATTAGGCACAACAAGCCGCTGCCGAGCCAGGCACGGCATCGTCGCATGACAAAGTCGTGTGCTTCGTTGCCGAATTCACGCACATCTCGGGGAAGAACGGTCTGTTGTTGTCGGCTGATGAGTTGGCGAGGAAGACAAGCAACCAGCAACACCCCTGTGCTCGGCATTGACGCAGTGCATGGCCGGCTGGAGTCGGTGAATTTTGATAAAGCTGTCAAGATTCGGGAAGGACGGGAACGGATCGGAAAGCTCTAGACCCTCTTAGGGCGAACAACTGCTTCGTCCTATACAGTACCTCAAAAGAACGTTTGACCGTCAAAGTCGTAAGCTGAAAGTCTCCTTTCATGCGGTAGAGCTAGCTGACGATATTGCTGACACTGTTGATTCGCATTATTGCTGATTGAGGCAGGGTGCGGATCCGTTGTTTGCCAGTCGTCTTTTCGTGCACTCGCCGTGCCAAGGGACAGTCACAGGCAGAGCTCGAGACGTTGTGTCTTGTGTCTTGAGAGCTTTCATTCTTGGCCTGACAGGTGACGTGACCAACATTCCGGCATTCCGCACAGTTGGCTCGCTTCCGGGATGAATCGGGGTAAATCGGCTCTCACAACCATTGCGAAATCCGAAAACGACACACACCTTTGCAGCTGCATACGGTACGACCCTTTCTTCTTTTGGCCTTGATCTACGAGCGAATCACAAGCACTAGTGCCGGTGGTCTGCGACTCTTGACCACCAAAGCATCGTTGCCACTTGCCTCTCGAGTCGCACCGCAAACAACGTCGTTCGCATCATGCTTTCTGTCGTGCATGAGCGAGTAGCACTCCTGCAATCCGCCCTTGATGACCCAACCATCCAGTGGAAGAAGCTCGTCCTGGCTCTCCTCTGGCTTGTGTACGGCTTCGAAACGCTCCTCTCGCTACGTCAGTACCGTCTATACAGCCTCGACACACCGCCAGCGACGCTTGCAAGCCATGTCGATCTCGAGACATTCAAAAAGTCGCAGGTGTACGGAAGGGACAAGGCACGCTTCGGCTTCGTCTCGTCTGCCGTCAGCCAGCTCATCAGCGTTGCCCTCGTCCACTACGACGTCTATGCTTGGAGTTGGACGCTTGCTGGAACTATCCTCGCTCACTTTGGCCAGAGCGACAGCGAGATTCCACGTTCCATCGTCTGGATGGTGATCATGTTTATCCTTCGAGAGATCCCAACAATGCCCCTCACCTTGTACCGCAATTTCGTCATCGAGCAACGTCATGGATTCAACAAGATGACGGCAAAGACGTTCGTCATAGACACACTTAAAGAGTGGCTGCTCGGCTTCGTCATCGGCGTACCACTCATCTCTGCACTGCTCTGGATTATTCGATGGGCAGGATCGTCGTTTGTGTCGTATGTCGTCGTCTTCCTATTCAGTTTTCAGATCATCGCAATGGTGCTGTACCCAACGCTCATACAACCGCTCTTCAACAAGCTCACGCCGTTGCCTCAAGGCGCTTTGCGCGACCGCGTTGTTGCACTCGCATCTTCACTCAAGTTCCCGCTCAAGCACATCTACGTCATTGATGGCAGCAAACGCTCTTCTCACTCCAATGCGTATTTCTTTGGCGTGATCCCCGGGGGCAACAAACACATTGTCATCTTTGACACCCTGATCGAAAAGTCGACAACAGACGAAATCGAAGCCGTCTTGGCACACGAGCTGGGCCACTATGCCAACAACGATCCCACCAAGCTTCTCGTGCTCTCCCAAGTTCAAATTTGGTTCACCATGAGCCTTTTCACCCTCTTCATCAACAACATCTCGCTCTACAGATCGTTTGGCTTCCAGGTCGGTCCTTCGCTGTTCGAAAAGGTTGCAGCCACCCCTTCTTCTCAGCTTCTCAACTATCTGCCCGTGATCATCGGCCTCGAACTTTTCCAGCTCGTTTTGAACCCGACGGACGCCTTGGTCAAGTTCTTGCTCAATTCGGCCATTCGCAGGATGGAATACACTGCTGATCGCTTTGCTGCCAAGCTGGCACGTCCGGGCCCAACGCCCTCAGAGTTGGCCGCTGCCGCCGAGTTCAACGCTGACAAGCAAAATGCTACTGTCAAGGTCGACCCGAATCACAAGGAGCCGTACGTGGACTTGCTCGGAAAAGCCCTCATCAAGCTTCACGTGCACAACCTCTCGACTATGCATCACGATCCCCTCTTTTCCGCCTACCATTACTCGCATCCTACACTTGCAGAGCGTCTCAATGCCTTGCAAGCTCTGCGACCTCTCCTCAACAAACACAAATGAATGCACTTCGAAGTTCACCAAGTTAGCATTTCGAACATGCCAACTTCACTTTGTACGATCGTTACGTCTATACTGAAATCTATGATTGCTATCATGCTCCCGACGAATGAATGGCCTCGAGTAGGCGGTCCTCTCGACCCTGAATCCAGTCGAAGGTTTTTTGGATGGTATCTCGGAAACTAGCCTACAGATGGCGCGCCCGGGATCTACTGAGGTTACCAGGCGATCATGTCAAGAACAGACACTCGGAGCACACACATATCTAAAAAAGGAAACAACTAACTCCACCCAAGATGTACTCAAAGATCTTTGACAAGGCAAAAGATGCCTACCTCTGGCGTTGTGCTTTGCAGAAGAAAATCTACCCGGAGCTCTACATTTGAACCCTCCCTCCCCTTCCTCATTCTCTGGTCACATCACATGTATACCTCTGCGTTGAACTGACAATACATTGCAAGACGAAGGAAACCAATAGTTCTAAGATAATGAGTGAACGAACATATGTGTTCTTGACTGGGGCGCCGACGAGGCAGCTTTGCAAGCAACCTCTCAGCAACCTTGAAGACGGTTTCTTGGGATCTTCTCTTTCGGGTACTCGGTCACATTTCGATTCATATAGATGTCGAGGTTGTTCTGGATGTAGTCGTATGTTGGCCTGTTAGCAGGATCGCAGCCGACACGATCAGGTTGACCATCGCGTTGGTAGACGCGGACATAGTCGATTGCCATGTGAGCCGGGAACTGGAGCTGAGTGAAATCGGGGACCTGGAAGGACTCGGAGATGGCGACGTTGAGGATGATGGACATTGGCTCGGTGGGGACCAGGCGTTGACTGATATCCAACGCGGGCACAGGGCCGATAGCTTGACCATACAAAGTCCATGTCGGTTTGCCGTCCATGAACCACGTAACGCTAGCGTTGCCGTTCTCTTCCCAGTCCGGGTCGTATTCGACTCCAAACGTCATGTACCTTCCACCAGGAGTGGTCTCGTAGGCACTGACTGGAACCTGACTGAGTGCTGAAACGGCTTCCTGGATCGCACCACCTTTGTAGTCGTTGAGACGCGTGTTGGCGTCCCAAATCCGGATGTCTCCCCGTGCGGTGCTGTTTCCGTAGTAGTAGTCGATGTCGAAGGGAGCCATCTGCAGAGATTGCGAGGTCTCACCGTGTCCACCAGCGACGTCGATCTTGGCTTCGAGAATATCGAGCTCTGGCGCGGATCGTGCAACGCCATGGTTGGGCCCAGGGTGTTCGGTGCCAGGACAATTGCAGGAGGTGTATCGCATGCCGGGGAGCCAGGAGAGCTCGTTGTTGTAGCTCGCTGAGAAGAGACCATGTGCGACAAGGGCATCGGGTGGGCCGGTGCCGTTGACGAATGTCTGATTGGGCAAGGCGCCGGTATCGCAGCCTTGGTAGGAATAGGGCCACATGCCTTCGTTGGTGGCACCGTAGCCAGGGCGGCCGAGGTTGCCCTGTGTCCAAAGACCGGGCCACTGCAAGTCGAGAGGGGTAAGCAAGAAAGAAGGTCAGCGGATGTTCAAATGGGATACGAGGATTCGATCCTTGGGCTCGCGACTCACCAAACCAGGAACGGTAGGAGAACCGGGAAGACGAGCTGAGATCTCATAGTAAGCCCCTTGGAAGCAAACCTTGTTCCAACTCTGAACCATTCCCGAACGGAAGTTCTTGTTGTTGGTCTCCCTCTCCTCGACAGAAATGACGAGAGCACCTCCTGTGGTGTTGACCGCTTCAGGAGAGTACCATTCGTAGTCACCTGTTCCCCAATACCAGAGATCAACGGCTTCCCAGTACGGATCATCGCCTGGCCAAAAGGATCGACCTTCCTCTTCAAACTCGTCCGAGAAGACCAAGTGCCACGAAGAGCCATCGACGGGTGAAGTTCGTTTCATGGCCGACTGAGGAGTGTCTGGATCAATGAGACCTCGCTGAGACAAAGTAGTGAGACGTTTAGGGCTGGACGGGCTGATGTCGATCGTATCAAAGACCTTGCTAAGCACGACTACGAGCGGATATCCCAGAAACAGCGCCAAGAGACCAAGCGCAAGAAGGATGAGCGTGAAGACGTTGAGGAGACCGCGCACGCTGATGCAGGATCCAGAATGTCGATCGAGCCCTTTGTCGGTGTAGAGATAGTCGTCATCGTCTTCTTCATCAAGCAGGAGGGGAGCTGCTGTCGTATTTGCTCGACCATTGTAGCCTCCACCTCTTCCTGCTTGCTGGCTGGGCATGGTGTAGTATTTTTGGGAAGAAGAACTGCTGCTCGAATCAGTCTGAACTGAGGGACGTGAAGGTGTCATACTAGGTGGGTTATCGGTCCGATGATAGGCTGCGCCTGATCTAGCGGGCATCTTGTGAGGTATGTACGAGCTTGGTTCCAGAAGCAGCAGTCAGGTGTTTGTCAAACGCTGTATTGTGCTGTCGGCTCAATCGAGCCCGAGGTATCGTTCGTGAGGTGGTGGTGATGGTGTGGAAGAAAGGATGGACAAGCCAGAGTCTGCTTGGAAGGATGGCGAGGACTACAAGGTCGGAGCTGCTTCCATACGAGCACACAAAGAGCACCACTGGATCGAATCACATCCAGCCTCACTTTGGTTGTCACGACACACTCATTCGCCTCTCAAAAATCGCCGAGGGGAGCGAGCGTGAAACTCAGAGGGATCGACGAGGGGCTTGTCGACATCAAGTTAGGAGCAATAGCCGAAGGAAAGTCTTGGCTCTCCGCAGTCCGATGCAGCAGGTTCCGAGAGCACAGCCCTTAGTTTGCAGTCCAACTCAGCACCGCTCTATGTGACCATAGCAATCGGTCTTGCCGTTGACCGCTGCTGTCGCATAGCTGGTACGAGCCACGCCGCGGCCTTGTCTTTCGCTGTGACAGGATGGCACAACCCCCGAAGCTCACTGTTTTGTGCACAGCTCTCACGAGTGACAAGTTGAGGCTTTGAATACCGGGCGATCCGAACAAGTGAACATGCAGAGCGCGACGGAACGTGGAGACCTGGCAAAGGGTCCTGCGCACCAAAACAAGAACGCCAAGCAATTTCAATGCCAAGCTGCCAAGACCTGACCAGAACAAAAAGAGTCGCGCACAGAAGCAGGCAAAATCCCACAGAAGCGCTGTCAAACAACACGTCGGTTCGACTCCGATCCAACAGTGCGAAGCTGTGCTACTGCTTCTGCTACTGCCAATTCTCGGCCTGCAGAGGTGGCTGATGGTGCCACGCGAACAACATTCAGCGTTTGGCTGGTTCAGTAATCAGCATCTGCCACACCTGAATGCCAAGAAGCTTGGTTTCGAGACAGGAGCGGATCGTCCGATCATGAATTCAGCTTTCTTCACGGCCTTGCCGCTCCTTCGGTACCTGATCCGAGTCTCTCTGCGACCGCTTCAAATCTCCATCGACAGCCCCTGTCCCCGACAATACGACTCTTGTCGTCGAAGTTGCTTTGCGAATACTGTACAAGACTTTTTTCGTACACTCGAAGTCAAAAATGCAGTGCTTTTGTTGAAGATCGCTGTTGCTGAAACGAGTTGCAGGCTGTCGGAGCTTGCACACTTCTTGGAGCAGTGTCGCTCTTATCCCTCTCGATTCCATCAGCGACCCGCCATCTCTCTCTTCTGCTCACCATCATCATCACTTCCGCCGCCGCCTCCGTCGTCGTTCCAGAATCAGCGACGTCCCCAAATCCAGTCTCTAGATATACATCATCCGTCATCGAAGACATCCCAGACGGCCTCTACAGGCACATTCATCACTTCGGTAGCACACTCCGTCATATCAGCTCCATCTTTCTGGCAGAGACAAAGCGACAATGTCTTTCTCGATGCAGCTGCTCCTCGCCTGCCTTGCTTTCATCTGCATTCAAGGTCCCGGCTGGGTGTCGGCGGGACGTCAGCGATACGCGATTCTTCATGCGGGAGACGAGCCCATGCTTCAGGGCACATGGTCCTCTGGCTCCGGCAAAGTCGTAACAGGTGCTGGCTTCTTCAACCCAAGAACGAGGAGCTTCAATCCACCATCGGTGCCCGGACAAGCATACAGCTTCACACGGGATGGCTATTGGGAGTTTGCAAAGTACCGTGTTCAACCGAATCGTAAGTAATCCCTCCAATGAAAATCTGACCTGCCAGCGTTGAAATCACATTTGCTCATCTTGCCAGTTCCCCATTGCGTTGCAAATCCCAGCTCGAAAACCAGAATGCATCACCTCGCAACTCATCTGGCAACACGGCAGCTACCTCTTGCACGCCAACGGTACACTTCAGCTCTATCCCATTGCACGAGAAGGCGCTCAGCTCCTCACCTCGAGTTGTTCCGGTGCAAGTCCACCCGAAGAGATGTACGACGTCTCTGAAGAATACACCCTCGTCGACACTTGGATCGACCTTCATCAAGGACGTCCCGGTGCAGCACTCCGTTTGACAGACGCTTGGGGCAATCGCTCGCCAAGCTTGTGGAAGATCTACGATCCTCCCATGATGCTACCCACCGAACCGCTCTACCTCGAGTACATTGGTATTCCATGATCCCGCTTACTAGTTTTCGTGAGCAAAGCGATATAGACAATGTCTTTTCAGCACAGCATGAATCTACTGTCTACTCAGTCGACGCCATATACCACGGTTGTGAAAGGTTCCAGAGAGGATGTGTAGACAGTTTGCAAGAGAGTTTTTCTCGGCAACTCGAAGAACCGCCCGACGAGAGACTCCCGATCTATTGGTACAAGGTGGAGTCAATTGACCCGAAAGAGAATATTCCCAGAAACCGTCTTCAAGGTTGCTGAGAGGTTGTAAAGTTACGTTGCTTGCCGACCAGTCACTGACGCATACAATCTTTTCACTCGTATTCTAGAACATTCAGTCTCGTTCATCTTGCAACGCATTATCGACTCAACGCAGGATTCTAGAGGCAATGCGATGTGGGATGAAGAGAAGAGAATCTTGGATTGAGTCGAGAGGATGAGAACAGAAGTGGTTTCGTGCGACGACAAAAAATGTTCGACCTGACAAAGCACGCCGACACCAGCCGACAGCAAGACGAGCACATACAAGAGTCAGGATGACAACAACGATCTACAAGGACAGGAGCAAGATTTGAGCGAGGAGATGAATGCGAAACTTTGCGACGCCGGAATTGCGTATCGATCCGCAATCGCTCACAATCCATAAGTAACAAAGGCCTCGTCAAGCTGTCGGTCACTACAGACTAAACCAGCTGTTCCGATGTACACCCTAGAGCACTGAGAAAGGGAATTTCCGTCGTGATCCGGAGGGCGCTTGTGACTGAGGTGTCAACGTCCTGATCAACGCGTTGAACAGCAAATGGCATCTGATGGCATCGGATGGCATCCGGAAGCATCCGGAAGGTCTCAGGCGACAGAAAAATTTACGCCTTGACCAGATTGTATCCTGTATAACCGCCGTTTCTACACTCAGCAAGCTCGTTCACGTAGAGAGGAATGCCGCCCTAGCATCCATTACGAAAGCAAAGTGGTTCAGATAAGCGATGCTGCTCGCCACTTACGAACTGCTCGAAAAGGTACTCACTGTAAAGTTCAAAGCCTGCACGGGCTTGCCAGGGATATTGCGTCCCATGTACCATCCGTGACTCTCGTGGAAAAGTGTCTTGGCAGAGAGTTCGTTGATGTGCTCGCCAAATTTGGCTTCTGCCTCGTCCTGGACGTCGAAGGAAGTTAACTTGTTGTCGCGCATGTACTTGATGAACTCGCACACCCACTCAGCTTGGACTTCGACGGTCGATGGACCGTTGGAGTAGGCTGTGGGTCCGTGTGGGCCATACAGAAAGAAGAGGTTCGGGAATTTCTGTTGCGTGACGAAAAGCTTCGAGTTAGTGATCATCCCCCTAACGAAGCTGCGGAAGACAGCAACATCAACACTCACCGCAGTACTCAAACCATTCAACGAGCTACATCCCTGTGCCCACTTCTCCGTCAGCGGCAACCCACCCTTACCCCGAATATCGATTTGCTTGAATCCACCCGTATGCGTATCGAATCCCGTGGCTAGAATGATCTGGTCCAGCTCGATCTCCCTGCCACTGTTCAGCAGCACACCCTTCTCCGTAATCTCTTTGATCCCTTCCTCACCACCCCTCTTTATCGATACAATCTCGACATTGTCTTGATTCATTACTTCGTAGTAGTTTTGCTCCAGTGACGGTCGAACGGTACCGAAAGTGTGTGGCCACTCTTTCGGGCACAGGATCTCGCGCTTTTTAGGATCCTTGATGCGCTCTGCAACCTTCTTCTGCCAGAAATCGTAGGCGGTCTGGTTTGCTTCCTTATTTGCGTAAAGATCATGGAAGGTTTCGAGCCAAAAGTGGAAGCCGCCGCGGGCCCACAGCTCTTCGTAGAGCCTCTCGCGCTCGTCGGCAGATACAGAGAGTGCTTCACGAGGATCAAAGTCGTAATGGAAGCCGGCAAATGTCTTCTTACGCTTCTCAAAGATCTCTGGATAGATATCCTTGAACGCTTCCTGAGCACTTGCCTCGAGCTTCTGCTGTCGCATGGGCAGAGCGAGATTAGGCGTTCGAACGAAGACGGTGAGCCTGTCGACAAGAGGCCCAATCTCCTGACTGACCTGGATACCCGAAGCGCCAGTTCCAATCACTGCGACCTTCTTGCCCGTACAGTCGATCGACTCGTCCCATTCGCCGGTATGAACGATCTGTCCCTTGAATGTCTCCATGCCCGGAATCTTGGGGATGTTGACCTTGGAAGCAAAGCCGAGACAAAAGATGACATGCTGGGCGGTAGCGGTGACGGTCTTGTCCTTGCTCGGGCCAGCGGTTATAGTCCACTGCTGCGTAGCATCGTCCCAATGAGCGCTGTGCACACGATGATTGAAGCTGCAGTCCTTACGCAGCTGAAGCTTCTCGTCGAGATGGTTAAAATACTGTCGCAGCTCCTTGAAGTCCGGATACTTGCAAGAAAAGTTCCAGGACCTCCAGACCTCCGGGAAAGAGAGACCGTAAAGCGGAACCTCGCTGTCCACTCGTGCACCAGGGTAGCAATTGAGCCTCCAGATGCCGCCAAAGTCGGCAGCAGCGTCGAAGAGGTGCACTTTGAAGCCCAGCTTGCGAAGCATGTACAGGTGGTAGATACCTGCAAAGCCGCCACCGACAACAACGGCGTCGTAGTGCTCAGTCATTCTTTTCGTCGTCAATGATGGAAGAAAGAGGTATGAAAAAGGATAGTAAGGATGATCGTTGTTGGGACACGACAGTGGGTGTGATTCATATGAGCTTTCGGGTTTTATACTTTGGCCTCGATCCAGCGCTCGCCTCTCGACTTTTACACTTTGGCTTCGATCGAGCGCTCAATGTGCAATAAAGCCTGCGCTTCAAGGCAAGCGAGGGTCTTGTATTGGCTCCCAATCGTTCGCCAAGCGTTGCAATAAGCGCAAGGCTGCCGACGCACGATCTTGTGGCTTACATTCATGCAACCCACAGAGTCGAAACACCGAAAACAAGTAGCGAGGGCTCCGATGGCGAGCCCAAGTTCATCATTGGCCTTTACTGCACACAGCTCCAAGGACCCGGTTCAGAGTGCGGGAGGTAGCGAGCAGAGAGTAATTGTTTGCTCCTGGTGCTTGTTTGTAGTGGGGCGAGAGGGCAGAGACGACCAGGTCATCTGATCTAGCAGCCATACTTTTGGACACGGAAGCGATTCAGGCGAAAAGCGCCCGGCGGAATTCTTTTCAAAACTCCAACGACTGTAGATTGAGTTCAGCGACAATGGAAGGTCGATTGATCAGCCTCACTCTTGGTGCTGAGCCTACCCTTGACTTTGCAGAGCAGTGCAGAGACTTTAGGGTGCGATTGTCGACTAAATCTTGCAATCGAGCTCGTGTTTCTGTTCAGAACCTGCGCTTCCTCTCCATCACTCTGCGAGACAGTGCTCGTGCGTGTCAGGATTTAATCGTGTGCGCTTCTGCGAACAACGAGGGATAGTGCTTGGCTGAATGTATACAAATGGACGGACTTCCAGCAGCAAATGCGCGCATGTGGGTGTGTCTTACCCCGCATTTTTCGGCGTGCACCCGCACAATGGGACAGCTGGCTCGTGCGACGGTGCATTCGAATTGAGCCGACCATCCTTTCTCGACCTCGTTCAATCTCGAGCGTGTACAAGCCGAAGCCAGGTCGCTGTTCGTGTCTGGCGCCCGAAGGTTCAGCACGCGAATGAAGGTGGTCTTCTGCCGACTTCTCAATTGCAAGACTGAGCTATCACGATGCCAAGATGGACATACTGTACAAGATGCTGCGGGAAAAACGATTGGCCATGGAAAGACGCACAAAACGGTTGGAAAGGAATTCCGCATACTGCGGGGAATCCTGAAAGAAAGATCGCTGCACAGCCAGGACCTCTACTCGACACAGTCACCGGTTAAACTTGTTCACCATCTAGTTGGTAGCCAGCGTGTGGGGCAACTACTTGTGTGCATGAATCAACCCAAGAGCGCATTGTTCCGCTTTTTTTATGGTCATTCTTGTCGACCAACACACACACACATTCTCGTTTTTATTCATACCTCTCACAACCCACCCACCCACCATCCATCGTTGTCAAAGACCCACTCTGACACAATGATCTTCACTTCCGCCTCTGACCCCGTCAAAGACCTCCCCGACGACCTTGACGTCTACGGATGCATGTACGAATACTTTCCACCATCCCGACCCGATGTGCGCAACACCGACCTCCCGCTGCTCATCGACGAAGTAACCGCCCAATCATGGACGTTCGAATCGGCCAAGGAGAACACCGACTTGCTCTCTGTCGCACTTTACGAGAAATGCGGTCTCCGCTCCAACACGCGAGCAGGTGTGTACGCTACCAACAGCGTCTACTTCCCCATGGCTGTCTGGGCAACCCATCGTCTCGGCGCAACCATTTCACCTGCCAATCCAGCCTTCATGGCCAAAGAGCTGAGCTTCCAGCTCGTAGAGTCAAGTTCCAAACTTCTCTTCGTCAGCGAGGACGCTGTATCTCTGAAAAATGGATTCGAAGCAGCTCAACAGGCCAACATCCCCAGAGACCGAGTCGTAGTCATTCAAGAGCCGCAAACGGTGCTCAAGTATTCCGAGTCCAACTACGGTCGTATTCAGCGCAAGACGCAAGGCGCTTGGACTCTAGCTGGGTTGATCGAAGAAGGTCGAGAGGCTGTCAAAGTTCAAGGACAGGCTGTGCTCGATCGAACTCGTCACAAGTTGAAACCTGGTGAGGGAAAGACAAAGATTGCATTCTTGTCGTTCTCGTCGGGTACAACGGGGTTGCCAAAGGGTGTAGCAATCCAGCATTACGCGGTGACGTCCAACACTCTTCAGACCATGGCGCATAATCGAGTTGGCGACGAGATTGGCGCTCCGGGTCGCTTTTGCCCCGGTAAAGACGTCTCGTTGGGCGTCTTACCTCAAGTGCACATTTTTGGTCTTAGTACGTGTACGCACTTCACCTTTTTTGCAGGCATAGCGAACCTCGTCATGTCCAAGTTTCGAGGTATCGAAGCTATGATCAAGACAATCATCAAGTACCGCATTAGCGTATGGTGGTTGGTGCCACCGCAAGTTGTACTCTTTTGCAAAGATCCCTGCGTACCCACCTACCTCGAAGATCTGCGCAAGATTGGCAGATTTGCAATGGTCGGAGCAGCTCCTCTATCCGATGATCTCAGTCGACAATTCACCAAGCGCTTTCCAGAACTCGATTGGGGCCAGGGATCAGGAATGACAGAGACATGCTCCGTCACCACCATGTTCCCCGTCGGCGAGCCGGCGCTCAACGGCTCAGCTGGTCGCCTCATCTCCAACACCGAAGCAAAAGTCGTCAATTCGGAAGGCAAAGAAGTCGGCTACGACGAACTGGGAGAACTCTGGCTTCGTGGTCCACAGATCACGTTGGGCTATACAAACAACGAACAAGCCACCAAAGAAACCTACTTGCCAGATGGATGGTTGAGAAGTGGAGACGAGGTCAAGATCGCCCCTTCCGGCGACGTTTTCTTTATCGATCGACTGAAGGAGTTAATCAAAGTGAAAGGCTTCCAAGTGGCACCCGCCGAATTGGAGGGTTTCTTGTTGGATCATCCGGATGTATCGGATTGCGGTGTGATTGGTGTGCAGGACGAAGCTGCTGGTGAGCTTCCGTTTGCGTACATCGCCCTATCTCAAGATGCGAAGAAGAGGGCAGAAGCGAAAGGAAAGCAAGAAGAGGAAGCTATCAAACAATCCGTTCTGAAATTTGTTGCGGACAATAAGACTCGCTATAAGCACCTTTGCGGTGTCACTTTGTAAGTGGTTTGACGTCTCCATCCGGTCAGAAGTGACAAGCCAGCTGACCAATGAACCTTTTTGGAATGCAAAACAGCATCGACACGATCCCCAAAACAGCATCCGGCAAGATTCTTCGTCGCGAGATGCGCGAAATGGCCAAGAAGCTACCGGCCGAAGCTTTTCAGGAGAAGCGTAAGGTCGTTGCAAAGCTGTGATTCCTCGTATCCTCTTGTTTCACCCTTCCTCGTTGCTGCCAGGCGGTTGCAATGCAAAATAGAATTGAATAGTGTTACAGTTGGACTTCAACACGGAGCTTTGAGATACAAGTACAGTGGATCGAATGCCAAACCCGGTGCAGATCAAAACATGCGCCGCCTCTTGCCCAGTCCAGCGAACCCGGTATTGGTACCGGGCGGATAGTAACCAGGACGTTCGCGTTTGAGGTAGTACTGCCTATGCGCTTCGCGAAGATGGTTGGGCCTGAGTGGACCCTCTTCGCCACGTGTGGCTTGGATTTCGCGAGCTGTGTGTTCAAGATGCAGAGAGTCAACGTCAGTGAGCCGAACGGTCGTACTGACTAGATTGCAGCCGCAAAAGCTTACCTTTTTCAACAATCTCACCGACAAAGATCTTTGCCACACCCGAGACGACCATAGCAACATGCTGCGAGACCGACTGTGACAGGACATGATTGACGAGCTTTCGGACGCTTGTCTTGTTCAGCGCTCCTCTTCGCGAGGCCATGTGCCTATCGAGCTGATCTTCGTCCATCACCATGGACAGCAAGCCCATATTGCGCTGCTGTGCAGCATAGATCGCCTCCTGAGTCGAGAAATGATCTTTTCCGAGCTCCTCGACACCATCGTCCGCATCTCCTTCTTCGTCTTCCGCTTCGTCCTCGTCCGGTGGCGCTGGTCGGTTCGGTACTGGTTCTTCGTCGTCGTTGGCTTCGTCCTGCGGCTTTTGGCTGCCGATGCGCGATGCTGCTGGTGTTGCGGCGTCTCTACCGACCGATGACATGCGTGATGCTGATCTGGCTGTGGATGACCTTGCATTGCTAGCCGCTTTTCCACCTGCTTTTGAACCTCCCTTCTTCGGTTTTGACTTGGGATCTTTGGAGGGAGTTGCGGGGGTTGCAAACGGCGCAGGCGAAGTTGCATTCGAGACGTCTGCATCTTTTTCCTTGTCTTTGTCGGCTGCCTTCTTCTTACTTGGCTTTTTGGGTTTCGGTGCTGGCGATGCAGAAGCAGCCGTGGCATCCGTAGCAGCCGCAGGTGCGGGCTTCTTCTTTGGCTTCTTTGGCTTTGCTTCTGCGCCTTCGGTCTTTGGTTTTGTGGACTTCTTCAACTTTGGTGCGGCCGTCTGGAGTGACGATCCTTCGGCCGGCATGGATGGCGAGGCTGCGATTTCGCTTGGATCGTCGAGCTCCATCTTGACTAGTGCTGCTGCGGGGTCTGGCTGCGGAGCAACCGGGGCGCTCGAGGGACCAGCAGCCGGGAACGAAGCTGCAGAGAGCGGTGGCATGGCAGCAGCAATTTGAGCAGTAAGCGCATCAAAGTCGGATGGATTCGACATGGAGATATCTGGGGCTGGGAAACCCGGCATGGATCCAAAGTCGATGCTCCCATCAGTGGTACCGTACTCGATTGGCATGTCGAAGAAGGATGCGGGAATCACGCCGTCGCCTGACATATTGGGTATGTTTGAGCTCTGCATGGTGCCGTCTGCTGGCAGCTGTGACGACGACATGTTTGCTTGAGAGACGTGCTGGTAGCAAACGAAGGCCGCGGTGATGAGCGTTGGGTCGGAACAGTAGCTGCTGGACCCTTCGACTCCACTTGACGCACGTGATGCAGATCGGGTTTCAGAGAAGTAAAATCGGGAGCTTCACTCTATAGATCTGTAGCGCTTCGCCGAGCTTCCGTCGGTGGCTTGGCCGAGGGTCGTGAGTCGATTCCTCCCGTCGACCGCGCCTTTACGAGCTCAAGACGACACAGAAGCTCCAACGAGACATGCCTTCTTTAACGTCGTCAGTATGGATAAGAACCTCGCATCATCCGACTCTGCAAGCTTCAGACTGGCGGAAGGAAGCGTACAGTGATACTGTAAAGGGCACTTCGGACTCAAGCCGAAAGGATTTTGTGATTCAACCCGCTCACGGTCCAAGAAGAAAATTGCACACACTGCGTTTTTTTTTTTTCCTTACCTTTTTCTGTTGTGGATCTTTGGAAGAAAATTTGAGGGGCGCCATGTCGCGACATTGCCGATAGCTTGAGAAAATGTTTGTCACATTGGTCGGAAGCCTGCCGGCAGACATGAGAAAGCTAAGAGGGCAGAACGTGGCGCTGATGCAGACAGCAAGAGTGACGGAAGGAACGCATTCGGAATGAGGGTGTGGGTGTTCCGATTTGTGCAAAGCGTGTGCGCCTTTTTGGCTCGTCGACTGAATTTTGTTAATCCTTTCATTCCTATCCACCACCATCCCGCTTTGCTCCTCCTTCTTTTGTCCTCTAGACAGCCTTCCGAAACCAAAACCAAAATGGGCGTCATCACTCACCCCAACATCCGCGATGGTTGGTTCCACGAGACCAACTCGCAGTGGCCCGGTCAGGCCATGAGCCTTCAGGTTCAGCGCATCCTCCACCACGAGAAGTCGCTCTTCCAGGACGTCCTCGTCTTCGAGTCCACCACCTTTGGCAATGTCCTCGTCCTCGATGGTGTCATCCAGTGCACCGAGCGTGACGAGTTCTCCTACCAGGAGATGATCGCCCACCTTCCCATCGCCTCTCACCCAAACCCCGAGCGTGTCCTCGTCATTGGCGGTGGCGACGGTGGTGTCCTCCGCGAGGTCGTCAAGCACGACTCGGTCAAGGAGGCCGTTCTTTGCGACATTGACGAGGCTGTCCCCCGTGTCTCTAAGCAATACCTTCCCAAGATGGCCGAGGGTCTCACTCACCCCAAGTCCAAGGTCATCATCGGTGACGGTTTTGCTTTCCTCCAGGACCCCAAGAACAAGGCCAGCTTTGACGTCATCATCACCGACTCTTCCGACCCAGTCGGTCCCGCAGAGGCTCTCTTCCAGCAACCATACTTTGCCCTCCTCAAGGAGGCCCTCAAGCCCGGCGGACACATCTCCACCCAGGCCGAGTGCGTCTGGATCCACCTCAACCTCATCGGCCAACTTCGACGATCTACCAAGGAGCTCTTCCCCGTCGCCGACTACGCCTTCACCACCATCCCCACTTACCCCTCCGGTCAGATCGGCTTCGTCGTCTGCTCGCTCGATGCCAACCGCAACGTTCGTGAGCCTCTGCGCGAGGTGCCCAACTGCCGATACTACAACTCGCAGGTGCACAAGGCTGCTTTCATCGTTCCCGAATTCGCCCGTAAGGTCATCGAGGATGGCGCCCCCGCTCCTGGCCGTGTGATCCCCACTGGTGAGGGTATTTCCAAGACACAGCGAGCTCCCAAGAAGATCCTTCTCCTCGGATCTGGCTACGTTGCTGGTCCTTTCGCACAGTACGTCACTCGCTTTGCCGAATACAGCCTCACCGTCGCTTCCTCCAAGCTCGAGCACTCGCAGCGCCTCATCGAGGGTCTTCACAACGCTACCGCCGCTGCCGTCGATGTCAACGACGCTGCTGCGCTCTCTCAGATCATCAAGGGCCACGATGTTGTCGTCTCGCTGATCCCCTACATTTATCACGCTGCGGTCATCAAGGCCGCCTGCGAGCACAAGGTCAATGTCGTCACCACCTCTTACGTTTCGGACGCTATCCGTGCTCTCGAGTCCGAGATCCAGAAGGCTGGCATCACCGTCATGAACGAGATCGGTCTTGACCCTGGTCTCGACCACCTCTACGCCGTCAAGGCCATCGACGATGTCCACGCCGAAGGCGGCAAGATCAAGTCCTTCCTCTCCTACTGCGGTGGTCTGCCCGCTCCCGAGGCTGCCGACAACCCGCTCGGCTACAAGTTCTCCTGGTCATCGCGTGGTGTCTTGCTCGCCCTCCGTAACACGGCCAAGTTCTGGCAGGATGGCCAGGAGCTTACCGTTTCCGGTCCCGAGCTCATGGCCGCTGCCAAGAGCTTCTACATCAACCCTGCTTTTGCCTTTGTCGCCTACCCCAACCGTGACTCGACCCCCTTCAAGCAGTGGTACAACATCCCCGAGGCCGAGACTGTCATCCGCGGTACTCTTCGATACCAGGGCTTCCCCGAATTCATCCTCGCTCTCGTCAAGCTCGGCTTCCTCGACGAGGAGTCCAAGGATTTCCTTGCCTACAACACCAAAGCTTCGTGGGCCGAGGTCACCGCCAAGATGGTCGGCGCTGCTTCGACCTCCGAGGCCGACCTCATTGCTGGTATCAAGTCCAAGGTCTCGTTCAAGTCGGCACAGGAGGAGGAGACCATCATCCGAGGTCTTCGATGGCTCGACCTCTTCAACACCAAGGCTCCCGTCACTGTCCGCGGCACCGCTGCTCAGGAGGCCCAAAAGGTGGCCGGCAACCCTCTCGATTCCCTCTGCGCTACCCTCGAGGACAAGTGCGCCTACGCGCCAGGCGAACGTGACATGGTCATGCTCCAGCACAAATTCGAGATCGAGACCGCAACCGGCGAACACAAGACCCTCACCTCGACTTTGCTCGACTACGGTATCCCTCACGGCGTCTCGTCCATGGCCAAGCTCGTCGGTGTGCCTTGCGCCATTGCTACTCGTCTGATCCTCGAGGGCCACCCAGCTCTCTCCAAGACCGGTATCCTCGCCCCTTACACCAAGGACATCTGCGACCCTATCCGTCTCGAGCTCGAGAAGGAGGGCATCGCTCTGGAGGAGCGATACGTTTAGATGTATTCCCATTCTTTCACGAAATTATCATACCTGTATTGTCAAAATGTTGCACGCATGGCAGCTATACTCTTTTCTAGAGGAAAGGCTAGCTCCAACGAACGAATGCACACACCATGCTTTGTCTCTCTTCTGGTACGTTGTTCTCGCGTGCACCAGGCATTTTCATTGAATCCCTTCGTGTAAAGACTGAGAGGGGATGAGGAAGGAAAGCAGTTACAGTATCGAAAAGGTATGATTCATTTGGCTCGATTGCCTAGTCTTCGTGGACATCCAACTTGTACCCACTCGGAATCTTCTTGACCTTAACAGCCTTGACCTGGGCCTGTTCCAATACGCCGGCTGGGATGATCTGCTTTTGTTTGGGAAAAACAAGGTAGGCATTCGGCTCGTTGCCAAACCTGAACAGCCGAGCGTGAGTGCCGTCATTGACCAGGCGATATCCGCGGTTGTGCAGTGCGATTTTGACAGGGTGGCGTGACTTGCTTTCCCAAGATGCCGAAGCCAAGGCGCTACGATCAAGCTCTTCAGACCTGACCAAGTATGTTTCGACGTCGCCAGGATAACTCTTATGGACGCTGAGGGAAGGTTCGTGGGTTCCTACAGGCTGAACAGATCCATCGAGCCGCATGCTTATGGGTGGCCTGTAGGATGCATCTCCTGCTGAGGGTTGAATTCTCGTTCGGCCGGTCAAGCTTGAGACCCACGAGCTTCCGACAGCCTCTGTGATCGACGTTGACTCTGGGACGAATCTTTCGTATGTACTTTCGAGCGATGGGAAATGGTTAAGTTTAGGTGCCGTGCGGCAGGAAGGAAGTGAACAAAGCAGGAAGAAGGAGACGCAGATAAAAGAGCTGAACGAGAGTACAGCTCGCATGGTTGACGGCTGGTTCGTGCAGATATTCAAAGGAAAGAGTCTGAAAGGTGGTGCGTAGTCGAGATCGTCTGAGCCACATCCTCTGGCCGCTATTTATCCCTCTCTCCTCTTTCTGACTTCCACAAACCTCAACTAGCATATAACGATTGCTTCAAGCGGTAAGAAAAATAGGATCAACCCGACCGCCAGACTGGGCAAGCCTAGGCACATCCTGCCGAGGAGCATGGCCCTTTCTGTCCCAGCCCCCACCTTTAAGGAAACAATGAGCATTGTATTAATACAAAACAGGCAAAACCGTAGTCCCCCACTCAAGATATGTACACAGTGGAAGAAACGCCAAGCAGACCGCATCTACGCCGTACTCAATACACATCTGCAGGTCAAGATGAACTTGTAGCTGTACTTAATTCTTGGCACCAGCAAAAGACGCCAAAAGTGGCTCTCCTTCGCCACCAACTATGATTCCGGATGCTCGAGGTGAGATGAGATGTTTATCGACCCGGGAAGCGAGTAAGCATCGATGACGAAGGATTGGTGGGGAGTCGCGGGACTAGCAAGCTGATAGCATATTGAAAGATCGAGGCCCTTCACAGTCTGTTGAGAGTTTGGGAAGCTCGATCGAGACGAGCCGTGGCGAAGGTCGAAAAGTCATCGAGCCATGTGTGAATGCTTGTGGAGCGAGCCTCGTCCATCACTCCTTCGAACCGTGCATTACGCTGTTTCGACCGGCACCGATCGGCCCTTTCGCTCGCCGAGCCCCACCAGCACCTCACCCGTTAGCAGTATGAGGTCACCATTATCTCAGAGAGGGCTAGTGTGGGGGTCAGGCTGACCACATTCCCGATTGTATACCCTTGCCACTCGAACGGCAAGCTTCAAACCCGCCACCGTCGCAATACTTCATCTCGCCGGCTATTAGATTCACGCACTCTGAGCGCCCACAATGATGCTTGGCAGTAGCCTCTGTTATTCAAGAAGATTGATTGGCTGAAGAAGAGGGCATGGGTCGGATCGCTTGCTTGTCGCCTCTCAGTGCAAGAGGGGACACGGCACGGGCAAGCTTCTTGATTGTGGCAACGCACGACGACAATCAGGACAAAACCAGTGAAAGGGTGTTTGGCTTATGAACCTCTAACATAGCGAGTCAAGATTTTTTCGGATTCCGGGACGGTCCCATACCCAGGGCTCTAACACAGGTGCTCAGCAAAATCCATCAAGGCGAAAGGCGAGAGCAACTCGGCAACCGCGGCTTAGCGAAAGCTGGCTTGGAAGCCATGGAAATCCTGTGCAACGCAGCCTGGCAACCTTCTTTTTACCCGCTGCAGACTAAGACAGCGAGAGCATGTGGTGTTGTCTCTCGACCTGTCTCCCACCCTCCTGGCTGCAAACTAAGACACGTTGCATGATGCATGGGAATTTCTTCCTGCCTCGCCATAAAACCACCTGATTTTGTACGCATTGGACCCACAACGACCGCAGTCACATTTCTCCCCCCCCCCTTGAAAAGCAGAAAGCTGCAAGATGCAAGATGCAAGCACATCATCTGTGCATGGGTTGTCTTGAGTGATCCTTCGCCTCTTTCCTTGCTGTCGCCACCGCGTTGGGGTGTGAGAACGGACTCCGAAAAGACGGCGCTTAGCTGAGCAAGATTTTTCTAGCGCAGTTGTCGGGGCTGAAGAGCTTCCTCTACGCAACGCTGAGATAGCTAGATGCGCGTGGACAAGCGTGTTTGAAGACTGGGAGTCGCCCACGCTGACCTTGGTGCTTTTGAGCCCCGGGTGCGATGCTCAGCTTTCCGATCTCACCCATCGACGAAGAAAGAGTTGCGGCCGAGCGAATGAAAGACGATAACGACGACGACTGAGGCCGACGTTCGAAGTCGTTGTTCGGAACAGAGGCAGCATGATCGTCATTAAAGCGAAGCTCCAACATGCAGATCCATCGACTCCCACAGACGCGACGAGATCGCTATCTAGGCGAACAGTCAATCAACTCGCACACTTCGACTGCCGCGAAACATCGCCTCGCAGGCGAACGAAACAGCTCTGTGGAGCCGACCAGCTTTCGACAATTTTGCGCTTGTCAAGCAAGAGGTTTGCGGCGTGTAAGCAGACGAGACAATCTGCCCGAAAATGAGAGGAGGTCCGATGTTAGCTAGCTGACCGAGGCCACGCTGCTTCGCTTGAAGCTGTACTAAGCATAGATTGTGAAACTAGCGGCAAATTGACCCACGCTGACTTCGTTGTCGATCGACCTACTGAAACGAGGCTTTCTGAGGCACAGCAACATGCTCGCTAAAAGAGCTCTTAATGAGATGATTCCGCTTCCGAGAACTTTAGCGGCCAAGGCTTGTCCATCTCGCTAACCCAACGATGGGGTTAAGGAGGGCTAAGAAAAAGGTGGGGAAGAGTTGCAACTACTGTAGCGAGCAGAGCAGAAATGCATTCGCCGCACTTGGATGAGATTTGCACCCTGGCTTACGGCGATTCAACCCTCGCTCGCCAATCAATTCTCGACTGCCGCCGACCCTGTACGCTTTGGGCGGACAGACAAGGGGCATGCACTGAGGGCATAGGGCACGGTCTTCTCGGCGACAAACAAACTCATGCAGACCTCGCAAAACAGATTGGAACGTGTGGCGTTTCAACAGCCTCCGTCCGCCTTTGCTGTCAAATCTGAAGTTATTGAGCACCGTTGCAGTGCTTCAATGGATTTCAACATCTTTGTTCAGCTATCCATGACGAAGAATGCTGATAGTGACCATCTCTTGAGACGTATCAGCCAAGTTGTGACCGCAAAGCCAAGTGACGTCATGATACCAGATTGCCGCGGCGATGGCAAGAGAGGAAAAAATTGTTATGCTTTCACACCAGCGTCTCCGAGTGAATCTTGTGACCTTTCTTGATTCCATCGGCAAGGTTCCGCTTGCCAATCCCGCCGAGTTGGCAAGGTTTTGCTTGTCAAGATTCCCGAATTAAGCTCAACAACGTTTTGGAGGAAGGCCTCGCTTTCGGTGGCAGTCTCGCCAAGACGCAGAGAAACAGGGGCACGTCGCTGGTTCAGGGCCTTTTCTCTTCTCGCAAAAGTCGTGCTGGGCCGAACGAGATAGATTCCTCTCCTCATCCTTGCCTTGAGGCCAGCTGGCTGCTGCTCGGTGATCATTCCGCGCCGTCGTGGATGTACAGTACAAGCACAGAATTGTCTCCCACAAGACTCTCGGCTCAGTACAGGCTTTCTTGCATTAACAGAAGCATGACACGATGCTCTTGGCTGCAGTGACCTCTGTCGATGCGTGGTGTCATCTAGCGTAAGATCATTCCAACAAAAAATGTTGGTATGAGGGAGGTGTGCGCGATGATGAAGTGGCTTGTGCAGAACGATGCAGTATACGAGAAAAAGGGTTCCAACTCCGACGACGAGGGACATTTCACCAGGCAACCGTCCCGCACGGTCATAGTGGCCACGGCTTTTGAGGAGACTGCTGCAGAGGCTCTTTTCAATCTACTTTTGTTTCCCCTTTTTCTTTTGAAAAAGATCGCAATCTCTGCAATAACGGTCGAACCAATTGGTCGCCTGACCGCTGGCAAGGCCGCTTTTTTCTCTAGCAGAAAAGGCAAGTTGGCATCGGATCCGAACGGTCCCATGAGGATCCCAGGACAATGGAATCAAGAACAAATAATACAAAAGAGTAAATAGAATAAAAACCTCGATCTCATATCCAGTGATTAGAGTAAGCTAACTTTGGTGGCTTTCCAGTATGCCCCGCCGCGACAGGAGTAGGAGATAGAGATGGAGAGGTGTGAAGCTGGGAGATGGTTGCGGACCCCGAATTACAGACACTGTACAAACACCATCTGTATCGCTTAGGGTTAGCGCCTTCATGACGCCGAGCCAGCCAAACACTCCGACGACCTTTAGAGTTGAGTCCACCACGAGCCCGCCCGTCATTTCAGCACATGTTGAGATTGCGACATTGAAGCGGAGATCCAATGCAGCTCTTCCTCTTCCACTATCATGGTGCGTGTTCACTGTCCTAGCCGCGAGTCGGCAGGGATATCGATCGGCTTACCGATGGAAAGGAAAATAAAGATGAACAACGGCAATGCACTTGGCTTTTTTTCCCTGGAAGCGCCGATCGCAGCTGTGTGGAAACGTTCTAGTGGGGAACACTAGCAAACACTTCCGTCGGCAGTTGAAACTAGTGTCCACCAAGGCTGCTGAAAGCGCCTGCAACCATTGGATTAGCAATCGACGCTCAGCGTATGGAACTCACAGTCAATACTGCACATGAAAGCTAGAGCAACTTGTGGTGAAGAGACACAGATCAAGATCAAGTACTGATAATCGAAACTCGCAAGGGTATGCGTCGGGGCCTGAAGGTGAGAGACGCCCAGGCTGCGGAGTGCAGTTAGCGGAGGTCCAAAAATTAGATCAGGATCAAATCCCTCTCGCTCTCCTTTCTTTTGTCGCCCAGAAAACTTGCAACTCTCGGGTTCGCCAAGCTGTGTTTGTTAGTCGCTTGCCAATGAACAGTCCCGAAAGGGCGGAGAAACAGCCCGAGATTCTTTTTTATTGCACAGACACTTTTCCGCGTTGTGAATCGCTCACAGATGTCCGCATCGTTGGACTGCAGATTGAGTCTTTCTCTTTCCTCTTCTTCTCAAAGTGATGTTATCCGAGAAGATTGGCAGGACGAACACGATCGGCAAAGTCGAGTTTCAGTCTGGCAGTTCCAAACTCGACGCTCGCCCACGGCTAGAGCCACCTGGCAGTCGCCGTAAGTAAGGTTGTAGGTTTGGGGAATGAGAGAGAGACCGGACCGACTTGGGTTTCGCAGCCACGAGTTGACCAAAGGCAATTTCGCTTGGAAGACCACATCTTGAACGTGGAACGGCGAATGGCCGTTCTTCCGTTGGATTTTGAAATTGGCCTTGTCTATTTTTAATTTTATCGACAATAAAATTTAGTTGAGTTAATGTATAGGCACCCATGCCGTTGCAAGCAGCGATTGCAGGACGTCGCGGCATTGTGAGTCAAATTTGTTTTAACCAATCGTTTTTGTCTCTTCCCTCCCCCCCCTTTTTCCCAAGAATGCTGTTTCGGCTTTGCCTCTGAAAAGCAAACGCTGCACGGTTACTCGCTCAACAGCGTATCTCTCTGCCTGTATGCATCTGAGGTCTGCGTCTGCAGGCGTTTGGGCTTGAGGGTGTTTTTTTTGTTTGCGTGCATCCACTTCCGCTATTAATGCATCTGTGTGGTGCTTGGATCTTGCTTGGGCTGCCCCCTGCTTCAGTTGGATTGTGGTCGGGCGCTGCTGCTTCTTCTGCTCGCTCTGCTTGGTTGAGACCTATTCGAGTTGTCTTGCGCTTCTCTCTCGTCACGGCAGAGACACCCCCTGCACGAGCAAAGATCCCAGTCAGCAGTAAAGCCAATGTAGAGAAGCGGGAAAACGGCAAATCCCACTCTGTCCACTGGTAACCGCTGTTGCGACCTGCCTTCGCTTCCGAGCTGTCAAACACATTCTCTAGCTGCGGTCTTTCACAGCGTTCCGTCTGTCCGGCCTCTTTTTGTTTTTTGTTTTTTTGTTTTTTTTTTTCTTTCTTTTTTACTTTTTCTTTCTTTCCTTGCTTGTTTCCCGTTCAGGTGTGTGATGCATCGTTAGCTTGTTTCGATTCGAGATCTCACTGCGTGCCTCAATCCCCCGCTCGAAACATCAACGTCACCGTCACCGTTGGGTCGGCGGGGCTTGATTTCGTTGTCATTCACTTTGCCCCCCCCCCCCCTCTCTCTTTTGCCCGTCTTTTCTCACAGAGACTGCCCTGAGCCTCTCTTGTTTCCCCTCGCCTAAATCTGGCCCCTCGCCTCTGCTGCCGCACTTGCCTCTGCGGCCTTGCCCTGGCTAGCCACGACCTCGCCACGCCACGCTTCGGTCTCGCTTTTGCTTTTGCCTCATCCGCTTGCCCCCGGCTCACACACACACACAAATCCCCTCTCTCCCCCTCTCGTTCTTGCCCGCCCATCCTTCGCCTTCGTTCAAGAGGTTACCGTTGCCGACCTTGCTTCTCATTACGCCTTTCACCTTCACCTCAAACTTGCTTCTTGCACATATCTCATCCTTGACTCTTACCGTCACCAACCTCTCGCCGCCACCACCAAAATTCTCTCACAACGACTAAGGACGTTTGATCTCTCGCTCTCTCTGCTTTGCTTGCTAGCTTAATCGTTTCTCACAGCTTGCATTCGCACGATCACTCTTATCACGCCACTATCACCCGTTTCGATAGCATCGGAGGTACCGCCGAACGATTATAACTTTTCTCACGGCTCAATTTGGTTTGATACCCTTGTAATCGGAAGCCTCCGAGACGCCATCGCATCACATTCACAATGAGCACAAAGTGAGTCCAGACGATAGCGGACCGAAAGCAGCGAAAAGCAGGATTGCGCAGTCGTTATCGCCGCCGCTGCGCCGACCGAGCGCGGAGCGACCGAATAGACCTCTGTGCAGCTCGAACCCACAAGCCTTTTGCCGCCCTTTATAACCGTGACTGACAGTCTTTCTCCCCTATTCTTTCCACTTGATAGCGCATACATGGAGCAGACCAGCTATCCTGCCCATTACGGTGCGCTGCCAGATCGATCCGCGCAGATGTTCGGAACAGAATCCCACGAGCCTCGTGCGCCGCGTCCCTTCGAAGCTACGCACACCGCCTCCTCCACCGATCCATATGCCACTGCAGCAGCAGTGCCAGCGCATCCTCAGCCTGGCGCAATGGCAGAGCCTCACTCTCCGATGTCCAGTGAGTAGATCTATTCTCCAGATTGAAGAAATCTGTCGTTTCATCCGGCCGCTTCTATGACACCTGATGAAGCAGTATTGTGACTGACCACTTCATCTGCCACCTTATGTCCCACTATTTGTCTCCCACACAGGCTACCGTGGAAGCTTTTCGCACAACTCTTCCATGGGTCTGCCCCACCACCGCCAAGATTCGATCTCGTCGATCTCGTCTCCACACGACGTCACCGGCGGTTGGGCGCCTTCTTCGCCTGGCTTGACGGCAAGCCGACACGCCTCCATGTACTCGCTCAACGGCCAGTTCGATCAGGTCGGCCTGGGAAGCAGCATCGACAGCGGTTCCACCGCCAGCCACTTTTATGACCAGTCGCCTCCCTTGCATGCACAGGTCCGCTATGCACAGGGTCAAGCCGCAGATGCCCGCCGCTTCTCGCTCGACGAGCGCGCAATCCGCACACAGCCTCAACTTGGCAAGTCTGGTTTGGTTTCCGCCGATTACCAGGTGCCTGGCTCTTCGGGCCGCCACTGGCCATGGGGTGCCAATTCCTCGTCTTCCGGCATCCACGGCCGCCACGCTTCCGTCTCGGCAGCGCCACCACAGGGCTACGATCACAGCCGCATGGCCTATGGCGCCAACTCCGGTATGCAGCCTGGCTACGGCTACGATGCAAATGCCATGAACGCCATGTCTCCTCAGCGCTACCGCTCCATGAGTAGCTCTGCTGCCAGCGGCCGGGCCTACGGCAACACTTACAGCGCTCCTGGCACCGCCGCTCACGCTGTCGCCGCTATGGGCTACGGCATGGCCCCTCATCTTGGCCCCGGCATGATGCTCGAAGGCGATCTTCCTGGCGGTCCCGGTCCCGCTCGCAGGGCCAAGTTCAAACGCTCTCGTACTGGCTGCCTTGTCTGCCGAAAGCGCAAGGTCAAGTGTAGCCAAGACGGTACCCCCTGCAAGCAGTGCCGGATCGGCAAGCGTGACTGCCACTACGACGAGAACCCTCAGAAGAAGAAGACGACCAAGAAGGAGCGCTCCAACGGCTCGATCGATGCGAGCAGCTCTGAAAAGGGCTCCAATGGACTCACTTCTGGTCTTGCTCAGATTGGTTCTGACCCGCAGTCCAACGGTCACCTGAGCTCGACCGACCCTTACTACGCTACCATGGGAGGGCTCGACCACCGCACCGATTCCAACAGCAGCAACGGCGGTGGCGTCACCTTCTCGATGCCCTTTGCCAACGAGCCCACGCCTGTGACGGCTCACTCGTCGACCACCGACAGCACCTGGTCCAACCCTTCGCCTTTTGCTCCGGGACCACACGGCGAGACGCACCCAGAGTCTCACCAGGTTGTCACGCACTCGGATGGCTACGGCTGGCCCGCTAAGCAGGACCACGACCCTACACAGGCCGCTTCCTACGCCGACCCTTCAGTCGACCGCAACACCGGCTACTGGAACCAACACCCTACCTCTTACGCGCCTCGCGCTAATAAGCTAGAGGTCTCTGAATCCTGAGCTTAGGCATTCTAGATTCAAACGCATGTTTTTGGAACACTTTCTTAGATGCATTGGAACTGTTCTTTTTCGATCCTCCCAACGTTGTCCTTTAATCACTGGCAATCTGCGACCGACGCAACTCTCGCACTGTTAATCTTTCCTCACTTCGTACTGCGTCGAGATGCGCCCCCTTGGCTCTGTGGATTTTCTCGCTGCTTCTCATCGTTGTGTACTGCCCTGTCGCGCGTCCGTTTGTAAATCTTGTACAATGCATTGCCTCCGCTTCTCCAGCCAAGGTCCCGATTTGACCCTGATCGAGAGAAGTTCACCCGGTTGCTCGACGAAGGAATACCAGTATACCTTGAATTTCAGAGTGCTTTTGTTGCCCAGACTTGTGCTGTGTGCCAAGGGGTGTGCTCGGGCGGCTGTCGAACCGGCTCGTGGCGGAGAATCGGGACTGCACGTGGCGAAAAGGTGGGGGGAATCGAATTGGGCGGTAAGCGAGATGGCAAAGTTGGTTGGAAGCAGGTGTCTCGCATGATGTGTTCGGTTGCTTGGTTCCGAGTTTGGTCGGTTGTCCGAGTGATGCAAGCGGTTCAAGGTTGTGCAGAGCGTGTTGGGATCGGGTCGGATGCTAGTCATGTCCGCTTCGAAGCGCTTGTCTCTCAAGTTCTCTCATTCGAGTTCGACACCTGAACACATACGCAATTGCAAGCGAAAACAACACCCGTTGGGTATATTCTCCAAAGACCTCTTGTATCGAAACCTCGCTCTCTACCCCCTTGTCGGCTTATGAAACCCGACGAGCCTCCACTTCCTACTATCCTTGGGATGCGCGACCACAATGTTGGCGCGCAGAAACAGCTCGATCATCGCATCGTCCACCTCGCCGCCCGTTCTGCGCAACGCCAACCTGTTCGCGCTCACCCAGGGATCCAACGGCTTATCCCACGCCTGATTCATAAACTCGTCCAGGTAATGCCTTAGCGTTACCACCTTGCGACTGTCGCTTCCAAACAGCGAAGTGCCCATATCGATAAGCTGTGCGAGCAGCTCTTTAAACCGTTGTTCTTGTCGTTTAAACTTTCGATTGAGCTCCCTGTTAGACCAGCATGGCAAAACGCAGAGTCAGTGTGGATTCGCAGAAAAGAAGGCGAGGAAGGTGAGGGGAAAAAAGGTCTTACCGAATAGCAGAATCGCTGGTCAGATCTTGTCGTTTCTTGCGTTGCAACTGCGCCAGACGCTTTTGCAGACCAGTGGTGACTACGGCGAGATCCGATTGAAGTTGTGTCTCACGTAGCAGGGCATCGCGTTCGGAAGCAAGGTCGGTTTTGAGAAACTCGAGTGCCGAGGCGTATTGCAGGTTGATATCGTACAGCTCGGCTCGTGTGCGTACGTCGAGGACCGTTGATGACTCGAGTGGTGGCACACGTCGTTTTTCTGCCCGAGCAAGCAAGTGGGGTTAGTCAAGGCACACAGGATGGCAGATATCAGAGGACTGAAACAAAAGCTTACCATCTTCCAGCGCGCGAATGGCAAACTCAAGCTGCTGCCACTCGAGCTCGAGTCGTTTCTGTTGGTCTGTTCTCGCATCTTGGGGTTTGCTTTTGCTTTGTGCGCTTGCTAGCGCTTCGAGTCTCTGTGAGATTCATTGAGGCAGGGTTCAACGATTTGGTTCTTTGTTAGTATGTCCTCGCTATCCGTTTGCAATGCCGATTAGTCCGGTTGCTCACCTTATCAAGCGTCCTCGCCAGCGCATCGTTCTTGGCCCTTTCGTCTTCATACACCGCATGTAGCTCTTCCGCTTCGCCTTCTGCCTCCGCCGATACTTTTGGCACTGCCGAGCTACTGGACGATGAGGCTGTTGAGGTGGAGACCGTGTTGAACGGAGAACGTGTTTTGGCACGCGACGTGGCTTCTTGAAGTGCTGCTTGGCGAAGGAGCTCGGCCATATCGTAGAAGGATGTTCCTTCCATGGTGATGTGATGCCGTTCTGACCGGTAGAGTGGGTGTCTGTGCTGAGATGATGGATGCCACGAGAGTGTGAGATGGTGGTTCGAGACGAGCAGCAGAGGATCGAAAGTGTTGTTCTTTTTCTTTGGCCATCAACGCGACTTGGATTTAAGCGCGTCTGGGGTTGCGCCGACTTCCGCGATATAATTTTTTTGGTGGCGGCTGCAGCAGAAGCGAGATTGGAAAAAGTGGAGGATTTCTTAGCTCAAGGCTACCGAGCGGCATCCATCCACATCGGAAGCGTCCGACGATAGCCTCAAGACTGTATTGCTCCTCAGCTTCGGGATCGATCCCGATGGGACAATCAGCAGACATGGCAATGTTCCTGCTGCGTCGGCGTGTGTGCAGTAGCGCTCCAGGCATTGCCAGGTCTACTTTGTCACGTCCCATGGCCAGAGCCATCTCTGCCGGCTATGCCGAACGAGTGACAATAGCACAGCATAGCTTCAGCCGCAAACCGCCGCCAATACGATTGCTGACAATCTCAGCCGTACAAGCATCTGAGGTAGCTGCTGCATCGATAGCGATCACCGACGCCACGTTCTCGGACACCACCATTTCGCTCCGTCCCTACCAAGAGGAATGCATCCAAGATTGTCTATCCGCCCTCGAAAGCGGAGTCACTCGCATCGGCGTCTCTTCACCCACAGGAAGCGGAAAGACGACCATCTTTACCCACCTAATCGACAGGCTACCAAGCCGAAGCATCACAGGCGGCGACCGTGTGCTGATCATCGTCAACTCGATCGAGCTCGCTTTGCAGGCGGCAAATGCAGTCAACACCATGTTTCCCGATAAATCCGTCGAGATCGAGCAGGGCTCCAAATACAAAGCTTCGGGACTGGCAGATGTGACGGTCGCTACCTACCAGACGTTGAACCGAAGCCAGCAGAGGTTGGACAAGTTTGATCCAAGCGACTTTAAAGCGGTGGTGGTGGATGAGGCGCACCATGCTGCTGCTCCTTCCTACTTGAAGGTGCTTTCGTATTTCGATTCGCAAATCGGTCTCAGCGCGGAAGAGCGTCAGAATGACCAAACTGACAGCGTACCCGTCATCGGCTTCTCGGCGACGTTTAGCAGGCACGACGGTCTAGCGCTAAGTAAAGTCTTTGACCGTATTGTATTTCACAAAGACTTTCTCGAAATGATTGGCGAGAAATGGCTCTGTCCTATCCGCTTCACCTCGATCAAAACCGACATCGACCTCGCCTCTGTCAAGCTTTCCAACCTCACTTCGGATTTTGCCACCTCGTCCTTGGCTGCAGTCGTCAACACTGACGTGGTCAACAGGATCATCCTCAAATCCTGGATCGACCGTGCACACACCCGTCGACGATCCACCCTCATCTTTGCTGTCAACATCCAGCACGTGCAGGACCTTACGCAGGTCTTTCGAGAGGCAGGCATCGACGCGCGCTATCTACACGGAGGAACACCCACGTTGGAACGTAGACAGCTGCTCCAAGATTTTCGAAACGGCGTCTATCCGGTGCTTGTCAACTGCGCCATCCTCACCGAAGGTGCCGATGTGCCCGCGATCGACTGCGTGCTTCTTGCGAGGCCTACACGATCCCGCAACTTGTTTTCCCAGATGATCGGTAGAGGTCTGCGCCTGTCCCCCAAGACCGGTAAGAAAGACTGTCTCGTCCTCGACATTGTTGGCAACATCGAAAAGGGTGTAGTCTGTACACCGACCTTGTTTGGCCTAGACGCAGACGACGTTATTGAAGACGAATCAGCTCAAGGACTGCTAGAGCTCTCGCACCAAGCCGAACTGGCCCCAATCCAAGACGAAAGCATCACAGACCCGTTCGAGGTCTCGCTGTCCGACCCGACCAAAATCACCTACATTGACTACGACGATCCGTATCAACTCCAGCAGGCCATGCTGTCGAGGTCGACCGTGGTCGAAACCATGTCACCCAACGCGTGGGTCGATTGTGGCGGTCAGACGTATATTCTCGATGTGCCGCGGTACGGATTTGTGACCGTAGAACGCAATACTGACACCTCGGCAGAAGCAGAATGGACGTCTTGGTTCACCCCCACCAACGCAGATGCAGACGAAGCAGCCGCTGCATCGGGTCGTTCGCTTCCCGCTGGCGGCAGACGCGGCAAATGGGCCGGTGGAGGCTCACCGTATCGCCGTCCACGTCACGTCCTGTTTGCCCCTTCGCTCGAACAGGCAGTCCGCGGTTCCGATCTGTACGTTCAGAAAGCAGTCCTCCGAAACGCTCCACAGCTATTCGCAATGCTCAACCGGCGCGCCAAGTGGCGCACTACCCGAGCGACCGACTCACAACGCAAATTGGTCGAGAAACGGCTCGGCCTATCCAAGGCTGACGACCAAGAGGGGAATAAGAAAAAGGCGTTGGGGCAGGCGTCGGAACTGACAAAGGGACAGGCATCGGTGATTCTGACGCGATTGCTGCACGGCGCCAAGGCAAAGTGGAAGGATAGAGTCAAGAAGGCCAACAAGGTTTGGAGACACGAGGAGCGCGAGAGGTCTAGGGTGGCGAGGGAGACGGTTAGGGTGGGACCGTTGGGTTAGGTCGAGTGTGCATTGATACCCTTTTATAAGATGAAGTATGCATGTCGAGTTGCGAGACGTCGAGTTTCAATGCAGAACATGTGGGGTTGGGATGCAATGTCTCGCTCTCAACGGTGGACCTTTGTCATAGCATGAAATCACTCGCATGAGAAGAGTTATGTGCTGTGCACTTTGCTTGCTAGGTGACCACCAAATGGCAAGCCTACCTACAGCAACCTCAAAGCAGCAGGCACCTGAATGAAGTCGATTCTAGGGGGGACAAACATGATCTTGGCGGTGGGGGGTTTGACGCCGCGTGAATGAGTGGGAATTACCGGTCTTGTTCGTTTTCGACCTTTGTCTTTGTTGCTCAGGCTTCGAGAGTTTTCCTTATAAGCGGGCATCGATCTCGAGGACGCCAAAGTTTTCTTTTTCGGTCTTGTAACAGTCGAGCTCTCAGCAGTCGATGCTGCAAGCTTTTTCTCCATCGATGAATCGTCCACTAATGCTTGCAGCCTTGTTGGTTGCTACCACGTTTTCGGTGGCTGCTGCTAAGCCTCTCTCGGTAAATGTTGCACCGAGTACGGCTGAAAACTCGTTTTCCGTGCCTCGGTTCGACAAGAGTTCGTCGTTTGCTTTTGTCAACTCTCCCTCACACCTCGAGGTCTCTCAAACGCATCTCGACACGAGTCCTTCGTTCTCCTTCCCTGCGCCACCATTTCACCTCGACAAAGCGGTCTCTTCCCCATCCCTACCCGTACCAGCAGAATCAATCGAGCCAGACTCGCCAGGCGCATTTCGTTCCGCCTTCACCCAAGAGTACCTACGCCACCAACATGAGCGACTCCAAGTCGCACGTCTCCGCCTCTCATCCTCCCGACAATCCCTTGACGCCGCCCAGAGACCCCGAGCTGTAGCCCCCTCCGAACGTGGCGCGCCCGGCCCAAACTCGCAACACTTTGTAACCAACGACCAAGCCGAGCGTCTGGCCCGGATCAACTATGTCCGTTCTCACGGCTACCACGTCAATATCGGTCAGAATGTAGCCTTTGGTACTCGGTGGGACTATCAGAAATTTGGGCCGTATCCGGCGGACCGATTGGCCAAGCTGGAAGCAACGGGGAACGGCGATCGCGACAAGTTGCGGACGGAGTTGGACAATGCGTGGGAGGCGCTGGATAGGCAGCTTTTCATGGACGCCAAGGGTACGATGGGAGACAGGTTGGTGTATACTGATGATTTGTACCTGCTGAGGAGTTCTTTCGAGCTGTATGAGGCCAAGTTGAGGTGGTTGCAGGAGGCGGTTAGGGACGGGGTGGAGCATGTCAGGGGTTGAGTGTCGATATGCGTTGCTGCGGAGTGGGTGGTCGATGCCTAAAAACAATTAAGTGAGGATCTGGACTGATGGCGACTTTCGACAAGGGTGTGTGGTGGACATGGTTTCTCATACAGTGATCTGGGGGAAATTCCGAGTCGAAGTGGTCATGTGAATCGAAAGGTTTTCTCCGTCCAACCCAGCATGGCGAACGTCGACAGCCGTTGTTACAGTATGTGGACCAAACAACCATGCCCCCCCCCCCCCCCCTTGTAAAGCAGCACATTTTCCAGACCCTGCTTCCCCGCTTTTCCTCATCTGCTTTGTACATGCCGTGTACAGAGTGTCAAAATATATACACACGATCTACACCTGCCTCCTCTCCATCGTCAATCCATATAGATGCTGTACTCACCTCACCTTTTGCTCTCACGGCGCCTAAACTCTACCTGCGCCTCAACTAAAGCTAAAGCCTACACGATCCGCCTTGTGTGTAGCTTTTTCGCGTGGCTTGTTTTTCTCCCCTCCCTGGTCGCTGGGATCACGCGGATACGCTTGAACCCGCCCCTTGTTTCCACCGTAAACGCCGCTGTGTCAGCACATAATTGGCACATCCCGGTGGTCGGTCCGACGGAAGCCAGGCCCCTTCCTCCGGATACGTACCGGTTTTGTTGGCGGCGGGGCTGGGGTAACGTTTTTTGAAACACGTGCCTTGTGTTCTGAGGCTTGGCGGTTGCCCACCTCAGTCGACGACCGGATTGGTCGGGTTTGGGTAACCAAAACCCAGCCCAACAAAGATCGCCGGCGTAGTACGGTCGTTGGGTCACGCGCGATTCACCGTTCCCCTTGGCCTGTTGGGTTGGTTGAAGCAAGTCGGGGTCACGCGCGGACTCGTTGTGCACACCACCCGGCGATAACTCGGCCGATGGATTCGGGTTTGAGCGGTGAGACTACGTCGACCGCCCGTCTCGTTGATCCACTATACAGATGAAAAAGTTTTGGTGGCGTGTGAGACAAGGCAGAAACTCGACATTCGTTACTGTACACGTCCACAGCAAGTTGTCGCCACCAACGATGCATTTCGCCCTGTTGAATGAGATGGATGAGCGGTTTGGGGCTGCAAAGAAAGAGAAGGCCGACCAATCAGCGTGATTCTTTGAACCCTTTTGACCCTTCGCTCTCCAGTGTACCTGGCTTTGCATCAATTCGCTGTCGTTTGTGTTCGTTTCGGCTGTCGCACAGCAATGCAAAGGGCATGCCGACACAATTCGACGTTCAACTTTTCCGGTTGCACTGTACAACCATCCAAGCTCATCCCGACCATCAGGCCCGCTTTCGAGTAAAACCACCCGTCTCGAACCTCTCGCTCGGGGCCGAAAGTGAATGGCTTTACAGTCGCCCCTCAACTTCATTCTGCGTCATTTGGGCCTTGGCAAGAAATTGTCTCTTTATCGCTCTTTCGAGACACTGCACGGCCGTTGTAAGAGGCTTGCAAGTCGGGGGCTGGACCTGCAAACTGAGATGATGGGGAGAGGTTTTTTTATTGGTCGCGAGGTCGGGCGATGTGGCTGGAGGAAGAGGAGGAGGGGTAAGGGGGAAGGGGGAAGGGGGAAGGGGGAAGGGGGGATGAAGGTGTCTCGTGATGTGCACCAAGAGTTTTTGTTTAGCTTTCATAAGTCCCCGGGCTGTTGATTTCGGGTGGGGTGCGAGGAGATGCTTGTTTGATAGTGGTGTGTGTGTGTGTGTGGTGAAAGGGCTATATAAGGACCGGATGGTTTTGGTTCGGTGAGGAGGTTATTGTTGGTCAGGGACTCTTTTATTTCTTTGGCTTTCTTCCAAGATGTCTTCTTCCTCGACGAGAAACATTCAACGTCAAAGCCCAACAAAGCTCACCCCGACCATGTCGGCCATCCTCACCACGCTCCTCCTCCTCCTGCTTGTTTCGTTCACCACCATCCACTCGCACCCGCTTCCCCCTCCAGAAGCGCTCGAAGCGCCGCTCCAGTACCTCACCGAAGATGCCCTCGTCGCGCTACGCGACGACCTCTCTCGTCAGCTGCACCCTCCTACCGCTCTTCCCGCTGCTGTCACTATGCCCCGCCAATCCCGAACCACATCGACCCACGTACGGACCTACTCGGATCCCGAAAAGTACTTTTCTCCCGCCGCCGCCGCCGCCGGTGGCACTAGGTCCAACCAAGATGCGCATACGCAGCCGACCTTGGCCGACGAGGTTGAGGCAAGGGTGTACGAGAGCAAGCGGTATCGTACGCCGGGCACGTGGGCTCCTCCGAATACTCCCGAGAGGCGATATGGCGGTAGATGGGCTTGAAGACGTTGAAACGCCCTGAACAAAGGGGTTCTTTTGCCTTTGCTGCGCTACAACCCCCCCCCCCCCTCCAACCCGATTGCCTGTATACGAACTTCGCTGCACTTCAATTTCACACACTCTTGTAAAAGAAAATCAACCCCCTCTCCCCCTCTCACTGTCTGAAATCTTGTGACCTAGTCTGCGTGCCTTAGAATCCGACTCGAGCAACGTTCTGAATCTTTTCCATTGCATTGCCTAACCAAAAGCAAAGACCTCTTGGCCTATGAACGATTCGCACGACATATATACAACCACCAACGTGCTTGCTCCTCGGCGCCGTCTACACCTCGGGCGAAACCCAGAAACTCAGCGCGGCGACCGCATACAAACTGCACAGCATAGCACCCTCCATATAGTTGCTCTTGCCATCCTGCACCAACGTATTGACCAAGAACACGGCGGCTACCAGGATCACGGTCTCAAACGTCTCAAAGTACAAGGTCAGCGGCTGACGAACCGCCCAGCCGACGAGGACGAGGATGGGGATCATGCCGACGCTGATCTGGATCGAACTGCCAATGGCGATGCCGAGCGAGATCTCCATCTTGCCCTTGCTGGCCATCCAGACGGCGGTGAGGTGTTCGGCCATGTTGCCGACGATGGGCAGCAGGATGGTGCCGATGAATGCCTTGGGGATGTGGTAGTCGTTGGCGACCTGGTCGATGGCTCCGACGAGGTAGTCGGCGTTGAAGGCGGTCAGCACGGTGACGCCGCCGAGTGCGATCATGGCTGCGAGGGGCGACATTTGGGCTTCCTCTTCGTCGTCGTCTTGCTCCTCGGCTTCGTACAGGAACGCGTGGCTCTTGAGCTGGAAGTAGAGATAGAGCACATAGATGCCCACCAGAATCAACGAGGTTCCGCGCGAGATAAAGAGCAAGCCGGAAGCATCCTCCTCGCCATGGACGATGGGCGCGTTCAACATGGCCAATTTGGATGCATCGCCCGCCAACGCCGCGCTGCCCTTGACCGACATGTGATACGCAGCCGGAATCGCCAGCGTGATACAGCCGAGCGTCATGATACTTCCACTTGCCTGTGCAGCCGTCTGCTGAAACGTGTTTTCACTCCTAAACAGTCCTCCGGCGACAAAGCTCATGCCCAACACGAGCAAGATGTTGCTGAGGATCGAACCGATCAGGCTCGTCTGCACGATGCGCAACTGGCCCTGCAACAGCGCAACGATACCGACGATGAGCTCGACCGCATTACCAAACGTCGCATTGAGCAGTCCGCCGAGCGTCTGTCCAAGTCGGAAGGAAACCTGTTCGGTCGCATCGCCGAGGATCTTGGCCAGCGGGATGATGGCGAGAAAGTTGAGGCTGAAAATCCAGATCGCCGGCCAGTGCAGATGCTCGGCAACAATTCCGAGCGGCACAAACACGAGCAGCACGTTGATCCATGAACACGTCAGGATCCACCACAGCGAGGTGACGATGTTGGGCTCGCGATGCGTGTCGCCACGGCCATTGTGGCTGGGTAGGTCTCCGCCGCTGTTCGAGACGAGCGGTGTACGTTCGTTGGCCGGCATCGTGTAGCTTTTGGTTTTGTTTCTTTCCTCTTGAGGCGCTAAAACCGAGGAGGGACAAGATGATGGAGGTGAGAAGGCAAAAAGCTTGGCCTACAACCTCAAGCTCTGTAACGAAAAAGAAGCCCACGTTCCTCCAAGCTTTTCATTTTCCCACTGTGCATCTATCTGCCCAACGCGTCAAGTTGACTGGAAATGCTATTTTCGGACGTGGGTTGGCAGACAAGAGCATTCACCCCACGCGGGTGGCATGCATGCACCATCGCCCATCGCAGCTGCAATGACGATGCTTGGCATTTTGGTTTTTGGTTCGCTTGGCCGGGCGCGGCTGCCAAATTCCTCATGCGTCCTTTCACTCTTCGATGCACGGTTCACCCTTGAGACCGACGACTGCCCGATACCAGCCCGATTCCCCACCCCTCGCTCACCTCAACTCGCACAAACACCTGCTTCTCACGAGGATATAAGACTCGATTGCAACCCTGATACACAGTAAACCACGCCTCGCCTAACACTCGCCTGAAGCGAGCACCTTCAAGCTTCCTCGCCTTTCAAGTAAGACCAACACTCGCTGCCCGCGTTGATCCTCGCCGAGGGGCCAAGCTTTTCTTGGAATGAGAATGCATACCAAGGAAGAAGAACCATGATCGACTTTGGCGACCTACGCCCCACCCGCCAGCTCGACAATCAACCGCGTCGCACACTCCAAAAACAAAAAGGGACTGTTGACCTCCTTCCTACCCGCCGGCACTGCCGGTGCTAGACTCGGCTTGATCCTCGTACCATCAAACCGATGCTGTCCCGCATGCTGCTGGCCGTCCTTCATCGCTTGCTGCGTTTCGCTCATCGCCTTGTCGAACGCCGCTTCCAGTCTGTCCACATCCGCATCGGCTCCACTTCCACCAGCACTGTCCCGTGGACCACCATCAGCAGCTTCTTCCGGCGATGCACCATCGATCCAGCTGGAATTGGGCTCCAACTTGGTATACCCAACATTGCGGAAGTCGACCAGGTAGTTGGTGGCATCCACGTGATACAGCTGCAGATCCATGCGAACGAGCACGTGGCCCACCTTCCATCGAGTCTCGAGGAAGAACAGCTCCTCCCCCTTGCTGGCATTCGAGCCGCTTCCGCCACCCTCTCCCTTGTCCTTGCCCGTGCTTTCGTCGGCGGATGCATCGCCGGCCCCCGTATCCGACCCCTTGGTTGGCTTGGCGACCGGCTTGGCCCTCCACTCCATCCCTAGCGACTGCAACGTGCGGTACAGCTCGAGCATAATCTCCATGGGCGGACTGCGCGATCGAATGCCGAAATGCCATCGTGAGCGTGGCTTCTTGTGGATTTGCGCTGTCGAGGGTGGAAGCGCTCGGCTCGGTGCAGCAGAAACCCCCGGCGATGGGAGCGGCGTGCACGACGGCCACGACGTCTTTTCCGCCGACGGCGTCGCCAGTCTTTCTGCCTCCCTGGCGCGCAGCATCCCAGGAAGCGACGTCTCGAGCACGGCAATCCTCACCATCCGCTCCGCCAACGCATCTTCCACATCCGTCAGATGTCCATCCTCGTCCGTCAACACATCGTCATCGTCGCTCGCCAGCGTCTCGTTGCCATCGTCCGACGGCTCCGGATCGGCAGCATCTGTCATGAACGACGTGTCCTCGTCTTCCCCCGCGATCTGCGCTTGTGTTTGCGCATGTGCAGATGCTGGCAAAGGAGGCACCTGCTCCTTATTCGCCGCCGCCGCCGCCGCCGCCGCCGCCTCCTTGATACGGTTCTTGCGTTTGATGCTCGTAGATCGACCCATAAACCCCTCCAACCCTTCATTCCACGCAGGCGGGCTCTGCGCCAAAAACGTCTCCATCCCATGCGTATCTTCCATGTGATGGATCTGCACCATGCGTCGATGATCGCGCACCAGCTGATACGCAACCTTGACCTGATTGTCCCCCTTCTCGGTAAGATGATGCATCAACTCATTCCGGTTGAAGCCGACCATCTTGCCAACAAGCTCGTCGACAATATCATCCTCGATGACGCCCAGATCGCCTGTCACGATCGGGTGACTTCCTGCTCGACTTGCGGGCGCCGACGTCTGTGTGGATGCACCGCTGTTCGCTGCCGAGCTCGAGGTGGTCGGCGACGTGACATCGGCAGGCGAACCCGTATCGGCAGGCGATGCCGTCATGCCAAAGTCAAATCCGCGGTTCTCGGCGGCTGGCGTCGGGGGCAAAGGTCGCAGATAGGCCGGCAGATCGACATTGAACCACGGATGCTGCCGGATCTCCTGAATCGTAATGCGCTTGACCGGATCGACAATGAGCATCTGACTGAGCAAATGCCTCGCCTCCTGCGAAAGATAACTGGGAAGCGTATAGATCCCATTGTTGATCTTTTTGAACAGCGTCGGAATATATTCGTCGTCAAAGGGCAACCGACCACACAGCATGACGTACAGAATCACACCGCACGACCAGATGTCGATCTCGGGTCCGGCATACAGCTTTCCAGAGATCACCTCGGGTGCGGCGTAGTTGGGACTGCCGCAGCTTGTCTTGAGAAAGTCGCCATCGGTCATGATGTTGGACAGACCAAAGTCACCGATCTTGACATTGAGATATTCGTCGAGGAGCAGGTTTTCGGGTTTGAGATCGCGGTGGACAATCTTGTGTCGATGGCAATACTCCATGGCACAGATGACCTGCTGAAAGAAGCGCCTGGCTTCGGGTTCGGGCATGCGACCACGGTCGACAATGTACTGGAACAGCTCGCCGCCCGCATACTCGATCACCATGATAATGTCGTTGGGCGTGGTGATGACCTCGTACAGCTTGATGATGTGTGGATGGCGCAACAGCTTGAGATACTGGATCTCACGTTTGACTCTGCCTCCCATATCGAGGCTCGAGATCTTGCGACGGTTGATGATCTTCATCGCTACACGGTGACCCGTCAGAGCATGGGTAGCCAGCTTGACTTTGCCGAATGAGCCCGCTCCCAACGTCTGCTGCAAGATGTATTGGCCGATACGAATTGGCTGCTTTTTCGATTCTTTGCCGCCGCGATGCGTCGAACCGGAACGAGATGCCTGTCGACTGGAAGAGCGCGACGACGAGCCGACTGCGGAAGCTCTACGATCATCTCGATGGTCGGACGGGTGGCGCCGCGAAGAGGCGTGGGAAGACTCTCTGGCGGACATGCTGAAGGCGGCGCCGAAAATAGGCGCGCTTTCGGTTTGGAGTACCGGTGGTATTAGTTGAGATGGCTGCGATGATCAGGAGAAACGCGTCTGTTGATGTGGGATGTGCATGCCGGGTCGATGTTTGCACTCGGAGAAATGCTGGCCTAGCCTATAGCATTCGGCGCTGCTTATCGTTTGAGCTGCTATACGTGCCAAGGCGACTACAGCACTGATAGAGTCGAAGTGAGGATCGAACTGTAGTAGGATCGAGTAGAGACGGTACCGAGTTGACAAAAGCCAAGTGAAAGCGTCGCACTCTGACTGGCGAACGCAAATCTAACGCCACCCGAAATGGTCGCAAGTCGCTCGCACCGATGGATATGATTAGCCGGACTCCTTTGTAGGGTATCGTGCAACAAGAGGCAATGACAGGGCGAATGATATATGTCGAGTCGATACAAAGGTATGTGTATGAAGATAGGAACGACGAGCTGAGCTTGGGCCCTCACAGTGTCTCTAATCTCTTCCTCTCTCTCTCTCTCTCTCTCTCTCTCTCTCTGTTCCTCCCTCTTGCGACTGGCGGTGTGTGACTTTGTTCTGCGCTTAGATTGGTCTGTGTGCGATTCTCCTGCAGCTGTTGCAGCCCGTGCAGCTTCTCTCTTTCTCTTTGCGTGAGGCCTCTCTGACTTTTTTGGCTGGTCTGCTGCCGCAGAAAAAAAAAAAAAAAAAAAAAAAAAAACGATAATTTTGGCCCCCGCAAGTCAGGGCAGAGCCTTGAATTGCATCATACACCTTCATCTCTTTTGTGGCTGCTTCTGCGTTGCTTGAGCTTGTCACAGAATCCCACCTCATGACATGGCATGCTGACCACAGTACAGTACGCCAGTCGAAACAACGACATCATATTAATCCGAACACATTTGATATATCGGAGAAAGAGATTAATCGAGAAACGCGAATGTAAAAAGGTGCATCTTCAACATCATCGCAACAGAGCAACAGCCAACGGGCGAATGGGCTTGGTGTTCTCCAGCTGAAGCGCATACTCCAAGCACTCCCTCGCCCTCTGTGCTCGCTGGCTCCTCTGCACCGCCTGCCCCAAGAACAGCCACGCCTCGCTCGAATCCCATCCAGCACCCTTGGTCGTCGTAGTCAAGAGTCCCTCAGCCAAGCTCACCGACGACAGATCTTGCGCTTGTGCACTCAGCGTCGCTTCGGCAGCGGATTCGTGCTTGCTGGTCGCCGTTGCTCCCGTCGGGTCGTGGTGAGCAGCATCGTGCTTAGGCTTGAGCTCGGGATCGGCGAGGAAAAGTCGAGCAAGGTGCACCGACGCAGCTACGTCGCCACTCGAACACGCCAGCGCCTTGTACAGCGAGTCGACAGCAAGCCGATTCGATCCGTTCTTGGCAAAGTAGAGCGACAGTTGCACCCACACATCCGCCAAGCCCGGCTGCAATCGCTCCGCTTCCTGAATCGCAGATCGACTCTCCTTGAGCTGGCCGGCGCGTCGGAAGCTCGCCGCCGAAAGCAGCCAGATCTTGGCCAGCGTGAGCGATTGCCGCTTGAGGTGCTCCAGCGTACGTTCGGCGCCGGATCGCGAAAGATCTTCGTCAATACTGCCAAACTGCATACCTGGCAACAGCGCCACGTTGCTCTTTTGCGTGCCACCAGGGCCGCTCACCGACCTTTGCGCATACGATCGTGCTCGACCGGCGCTCGTCTGTGAGCGTGCCAAGATCGTGTCGTTGCTGTTGTCGCCACCCACAGCAGCGAGTGAGCCGTATCGCCGCAAACCACCCAGATCCTTCGAGGCACGTCGATTGTCGACTTGTTCCTGCGCACCAGCACCACCTGCCGACGACGCAGAAGCCGACGCTGCTGCCGCTGCGGCGTACGGGAACACGCGATGAAAGTAGGAGAACAACTCCTTCTGTCCAGCGATAGCACTCTCCACCCCGTCGTTGAGCTCCTCCAAGGCGTTGTACGTCACCATGAGCCTCAAGATCGACTCGTTTCTTTCCAGAGGGCGTGGTGGATAGTCGACGCTCAACAGCTGTGAAGCCGCAAAGTTGGCAGGCGATGAACCGTTGGCACCTGTAGTGGCGCCTGTATCGTCCTTGTCGCATTCATCCAACGCCACTTCGGCAATCTTGAACGCATCCTTGTACTTTTTCTGCGCCGAAAGCAGCAACACCAGTAGATGCCATGACTCGACATCCGCAGGTTCCAGCTCGACCGCCTTGCGAGCCGACTGGATCGCAGAGTGAACATCGCGCAGCTCGGCTTGCAGGAAGGCCAACTGGAAGAAAGCTTCAGAGGATTGGTCGTCCAACTGTACAGCCGCGTTAAGCTCGGCGAGCGCCTCGGATTGCAACACTGGTCTGCGAACCGGATCCGCCACCTGAATGGCCAAGCCGGCTTTAGCAAAGCCACTGACGCGCTTCAAACGGGCCAGCAGCATGGCGTCCTTCTGGAAAGAGGGCTTGGATTTGCCATTGGCATCCTGTACCACCGCGAGCGCCTTGGATGCGATCTTGTCGGCGAGGGTGAAATCTTTGCAGTGACGTCCCACCAGATACGCACCTTGGGCGAGCGCATTCGCATAGACCTCGTCGCTGTCGTGATCCTTCAAAGAGTTGGTGTTGGTGCCGTTGACCTGTTTCTGCTGCTGCTCGTGGTTCACCTGCTGCGTCTCGCCATTTTGCTGGGCGGGGGCATTGGCATCGGAGCTCGACTCTGCCTCTCTGGCCTTTTCGACCAGCTGTACATACGCCTGCAAAGCTCGCTTGGCCTCATCAAAGCACTCTGCAGCAAAGAGCACCTCGACCAGGTAGCGTGCTATGCGCTGCGAGTGGAAAGTGAGCTCGACCAGACCGTGCAGGATCTCGGCCACGTCATCAGCCTGCTCGCCTCCCAACTCGCCGTTGATCTGCCACGCCTTGATCATCTCGTCGGCAAAGTCGAGCACCTCGTCGTTGATGTGGCCGGCTTTAGGGAAGGAAGTCGACTTTTGCAGCGAGTTGAAGGCGGCTTTTTGAGCGGTGAGCGATTCGTTGGACCACGATACGGTCGGTGGGCGCAATTCGCGATAGGCGTTGGGACGACGCTTTGAAACGGTGCGAGAGGTGACACGAAGAGAAGTAAAGGTAGGAACGAGACGCCTGGCAGCAGGGTCACGGTGCAGACGCTCGGACTCGTAATCGCGGATCTGGACGCGCGAGGCGACAGTGGCCACGACCGAGAGCTGGTATGCCTTGCTCCTCCAGTCGTCGCGACTCTGCGGTGGCAGCTCTGGCGGGTCGACATAAGTGCCTAGCTCGGCGGATCGATTGAGGACGCGGAGGTAGTAGCGGTGAATGACGTTTCGCTGTGGCAGACGGAATTCGTAATGCCAGCGGCTGGCGTGAGCCTGGTAGGAACGGAGCGCATTGAGACTCTGCACAGGCTCGCCTGCACGAATAGAGAGCAGCGCGTTACGGTACAGAGCGACCTCGGCCCACCTCTCGATCTCGTCGGCCTGCAGACCGCGAAGCGCATTCGCCTTTTTGCCGCCGCGAACCGCCTCGTGCAGCTCGATGGCTCTAGCGAATCCGGCGAGTGCAAAGGGAGTGTAGCCAGGCTCGTTTTTGCTAAAGAGCAACCTTTCGTTGGCCATGCCGTAGAGGGTAAAGCCTTGAATGACAAGACCAGTGAGGGCGCTGTTGTGCATGTCGGGTGTGATAGCTGATTCGCCGGCTGTTTCCATAAACTTCTCGCGATGCATGATATCGACGGCCTCGTCATCACGGCCGAGAGCAAAGAGGGCCAAAGCGCGCAAGGAGACGGCAGCAGCGCGGTTGTTTCCATCGCCGTACTCGAGGACGCGGTCCGCGATCTGGGTTACGCTGTCGGTGGACCAGCCGACGCCTTCAGCGCCAGGTTGCATGATGGGAGGAAAGAGCGTCGCATCGCCCACGCGTGGGTGGAGCTTGTAGTCGCCGAGATGCGAGGCATCAGTGTAATCCGAGTCGACGTAGAAGTTGTGGATGGTGGCTTTGAGCTCTTGCTCGATGGTTGCGAGTGCGAGCACGGCTGCAAAGACGAGCGGAAGCGGGTCGAAGGAATGGGACAGGGAGCGTCAGTGTCTGTGCTGTGGCTTGGCGGCTGCATTCTGGGGCTGGTCCACTTACAAGGCTTGTCAGCGTTGTGTTTCGAAAATTTGCGCAAGAGCTCCTTCCATGGCAAGGATTTGCCCGACTGACTCGGCTGTTCGCTGAGCCAGTTTCCGCGCAATCTCGCCGAGTCGAGCTCCTTGAGATAGAGCTCTGACTTGCTCTGCGATGGGTCCAATAACAAAGTGGTCAGTAAGCCAATGATGGTGTAGCTCCAGATGCGATTCTTAGCTGTACCTACAGATTTCGACATGATGGCAGTTGTGACTAGGCGAGGGACGCGTTTGCGATCGAGCCTGTGCTATGATGCGATTCAGCAATGATCCGTGCTGATGAGATGATTTTTCGAAGGTCGATACGAGTCGAGACTGGATGGGGACAAGGCTGTCTTCTTGTTGCCACAAGTCAAGTCCAGAGTCGAGTTGCAGTATGATGTCTCTCGGTCTATGAACGAACGAGGTGGGCAGGGTAGAAGAGGGCCACGCTTGTTCTCGCAGCAGGACCGAGGTGATGAGGATGGTGGTGAGGGTATCGGTCGAGACCCGCTCGTGTAGCTGCCGAGTGTATGTGCAGGACGGCGGAAAGGGTGATGGGGAGGAAGAAAGGAGGAGGAAGAAGAGGCCCGCGAGTGCGTTGCGTGTGTGTGTGTGTGTGTGTGTGCAAAGACGTGAGAGAAACAGGCAAAGCGGCTAACCCGATTTTGCAGACGGGTGATGAGGAGGACCAAGCAACGAAAGCAAAAGCTCACAGCAAGGGGCACCGCGGCTCAAGAGCAGCAGCAGCAAGAGCTGTCAACGGACCTCGCTGCTGATGGGGGAGGGGAAAATTCAACCTCGGTCGACTGTCTGCCTGTCCGTCACTTGCAAGGTGGAGCAAAGTCACACACACACAGTTTACGAGACAAGAAGGCTGAGCTTGAATTTGCGGGTCTGTTTTGAAAGCGAGCCGTGCGCCCCTCTTTCTTTGTTCTCTCTCTAGAGCGCCTTTTTTTTCTTTTTTTTTGAGAAACGCGAGGCGGATGCGCATGTGTCTCTCTTTCCTTTTCTTGCTTTTCGCACTTGGCCAGGGACAGACCATGACCTCACACCCATCTGCCTCTCTCTCTCTCTCACTTTCTTCACCCGCGGATGCACAAAGTAAAATCATAGCCTTCAGCCAACCCTTTTCTTCCGCTCCTCTCACTCCGACCGCCAGCACGGTTTGGAAAGCCTTCATACCATCAAACAGACCATTCCCCCACCTTCCAGTTAGATCTCACATCTAGTTGTCTCGACAAGGGAGCGTATTCAACTGTCAAAGCCGGAAGCAAACGTCTGATTGAGGAGCGGGTGGGCAGGCTAACTAGCCGACCCAAAAACCATCCAAAACCGGGGGATCCGCATTTTTTCTTTTGTTGTTCCCCCCTCTCAAAAACGAGTGTGAAAGCTCAACCGCTCACTTTGACCCGCAAATCACACACACAACACCCCGGGTTCTGATTCTTCTTTTCTTCTTGCACTTGCCCCTCCCCCACACAAACGGCGCCCTCAACCGGCCTGCAATCCAAAGCTTCACCGCCCCCCCCCCCCCCCCCCCGGCCTTCCCTCGTCTGAGAACCATCCGGTGAATCAGGTTGTCCATCGACTTGGACTCCTCTGCAACTAGAGCAGGTTGACTCCACTACAACTCCAGCCAAAGCCAAATTCCGAAGCGTTTCCTTTGCCTCTCATCCCGTTCCACACCCAAGACGACACGACGTGTTCTGTAACGTAGCAGAAAGAATTTCGAGATCGACAAAGAACAGAGGGGTTATGATGATCACTTGTGTATCAGAAGAGAAGAAAAGAAAGGGTCGAGTGCAATCGTCAAAAGCTGAAACGACAAAGAGGGAGCACGCGCAACCCCGACACCCAGCGTCGACCCGGCTCTGCAGAAACAGAAAGCACGGCATCGCCATCAGATCTCGTCGCTACTTGCTGTTCCTCCCGTCTCAGCCATCCTCAGCGCTTCACACCTTTAAAGTACAGGTCGTGTGCATTTTACTCCTGAACCAGCTCCTCCTCCTCGAGGTATTCGCCCTCAATCTCCTCGTCCAGAGCAGAAGCATCCTGGTACTGCTGGTACTCGGCAATCAAGTCCTGCAAGTTCGACTCGGCCTCGGTGAACTCCATCTCGTCCATACCCTCACCCGTGTACCAGTGCAAGAAGGCCTTGCGCTTGAACATGGCCGAGAACTGCTCCGAGATACGCTTGAACACATCCTGGATCGCGGTCGAGTTACCGATGAACGTGACCGACATCTTGAGACCGCGAGGAGGAATGTCACACTGGGCCGTCTGGACGTTGTTGGGGATCCACTCAACAAACTGGGTCGAGTGCTTCTGCTGGAAGCTCTGCATCTGGTCCTCGACGTCCTTCATCGAAACCTTACCACGGAAGTAGGCGGCGCACGTGAGGTAACGGCCAAGACGCGTGTCGCAGGCAGTCATCATGTTCTTGCTGTCGAACGCCTGCTGGGTGATCTCGGGGATGGTCACCGCACGGTACGACTGCGAGCCGCGCGCGGTCAAGGGCGAGAAACCGACCATGAAGAAGTGGAGACGGGGGAAGGGCACCATGTTGACGGCGAGCTTGCGCAGGTCCGAGTTGAGCTGACCGGGGAATCGCAGGCACGTCGTGACACCGGACATGACCAGCGAGACCAGGTGGTTGAGATCGCCGTAGGTGGGGGCGTTGAGCTTGAGCGTCTTGAAGCAAATGTTGTACAGAGCCTCGTTGTCGATACAGAAGGTCTCGTCCGAGTTCTCGACGAGCTGGTGCACCGAGAGGGTGGCGTTGTAAGGCTCGACGACGGTGTCCGAGACCTTGGGCGAAGGCAGAACCGAGAAGGTGGCCATCATTCGGTCCGGGTACTCTTCGCGGATCTTGGAGATGAGCAGCGTACCCATGCCGGCACCGGTACCACCACCGAGCGAGTGCGTGATCTGGAAACCTTGGAGCATGTCACAGTTCTCGGCCTCCTTGCGGATGACGTCGAGCACCGAGTCGACGAGCTCGGCACCCTCGGTGTAGTGACCTTTGGCCCAGTTGTTACCGGCACCGGACTGACCAAAGACAAAGTTGTCGGGACGGAAGAGACCGCCAAGAGGACCGGAACGGGTCGAGTCCATGGTACCGGGCTCCAAATCGACGAGGACGGCACGGGGCACGTACTTGTTGCCGCTGGCCTCATTGTAGTAAACGTTGATGCGGGCAAGCTGGTCGTCGCTGGTGCCGATGTAGTTACCGTTGTGGTCGATTCCATGCTCGTCCGAGAGCACCTCCCAGAACTTGGTACCGACCTGGTTACCACACTGACCGGTCTGAAGGTGGACTGTGGGGTGGAAGCAGTAGAAGATTCCATGGTGAGGACGGGGGAGAAAGGTGTCAGAAGCCAAGTTTTCACAGAGTCGAACCGATGCTGGACGATGATCCGCTTGTATGACAGTGAGGGGGTGAACTTACCAATCTCACGCATCTTGAAGAAAGGTTAGGAGAAGGTTCAAAAGTGGATCCTGATTTGGTTGATGACTGTGCGATGGAATTGGGCGATGAAGGGTGGCGGGGTCAGCAAAAACTTGCACTTTAGAAGTATGCTCTTTGCGAGCGTAGGTGACAATCGAAGCAAAGCAGGTATGAGCGGAGGCAGGCGTGGGGATAGTGATGATGGGCTCGTCTGGGATGCGTTGGAATATGTGTCCGTCTCCTGATGCGTCAAGGACATCTTGTCCGTGCCCTTGTGTTACTGCCGTACGCATCTAGGAATTGAATCACGCAACAATGAACATATCCTAGGCCATCGCAGCTCGTCGGTTCCGCATCATGACGGCCTTCCTTGCAGTCCCGACATTGAACCGGAAAAGTCACACGGGCAGCGACACGTGATCTGTACTCGAGTAAACCCGATATTGGAAGCAGACGTCGAGGTTTCGAATCGTGTATTGGAGAATGGTGTGTGGAGAGATGTGTTGCAAAGGGTCGAGATGCGAAATGGTGTACCGATCGAATGATGCTGCTCGAGTCGAGATTTGGTGATTGCGCGCGTTGCCACGCACCTGCTACGCCTGCTGCTGCTGTCGGTTGACACTTACAGCTTACTATAGGTGACGCGAACGAGGCGAGATGACCGTCGTTGAAACGAAGGTGGTGGTAGTGGTGGTAGTGGAGGTGGTGAGAAGGAGCTAGGTGGTAGGAAATTCGGTCCGGAGAAGGAAGAGGTGAAGAAAGGATGGGTGTTGGTGGTTAGAAGTGATCACACAAGAGACACAGATTGGCGCGCGGACGATGAGCTCGCTGGCTGGACACACACAGAGAGACAAAGAGAGAGAGAGAGAGAGACGAAATTCACCCTCACCTCAGCCCAAAAAAGTGTTGGACTTGCGACGGCAGACCCACAGACACGCACACACACAGACGCAGACACACCCACACGCCGCTCTTCCAAACTGACACACGCACGCACGCACGCTTCTCTTGCCCAAACTCGAAAAAGGCGAAAAACAGAGACGGGGACAAAAGTTCAGAGGTAACTTTACGTTAGTCGAGACTGTGCGCGCGCCCGCCTGCCAAAGTGTTGTTCTTTTTTTCCTCAGTCTCAACGCTTGAGCAGACCTGTCGATGGCCGCCGTATCAAATACAAATTCGAACAGAGCACCAGTTCAAATTCGACCAGTTCAAATTCGACCAGTTCAAATTCGCCCAACACGCGTGCTGTCGTTTTGAATTCAAAATTGAAAGAGGGGAATTTGAAAAGATGCACACGTCCGAATTCCAACAAGGCTACGTTAGTAGTCTTGCACGCTTTGATGCTTGCTCTCATTGGAAAAAGAGCACGGAGTTTCCTCCTCTGGGTCTGCCTAAGCTCGAACATGGAAATCTCTGTCCTACCGAGTCTTTCTCTTTGGATTGCTGAAAAGTGCGATCACATTCGGCGCATATCGAGATCATCTCTCGAGACACAAAATACATACCGAACAGGGCGAAACCCACGCAGAAGACCAAGTGGCGAGACGCGGAGAAAGAGCGTGCAGATGTGACTGTAGAAAGGAACCCTGTGCGTGCGTGCGTGCGTCGACGCCCTTTCTGTAATCACACCAAAAAGAAATCAACAGCCGAGAAAGCGGACGCGTCGCGCGTAGCTCGTGCATGGGCCAAAAGAAATTGGAGTCGAATCGGCGATATGGTCGCACATCGGGCGTCGGTTCCCCTGTCTGCCAGAGGACTCACACCTCTCTGCAAGCTTGTCCTGACTCTCACCGAGATCCGTTCAAATCTCGCGAATAGCAGAGCATGCTCCTACTGTACTTCGATGCACCGCTGTCCCCGAAACTGCAGTCGTGAAATGCGAGGCGAGAGGCCAAGATGCCTTCCCGATAGACTGGGGCCAATTTTTGGCGCCATCTTTTTTGCGATGCCTTTTTGTTTTCTTTCCAGCGCGAAACCGTCAATATGTATATGAAGCTTCGAAACATCTCTCGACTTCCGTTTACAAACAACTTGCAGCAGAGAACTAGCATATCAAACCTGACCGATCTTGACACAGACTCTGTGCAAACCAAAAACACTGTTTACACTGTGTACAGCTGGACGATATGGCATGAAGAAGCGAACTTAAAAGTACATTGTGGTCGTGATGTCGAGAGAAGATGGATATGGTTGTGATCAAGCGATGGGCTTGATCTTGAAATGCAACGAGATCAGGCTGAAGATGAGGCACTGTTCGGCGTTTCCATTCAAGATTACCAATTCCATGGCGTAAGCAGACGTCAGTGATCCCGCAGCAACAACGACATTCGTCCAAAGACGGCATGGGAGTGGCCTGGAAAACTCACTTTGAGATCCTGAACCAGGTAATACATGACCCTCAAGCCTTCCGGATCGTCGCTGTCATTGACGTCTACTAGCGAGCCGATTTTCGCCGTCTAACCGATCGCATTCGCACAACGAACAAAACCCCCCATGGTCAGCAAATCAACCGCTGCCCTTCAAAAAAAGGATAGATCCCCGACTCACCTCGAACGAAATATGCTCCTTGCCCAACCTAACTTCCAGCTCCTGTCTTCCAGTTGCGTTCCTCTTGGGCCATTTGGCGTCGTCTTCTTGCAAGATCTCCGACTCTTGGACGATTCGTTTCAGCTCGTCGACCATCAACGGGCTGATCCACACTATCCCATCCCCGAAAAGAAACACGGTTAGCGGTCGGAAAAACAAAAGCACCGAGGATGAGAGGGAGTCGAGGGAAGGGGCAACCTACTCTCTTTCCGAATGAGACTGTCGTTGCGGTAGTTGGAGTTGTTGGCGTAGCGCAAACGTCCACGCGAGTATTCGAATTCGAGAAACTCATGGCCGTGTCTGCCTTGATGGCCGGTGCTGCGGTTGCCAAGACAACGAGAGTAGACGTAAACAGTCAGTGAGAATGTGTGGCTGCAGGAGTGGCAGCACCAAGTGCAGGTCATACTCACTAGTAGCGCACGTAAAAGTCAGACATGCTGAGTGGTGCCATGTTGGTATGCCTGGGTGTATTCGTCTTTGTATTCCCGCTTGCTTGTACGAAACTCGGTCGATTTGCTGCAATAGCGCTGTTCCGGACCAAATCGTGATTCTTCCAAGGATCTTGCAGCGATCTCAAGCGAAGTTGCGTAGGATATGGATGAAAGCTGGGGGTGACAGAGATGTCAAAGTTGGCCAAATGATGGGCAGGGACAAGGCTTTTTTTTGTGGATTTCACGGGAATCGGATGTGGAGTTTTTCTGTTGGGCGGCACTTTTGAAAGGGTCTCGACGGCTGTTTCCTGCATTGACCTTGTTGCTGCTCCTCCTCGCCATTCATCGCGAACAAATGAGTCGACCACCACCTAAACGACGTCGCTTCAACGACCGCTCCACCTCCTCTCCGTCTTCACACATTTTCACGACCCCTTCGTCAGACTCTACACCCACTTCTAGCGTCTTGCATCCGACATCGTACGAAATCTCGCTCAACCACGACGCACAGCTTAGGCAGTCTCTTGAGCCTTCCACCTCAACCGATTCTGGCCGCAAGACACGTTTAGTCACCTGGAAAGGAAGCAGTGGACATTCCATAACCACCGACCGGTACGATGCAATCCACCTGCTCTCTGCTTTACCCGCCAAACCGCAGTTCAACGATGCCCACGACGAGCTGGGATGGTCCGACCTGGACTCGGACTACGAAGACCTGTTCTATATGACCAACGACGAAGCTTCGCAATTTTTGCATCGTAAAGCCAAACATGCACTCGAAGATTCAGAATCTCTACGTCTCGCCCAACTCGAGTCTCGATCGCCGCCCACACCTTGTGTACCTGACACCGCACCGCCCGAGCTCAGTGAGGCGCAGTTCCAACTAATGGCGAAAACCGCCAAGATCCTAGCGTCGAGTAGCAACGCGTCGTTGCTCGAGATGAAGATTCTGGCAAATCATGGTGCAGATGCGAGGTTTGGGTTTCTACGCAAAGATGGTGCCGAGGACGGGCAGAGGGAGGTGTGGAACGAGTTGAAGCGCAGGCATGGGATGATGCAGTACGACGAAGCGCGCAGGTTGAACGATCGAGGCGCAGGGGGTGCAGCTGCAGGGCGAGTGGGATTGGTCGCGTACGACGATAGCGATAGCGATGCGGCTTCTCAACCCGACGTTCCTCAGACACTGGTTGAAGCACCGAGCACACGGCCGAACACAGCACAAAGCCCAACAAACTAGCACCTGCCACACAGCACCTCAATAATCGATCTGGCCCCAGATTCACAGCAATGCCGTAACCGCAGCACACTCTCAGCATATCCATTCTCGATGCAGACAAATAGGTCTTGAGTGGTGAACGACCAACCAGTCCAGTCTTGATAAAAAAAGGGAATATTAGATATACATTGTGATTTTGAACGGGTGCCTGGAAAGCGCGAGGGAAAAAAAGGGAAATGCGATGCATACTCGACGTACTCTTTTGTGTGTGTTGTGTGCTTAGAAGCCCATGCCACCCATTCCACCCATACCGCCCATACCGCCCATTCCGCCCATACCGCCAGCAGGACCCTTCTCTTCCGGAGCCTCCACAATGCAGCACTCGGAGGTGGTGAGCAACGAGGCGACACCGGAAGCATCCTGGAGAGCGGTCTTGACGACCTTCAAGGGGTCAAGGATACCGGCGGCGATCATGTCCTTGTACTCGCCGACGCTGGCATCGTAACCGTAGGTGAAGTCGCCGGGCTTCTCGAGCAGACGGCCGACGACAACGGAGCCCTCTTCGCCGGCGTTTTCGACAATGGTGCGTGCGGGGCGAGTGAGAGCCGCCTTGAGCATGGACAGACCGAGCTGCTGGTCAAAGTTGGCAGTGGCCACGTCGTTGAGCGACAAGGAAGCCTTGAGCAGCGCAACACCACCACCGGGAAGCACACCAGCCTCGACGGCGGCACGGGTAGCGTTGAGGGCGTCGTCGTAGCGGTCCTTCTTCTCGCCCACCTCGACTTCGGACGAGCCGCCGACCTTGATGACGGCAACACCGCCCGAGAGCTTGGCGAGACGCTCCTGGAGCTTGGTACGGTCGTACTCGGAGGTGGAGGGGTCGTTGATGGCGGCGCGAATCTGCTCGCATCGGGCAGCGAGACGGTCCTTGTCGCCCTCGCCGTTGAGGAAGATGGTGTCCTCCTTGGTGATGGTGACGGCACCGGTGGTGCCGAGCATCTCGGGGGTAGCACGGTCGAGCTTGGTCTCGAGCTCGTCCGAGAAGACCTGGGCACCGGTCAAGATGCCGAGATCGCCAAGGATGCTCTTGCGGTTGTCACCGAAGCCGGGAGCCTTGACGGCAGCGACCTGGAGCTGACCACGGAGCTTGTTGAGGATGCAGGCGGCGAGGGCCTCGCCGTCAATGTCCTCGGCAATGATGAGCAGGGGTCGGCGGAGCTGGGCGGCGGCCTCGAGCGAAGGGAGAATATCTTGGAGAGCCGAGATCTTCTTCTCGGAGAGAAGGATGAGGGGCTTCTCGAACTCGACCTTGGCGGTCTTGACGTCGGTGATGAAGTAAGGCGAGATGTAGCCGCGGTCGAAGCGCATGCCCTCGGTAATCTCGATCTCGTCCTCGAGGGTCTTGCCCTCCTTGACGGTGATGACGCCCTCCTTTCCGACCTTCTCCATGGCGGTAGCGATGAGCTGGCCGACGTGCGAGTCGCCGTTGGCCGAGATGGTAGCTACCTGTGCGATCTCGGCCGAGGTGGTCACGGCACGCTTGTTGGTCTCGAGGAACTTGATGACGGCGTCGACACCGGCCTGGACACCACGTCGGAGGTCCATGGGGTTGCAGCCAGCAGCGACGTTCTTGACACCCTCGGCGTAGATGGCACGGGCGAGGACGGTGGCGGTGGTGGTACCGTCACCGGCGATCTCGTTGGTCTTGTTGGCGACATCCTGGACCAGACGGGCACCAAGGTTCTCGAACTTATCCTTGAGGGTGATGGACTTTGCGACGGTGACACCGTCCTTGGTGATCTTGGGACCGCCGAACGGCTGCTCGATGATAACGTTGCGACCCTTGGGACCGAGCGTGACGGAGACGGCGTTGGCGAGGAGGTTGACGCCGTTGAGCATGGCGGCACGACCCTCGTTGCTAAACTTGACCTCCTTGTGAGCGTTGGCGACGAGCGAGGTGGAGAAGCTGCGTCCCTGGTTGGAGGCGGCCTTGCGGGCCGGGGTAGCGGCGTTGCGAAGAAGAGACATGGCGTCCGAAAGGGTTGTGGAATTGAGGGATGGGGAGTGTGTGGTGTGAGATGATGATCCTCCTTTTGGATTGCGTTCGTCGACGAATAAGTAGAGTCGAGAGATGGCAAATTCAACAGATGAAGCGGAGGAGGCGAGGATGATGTGAGGAAGGAAAGGGACAAGCAGAAGAAAAGGACTGAGCTGAGCCGGGTCAACCTTGGAGAGATTCTTGTCGAATAAGAAGAATTGAGCTCAATCGACTTTTGCTTTCTTTTTCAGCGCTGCTCAGCGCACTCTCACTCACTCACTCACTCACTCACTCACTCAATCAATCAATCCATGATTCTCTCACATAACCGGAACTCGTTGTTGAAGACAGACTCCCGATCGAGTATCGCTCTGATTGGCTCTTGTCTTGGTTGCTGCTTGCAAAGCTTCTTTTCAACTCCACACTCTGACCCGATCTTTTGCCCGAGAAAACGTTGATTTTCGGCTTTGTTCCTTCGCCTTCTTCCGCCCTTTCTAGCCAAGATTACTCAATTTCCTTTCTTCTTCATCCGACTGCGCTGATGAGCCACCAAGAAAAAAAAAAATTAGAAACAAAAGGAAGCGCTCTACGGTTTGCCCCGATCTTCACTTGCTCTCTTTCTCTCCACAAGAAAAACCAAAAAAAGGGGGGGGAATAGACTCAGTAGAACCGACTCTCGAAGCTTCCAGACCCAGGTCAGCCGTACACACACATCCCTCAAGCCACATGACCCGATGCTCACTAGATCAAGCTGAGCTCGACTTGAACGACGAGCAAGTTGACAAAGAATGTATGTGTTTGCGTTCGAGAGCCGTTGATCCATACAGTGTGCAACAGAACGTTGAGGAGAGAGAGAGAGAGAGAGAGAGAGAGAGAGAGAGAGAGAGAGAGAGAGCGAATGGTTGCAGTCCGGGTTCCGAGTCGAGTTTGATTCTGAACGCGAGAGAGGAGCGAATCGCTTGTTCCGGTTGCAAGGCGTCTTGCTCAGTTGACATCTTTGCCAATCAACACCATCTCTTCCTCACACCGTCTTCCCCCTCGCTTTTCCAGAACCACAATATCTCACAATGGTAGGTGCTTTTCAGACGGTGGCGAGCAGCCTCGTTGCCTCTGTCAGCAAGATTGGTCCGTTACTGACATGTTTTGTCTTGCTTTGTTGATCTTGGCTCGCATCATCCGACACCATTCTCACGCCCATCAATCATCCCACGCTGTTCTCTGCACTGCCCTGCACCGCTGACTCGAACAAATAGGCCACTCAATCCACCATCCGTTCCATCAAGTCGGTCGTACCGCTGCTCGACCGCGTGCTCGTCCAGCGTTTCAAGCCGGAAACCAAGACGTCTTCGGGTCTCTTCCTTCCTTCCTCGGCCGCCTCTTCGCCTCTTCCCGAAGCCAGCGTCATCGCCACTGGCCCCGGTGCTCCCGACAAGGACGGCAAGCTTGTCCCCACCTCGGTCAAGTCCGGCGACAAGGTCCTCCTCCCTAGCTGGGGCGGTAACTCGATCAAGGTCGGCGAAGACGAATACCTGCTCATCCGCGACTCGGAGATCCTTGCCAAGATCAACGAGTAGAAAACCAAAAAGTCTCGATACAATTGTAACATCAGCATTTCCCCCTTCAAAAAAACAACAACTCACCACCCACCCTCCTCGCTCTCTCCGTTTAGAACTGGCGATCTCGAAATCTCATAACCTGCATCCACATTCACCACTCGAATCGCAAGCTCAAATCGTGTGATGCAATTCTTGGCAGCGTAGGCAGGCCAGTCCATCGTACTGCAAAAACCAGATACAGCCGTTACTCACCATCGTCAATCTCCTCCGGCATCGGCTTGGTAACACCACTCGACCCACCTGCTGTGTTCGGGCCACCAACCAGATGTCGACTCACCGCAGCGAGTCCTCCATATGCCCCCGTTTCCAAGCCACCAACCACACCGACGAACGAGCCGCGCTTGCTGGCTGCTGGCATCGTTGGTCGTTGTGGTTTGTCCGTCTCGTCCTCTTTACCCGCGTCTTGCTTGTCCGTCTCTTCTGCCTCGGCCGGCTTGGTGGCTTCGTCGTAGGCCTCGCGTGAGATCGCATTGAGTGACGTTGTCTTGAGCGCCCCGGCTAGTGAAGCACCCATCCAAGGGAGCAGGTTGGCTGCGAATGCCGGGGCTGATCCTCCTGAATGTACTTTCTTTCCCTTGCTGTTGGGTGAGGGTTCAAGCTGTGACAGATCAGGCCAGGGGTCGTTCAACACCGCTACTGAAGCGTGCAGACTCGATCGCTGTAATCTTTGCTTCTTCTCGCTCGTCTCTGCTGCTTTGCAAGGTCGCACTGCGTGTCGATCGATCGACAGCTGCCCACCCGACTGCTCCGCTTTCTCTACCGCCATCGTCAATTGCGTTCGGAATCGATTCGCAAATCCAGGAAGCATCGCCGTACCGCCGGATACCACAACGTTCTCGCACATGACTCGTCGCAGATCAATCGGCAGTTTGGCAATCGCAGATACCGTCATGTCGACCAGTCCCGCATCGTCCTCGTCGCCCTTGTCGAAGAGCAACTCTGCCGCCCGTTCACGCACCCAGCCTGGAATGGCAATGACGCCGCACGACTGCACTTTTCCAGAGGTCGTAGCAAAATTAGACCAAGATGACGTGGGTGGTGCCGAGACACTTTGGATGAGCGAAGCGGTGCCGTGTGGGTCGACGGATTCAGGAATCACTGCAAATGTCAACGGGCTTGCACATGAGCTTGAAGAATACTTTTGGCGAATCACAGCGGCTGCCTCTGCGTGCTTGTCTATCGAACCTGCAGTCGATTCGAGCTCCAGTTCGTCAAACAGTTCGTCGAGATCGCCGAGATTCGAATCGTATGAGCTGACAAACAGCGCCTTTGCTTTGATCTGCTCGAGCCGATCGTGTGTAAGCAGCGATGGACCAATCGCATGCGTTCTCTCTCGCAGTGTCTTGGACGAATCCTGCAAGCTGGTCTGTGAAGCTACAAACTTGCCATACCGCAGAAGCAACCGCTTCAACCTCGCGTTCAACCGCTTGCCCGCTCGCGTCGTCGAGACGGTATGACTCGACAGCGGTCGCCCGTAGTATACTGGCATGAGCGTTGACTCGAGATAGCCGACTTCCAGCACAAGACCTGTAATCCTGCCCACTGCCAACAGACTCAGCAGCGGTGCAGGCACAAACGATACCGACGGCACCTGCAGGTTGTTGAACAGCACGATGCAGATCATCTCTTTGATCGAGTTTGGCAGCATGGGATTTTCGACCACCAGCACTTTCCTCTGTCTTGGGTCTACCATAAGATGTTGGGTGAATGCACTGCGCAACAGCTGTGTGAGCTGTGCCAGCACGAGCGCGCGCTTGCCTCTACGCAGCTGGTCCTCGGCACATCGTTCAAAGTCTAAATCCCATAACGTCTCACCGCTGCTGTACTGTCTCGAGGTCGGGGATGAGTGGTCGAGGCGCAGATAAGAGGTCGAGGGTTGAGAGAAGCTGACAGAGGGCACGATGGCGCGTGGTCGAGGCTCGCCGCTGAACCCAAACTTGGAATATCTGCTGCCAATGTCGAGCACGATCCTGTCCTCGGTTCCGAAGAGCGAATGCCGTCGAGTTACGCCAGAGTATGCAGAGTATGCTTGCGAGCTTGATGGGGTGGTCCCTGCCCTCGATGCGCTTAAAGCGGCAAGGTGTGTCGACGACGAAGATCTGCTCGGTGCTGTTGCAGAGGTGGGCTGGAATGCCACCTTGCGAGTCTCTGTGGCAGCTGAGCCGGCGCTGGATCTTGTCGGCGCGAGTGTCGAGATCGTATTTGTATGCTCCGCGCTCGACATATCGAAGAGAACGTTCCCCCTCAGAGGAGGAGGGAATCCCAGGGCAGGCTGATGATGGTCGGTGGGATAGAGAGAGAGGCTGCGTGGTGGACTTTGTACATTTGTCGCGTGTCCAACTCGTTCTTGTCAGAGTGTTGCACGCTCAACACGGCGTGTTGGTCTGTGTGTCGCAGAAAAGGCTGAGTTTGTGCACTGATTGAGTTGAATTGACACCTCCACACCTCTTTCTTCCTTTATTGATTGTCATCCTATACTTGCCTCACTCTCACTCTCACTCTCTCTCTCTCCTCGACCATTTGCACCGACCTCTACCTCTTGCTCGCTTCGCTCTGGTCGCCGCCATGTCCAGCATCGGCGTCGATCCACTACCAAAGACAGACTCGACCATCACAAGCCAACGTCCATCGGCCCACACACAACGGTACGACCGACAGCTACGACTATGGGCCTCATCAGGGCAGTCATCACTCGAAAGATCTCGAGTACTTGTCATCGGAGCATCGGCAGTATCGGCTCAGATCCTCAAAAACTTGGTGCTTCCTGGAATCGGCTCGTTTGTGCTGCTCGATGACTCCATCGTAGACGGCGCAGATCTCGGCGTCAACTTCTTCTTGCAGCCTGGCGAGAGCGAGGACAAGCACGCGGCAGAAGAAATGTGCCGACTGCTCACAGAGATGAACACCAGCGTCGCTTCCGAAGCCAAGCTTGAGGTAGGTTGTCAGATAAACCCAGCAAGCGCTTCAATCTGTAGCAGATACTGACTTTCCGTTGGACACCGTTTCTCTATTTGCTTGGTGTGCCGTAGAACCCCACCTCGCTTTTGCAATCGGATCCAAGCTTTTTCGCCCGCTTCACCCTGGTCATCTCGGTCAATCAGTCAAAGTCGTTCGACCTGGCTCTTTCGGACGCGTTGTGGGCGCTGCAACCTCCGTCACCACAGGTGCCTCTGCTTCGAGTGCGCAGCGCCGGCATGTTGGCAGAGATGCAGATCAGCCTCAAGGAACTCGGCATCATCGAAACGCATCCGGATAGCGTGGTCGATCTGAGAATCACACGGCCCTTTCCCGAGCTGCTCGAACTCGCTCAGCAATTCGATCTCAACACGACCGACACCTCGGAGCATAGCCACATCCCATTCCCCGTCATTCTCATCAAGAAGCTCATTGAATGGCAAGCTGCAAACGATGGCAAACTGCCTACGTCCAAAGACCGCGATGCCTTTGTCAAGCTGATCAATGCATCGCGACTAGCTGGCAATCCGGACGCCGAGAACTTTGACGAAGCCATCGCTGCGTTAGGCAAGCATCTGTGGCGACCTCTTGCTTCCAATGGTGTTGGCGGAGGTGGTGTGCCTGACGAGGTGCAAGCCATGTTCAAGGATGCTGCGTGCAGCGACCTCACGCCATCGTCGACCAACTTCTGGATCTTGGTGCGTGCTCTGCGTGAATTTGTGGCAGCATCACCGACGCAGTCTTTACCTCTCTCAGGATCGGTGCCGGACATGAAAGCAACGTCCTCAGGCTACATCAAGCTGCAAAACACGTATAGGAGCAAATCACTGCAGGACTTGGCGCAATTCAAGCAGCTGGTCAGCGAGACATGCAACATAGCAGGTGTGGAGGGCAAGATCGCCGAGGACGAGATTGAAGCATTTGTCAAGCATGCTGGCTATCTCAAGCTGATTCGGGGGCGTAGTCAAAGGCAGAGAGACCAAGAGCCCAATCAGGAAGCTGCAATGCTTGCTTTTCTGGATCCGGTCAACCCCTGCACCTTCCAACATCACGTTGCTCTTGCGGCCGCTGACGACTTCTACGAGCAGCTCGGTAGATATCCTGGTGTCTCGCACGCTTCATCCTCGACGTCCGCCGCTTCTTCATCGTCCATTGCCACTGCTCGTAGCATCGAGACGGATTCATCATCTGCCGCACCTCGAGCGGCAAAGAGACAAAAGTCGGAAACGCCCACTGGCGATGTGGAATCGAGTATTCTGGACGTCAAGATGCGCGACGGCACCGCGACACACGACACGTCAAAGGACGAAGCTGATCTGCTCGCACTAGCCAAGAAAATCGCAGTCACGAGGTTCAGTGTCACCGAGGATGGTGACGAGTGGGACAAGATCGAGTCGAGTGTTGGTGAGCTTGTGCGTTCTGGCGATGCAAGTCTACCTCCCACCACAGCATTGCTGGGCGGTGTGGTGGCGCAGGAAGCGATCAAGTTGATCACCAAGCAGTACATCCCAGCCGACAATACGGTGATCTACGATGGCATTCAACAAGCTATTGGCGTCTTTAGACTGTAGATCGGCGCTCAGCTAATGCAATACAACAACGTGATCATCCGTGTAGGCCGCTTTTACTAACAAGACAGCATGACGATTACCCTCTTTCGAAGCATTGAGTGGTGTTAGACCTTCTAATGTAGCTCACGTGACGCAAACACAGCAGCGCTGTTTTCGGTTGCTTTTCGCTTGAGAGACGCGTGTGTGAAGCTGAGAGAGCGAGCGCGCAGGCGAGAGAGAGAGAGAGAGCCTTTCCACGGCACAAGAGCGCGTTGATTTTTTTTTGGTGTTGGTCTTTCTGGGCGGCGCGGCTTGAAAAAAGGCTCAAGGTTTTGCGGCTTGTGTGACTTTGGAGAGATCAACACTCGGCTCAACCGACAGACTAGACACGACTCAGCTCAGCTCAGCTCAGCTCAGCTTTGAAACAACGATGACCCCCTCTTCCTTCCTCTCATCGACCACTCATCCGTCCAATTCATCCACATATCCATCACCGCCGACTCAAGCACGCAACAGCCACGCAAACAAACCATGACATCGATGGCTTAGATTCGAGAATCGCACACCTGGGCTTCAAGATATTCACCACCAATTGCAACTGAATCGTTTCACTCGAGGGCGCGGCACGGCCTCCACCCTTTGCCTGTTCCTTCTAGCACAACCTTCTCGACATCCCCACAGCACGCAACGATAGTCCAAGATGCGCATCGAGGAACTAATCATCGACGGCTTCAAGTCGTATCCCGTGCGTACCCACGTTTCGGGCTTCGATGCCTCCTTCAACGCCATCACCGGTCTCAATGGTTCCGGTAAATCCAACATCCTCGACTCGATCTGCTTCGTGCTCGGTATCACCAACCTCACTGCAGTCCGAGCCAACAACCTCCAGGATCTCATCTACAAGCGAGGTCAGGCAGGTATCACAAAGGCCTCAGTCACCATCGTCTTTGACAACACAGATCGCACCAAGTCTCCCGTCTCGTTCGAAAACTGCCCACAGATCACTGTCACTCGTCAGATTGCCATGGGTGGACTCAGCAAGTATCTCATCAATGGTCACAAGGCGACACAGCAGGCGGTGCAAAACATGTTCCAGAGCGTCCAGCTCAACATCAACAACCCCAACTTCCTCATCATGCAGGGAAAGATCACAAAGGTTCTCAACATGAAACCCGCAGAAATCCTCTCCATGATCGAAGAAGCCGCAGGTACGCGCATGTTTGAGGACCGCAAGGACAAGGCCATCAAGACCATGTCCAAGAAGGATCAAAAGGTTAAAGAGATCACCGCTTTGCTCGAAGAAGAAATCACTCCCAAGCTCGACAAGCTCAGGGAAGAGAAGCGATCCTTCCTCGAATTTCAGAAGGCCAGCACAGAACTCGACCGCCTCACGCGTCTTGCCAAAGCGTACGAATGGCAGCAGTGCTGCGTCAAGTACGAGGAGCGAAAGGCGCTCGTCGATCAAAAGTCGCACGACGTGCAAGACCGCGAAGACGAGGCAAAGGCGCTCAGACGCCAGATCGAGGGCATCGAAAAGGAGCTTGCCCAGATCGAAAAGAAGAAGGAGGCAGAAATGACCAAAGGCGGCAAGCTCCAGGCGCTCGTCAACCAGAGCAAGGAGCTCCAGCACGACCTGGTCAAGCGCAAGACCAACGTCGACCTCAAGATGGGCTCGGTCGAAGAGGAGCGCAAGAAGCTGCAGACGGATCAGGCTTCGCTCGAAGCATTGCATCAGACGCTCAGTGAAAAGGAGCAAGAGCTGGTCGAAGTGTCGGGCTCCTTCTCCAAGCTCAAAGCCAACTATGATGGTGCGGTGGCCGACGTCAACAAGCAAGACGAGCTGCTCCAGACCCTGCTCACCGGTATGGCCTCGTCGTCGAAGTCCAAAGCAGGCGAAAGCTCCGCCGGTGGCTACATGGGTCAGATCGCCTCTGCCCGTGCCGACGAGACTGCAGCCAGCACCGAGATTGAACAGTCGAAACTGCGCATCGGACATCTCGAAAAGGAAGTCAAGCAGAAGGAGCCGCTTGCCAAGAAGGCGCAGAAGGACGCTGCTGGTCTTCTGAACGAGCTCGAATCTTCGCGTGCTGCAGTGCAGCAGCTCGAAGCCCACATGCAGAAGCTCGGCTGGGACGACGACAAGGAAAAGTCGTTGCTCCAGTCCAAAGCCGAATGGAGTCGACGCGTCTCGGACCTGCTCGAGCGCAAAGAGGCGCTCAAGTCCAAGCTCGCCGGCATGGACTTCCAATACTCGGACCCAGAGCCCAACTTTGACCGATCGCGCGTCAAAGGCCTGGTAGCGTCGCTCATCCAGCTGGATCAGGGCAAGCACAAGTACTCGACTGCGCTCGAGATCTGTGCCGGTGGTCGACTCTACAACGTCGTGGTCGAGGACGAAAAGGTGGGCTCCAAACTCTTGGCGCATGGTCAGCTCAAGAAGCGTGTCACTTTGATCCCGCTTAACAAGATCAACGCCTTTGTCGCCAGCGCCGAGAAAGTGGGCGCCGCACAGAAGCTCGCACCGGGTAAGGTGGATCTCGCATTGACTCTGGTTGGCTACGACGACGAGGTGAGCCGTGCCATGGAGTACGTGTTTGGCAACACGCTCGTGTGCGCGGATGCCGCCACTGCCAAGCGGGTCACATTTGACAATGCGGTACGCATGAAGTCGGTGACGCTCGATGGCGACGTGTACGACCCCGCAGGAACGCTGTCGGGTGGATCCAAGCCCAACTCGGGCAACGTGCTGGTCAAGATGCAGGACCTGATCAAGATCGACAAGGCGCTCAAGGAGGCCAAGCTCGAGCTCGCCAAAGTCGAGTCCGAGATCCAGTCGTCGAAAGCACAGATGGCTTCGTTCTCCAAAGCCAAGCGAGACCTCGATCTCAAGCGTCACCAAGTCACGCTGCTCGAGTCTCAGATCAGCGGGTCCAACGCCACACGCATCATCGCCGAGGTCGAAAAGGCCAAAGCGTCGATCGTCGAGCTCAAGGAAGCCATCGACGCCGCCAAGCAGCGCCAACAGAACGCAGCCAAGGAAGCCAAGCGCCTCGAAAAGGAGATGGAGGAGTTTGATAAGAACAAGGACTCGAAGCTCGACCAGCTCAAAACCGAGATCAAGCGCAAGAAGGCTGACGTGCAGAAGCGAAGCGGCGAGATCAAGGCCCGCCAGGGAGAAGTACGTACCTTGGAACTCGAGATCGAGCAGACGCGGGTCGAGATCACGGTGTGCGACAAGGCGATCAGCGATGGCCAACAGGCGATCAAGAAGGTCGAAGCTGAGCTTGCCGACATGCAGGCCAAGCTCGAGGAGCTGCAAGCGGACGTGGACAAGGTCGAGTCCAAGCTGACCGAAGAGCGTGCAACGTTGTCGGGCTACGACGACGAGCTAGCAGCGTTGCGAACTGCACTCAAGTCCAAGAAGCAAGAGATCGCCGACGGCGCATTGGCGATCAAGCAGCTGACGCACGATGGCGAGAAGCTGACGGGTGACGTTGCCGGCTACGAAAAGTTGATCCAGCAGCTTGAGAACCAATTCGAGTGGATCCAGTCTGAGCAGCGCTTCTTTGGTCAAGCGGGCACCGTTTACGACTTTGGCAAGCACAACATGAGCGAGGTGCGCAAACGATGCAAGAAGCTCGAAGAGACGCAGCAGGGGATGCGCAAGAAGGTGAATCCGAAAGTGCTGTCGATGATCGAAGGAGTCGAGAAGAAGGAGTCGACGCTCAAGACCATGCTGTCTACGGTGCTCAAGGACAAGGACAAGATCGAGGACACGATCACCGAGTTGGACCGATACAAACGCGATGCGCTTCAAAACACGTGGGAGAAGGTCAATGCGGATTTTGGATCCATCTTTGGCGAGTTGTTGCCGGGCAACTATGCCAAGCTGCAACCTCCGGAGAACCAAGACTTGACGCAAGGTTTGGAAGTCAAGGTGCGGTTGGGTACGGTGTGGAAGCAGAGTCTCACCGAGCTGTCCGGTGGACAGAGGAGTTTGATCGCGCTCAGTCTGATCATGAGCCTGTTGCAGTTCAAGCCGGCGCCCATGTATATCTTGGACGAGATCGATGCAGCTTTGGATCTCAGCCATACGCAGCACATTGGCCAGCTGTTCAGGAACCGGTTCCGGGGCAGTCAGTTTATCGTCGTGTCGTTGAAGGAGGGACTGTTTACCAATGCCAACGTGCTGTTCAGGGCGAGGTTTAGGGATGGAACGAGTTTGGTTGAGAGAACGGTGAATGCGAACCGGACGACGGCGGGGCAAGAGGGAGATAAGGAGAATGCGAACCCGCAGAGCGGTGCTGGTGGAAAGAAGAAGGCTGGTAGAGCCGGGGCTGCGTTGGCGAACGGCAGGATGGTGGCAGCCTAGACTTGTGCTTGAAAGCTGCTCGAACGGTCTCGCGTACTCGATGCGATTCTCTGTATTTCTATATCCGTGTAAAGTCCTTTGCGCCGACGTGACGACGATGATGGAGAGAGAGAGAGAGAGAGATGGTGACTTGTGCCGAGGAGCTACAGTGCGGATTTTGAAGGAGCGTCGAAGGCCTTGCTGCTGCGGCCTGTGCCCCTTCTCGAGACCTGTCAAAAAAGGCAGCGCGGGAGCGTTCTAAACCCGTGTGATATCGCCGCCTTTGCAGACCTCTCTCTCTCTCTCTCTCTCCCGCGTGTTGAATTTCCAGCGAGGCTTTTTCGAGCTTTCGGATTTTAACGCTCTTTGTCTAAACCCCGTGTTGCGCACCACGCCGCATCATGTGGCAAACCACCGCACGAGCCACGAAAAGTTGCTCTTCTTGTTTGGCAAAACCAACCGGCGTTTGAACTAGGACGAAAAAGGGGTATATAAACCCAAGCTGGGACGGGGTGGTGATCGATGTCAAAACGTAGCACACCGACGCAAACACACCTACAGACGTCAAGCGATTGGGCGAGCGTCAAGCGTATACTTTGCACAGCTGTTGTCGCTGGTATAACTTGCACTAGTCTACACACACACCTTGATCTGCGGTTTGGGACGATGACGTCGGCGATTCAAGCGGCCAAGCTGTCGATTACGCCTCGTCGATGGTATGCACGCGGACATGCTGATCACGGATGGTTAAAGACGTTTCATACGTTTTCGTTTGCTTCGTACTACGATCCTGCCCACATGTCGTTTTCCAACCTGCGCGTGATCAACGAAGACCGCGTCGCACCCAATACCGGCTTTGGTACGCATCCGCATCGCGAAGCCGAGATCTTTTCCGTCGTTCTCGACGGTGCACTCGAACATCGGGATAGCATGGGTAACGTTGAAATCCTCAAGCGTGGTGATGTGCAGTTTACCTCGGCGGGAACGGGTATTCGACACAGTGAGAAGAATGGCGGCAAGGGCGAGGTGCATTTCTTACAGATCTGGTATACTCCCGATGTGAGCGGCTTGACTCCGAGGTACTATACCACGCATGCGAGCGACCAGAGTAAGAGGGATACGCTAAAGACGCTCATCAAACCCATTTCCACCTTCAATTCGCAAGACGCCAACCGACAGGGATTGCTTCCCGAAGGCTCCCCCATCCCCTCCCACTCTACACTGGTAACGCGAACCTCGATCCTATCACCCGGTGCATCGGTAACGCACATTTTGGGCGCCGACTCGTCCGCCCAACCCGGCACCGAACGCTGGCTGTACGTCCACCTCGCCCAAACATCGGGCTACAAGGATCCCGAATTCGCCGATATGGGCATCAAGGGCGAAGCCCAGATCACGTTTGCCGATGGCAAGGGAACAGAGTATACGCTCAACGAGGGCGATGGTGCGTATATCCGAGAGGGCAAAGCAGGCGATGGACTCGAGATCCGCAATACGGGCAGCACCAAGGATGCCGAGTTGGTACTGTTTGATCTGCGACCCGAGGTGTAGCCAGTTGATGTGGGTGTTTTGGACCGGACAGACGGGCGAGCATTTGGTTTGCAATCGAGACTCTTTTTCTCTCATGTGTGTGTGTGTGTGTGTGCTTCGCCTATGGGCTCTGCGACGATCGAGGATGGTCTGGATCGGTAGCGGTTGAATGAATCCCCTCGACGGCACCCAGGCTTTCTTGTGTCTCTGGACCGCTTTTCGCCGTCCCACCGCCGGTCACGACCGCTTAGATATAAATGACCGGATCCACCAACCGATTCGTTCTTCTCAATCTCGCCCTGATCAACCGTTTCGCCTTTGTTCTCGCTTTTTCTGTTCGGTTGGGATCCAACTCTCCCGACTTGTTCCGCTCCTCGCGCTCCACCTCGCGCTCGCTCCTTCGCGCTTCAAACTCGAACCTCTGCCCTCTACTGAACAACCTCACCCCCTGACCGGTCACACTGGCCCTCTCGACCAAAACATACTTGACCGAGGTGGCGCCGTAACTCTCGTAAAACGCATCCAGCAGTACCTCTTCCATGATACGACGTAACGCTCTCGCTCCACCACCGCCCGTCTGGATCGCTTTGCGCACCACCTCGTCCACCGCCCCGTGCGTAATGTGCAGCTCGATCCCATTCAGACGGAACAACGAGGTATACTGGTCCACCAGCGAGTTGCGCGGTTCGGTCATGACGCGGACGAGATCGTCGTGCGTCAGCGCCGAGAGCACCACGGACACCGGCAGGCGACCGACGAATTCCGGGATGAGACCGTAGTGTTCCAGGTCGAGCGGCGTGAGGTGGGTGAGGAGCGTGGATTGGGTGAGGTCGGCTTGGTTGGCGGTTGGCGTGGCGGTGCAAGTGGTGGAAGACGGGTTGGTGGAGGGTGTGGGGTATAGACGTTTTTGGATAATGTCTTCGATGCCGACAAAGGCACCGGAGAGAACAAAGAGGATGGAGCTCGTGTCGACGCTGAACGACGCTGGTCCGGACGATGGTTGCGGGGCGATATTGAAGCGGCTACCGGAGGAGGAGGAGGTGGCGGCAGCGGAAAGCTGTGGTGATGCTCGTCTACGGTGGTTGTACCACGGACCCAACTCTCCACTCCCACCCACTGCATCGCCTACCTCCTTCTGCACTCCCATCTTCCCCGCCTTCCCCTGCGACCCTCCAACCACCTTCCCCCCTCCTCCCTTGTTCGCAACCTCCACCACCGTCCCCTCCAACATCCTCAACAACGCCTGCTGCACTCCTTCGCCTCCCACATCCTTCCCTGCACTCCCTCCAGCTCCTCCTCCGCCGACCTTGCGCAATTTATCCACTTCATCGATACACACAATCCCACGCTGGGCCCGCTCCACATCCCACCCAGCCTCGACGAGCAATCGCTGGATGATCGACTCGACGTCCTCGCCGACGTAGCCGGCCATGGTGAGCGGCGTAGCGTCAACGTGGACAAAGGGAACGTCGAGCGCCTGTGCGAGGGTTCGGAGGAGCAGCGTTTTGCCCGAGCCGGACGGGCCGAGGAGGAGGATGTTGGACTTCTCAAAGAAGGGCAGGGTGGGTGGTGTGGTGGATAGGAAGGCGGCTGGTGAGGGTGCGGCGGGAGAAGGGATCGAGGATGGTTGGTTTTCGACAGCAGATCGAGAGCGAGGAGGAGTCGTATTTGTAGATGCAGTTGGTTGCCTGTCAAAGCTCGTAGCAGACAGCCGCTCCCTAGCGTCCCTCAACGCACGCCTCGTCCGCTCCTCGGCCAACCCAGCCGCATACGCCGCTCTCTCCTGAGGCGACTCCCACTTTTGCTCGACCCCATTCGAGCTGAAATACAGCGGTCCCGTCGTCCCTGCCAATCCATTCGGTGACTCGTCCAGAGCCGACCACTTGCGCTCCATCTGCACACCCGCCTCTTCAGCCGGAGTCTTGGCCGAACCCCTGTTCACCGTTTGACGATCATCGCCAAACTTGTTGGACTCGTCAACAATAGCCTCGTTCCCGCCGGCGTTGACCAACCACTCCCGCTCACTGCGTCCAAACATGATGCTGCGTGCTGCTTCGCCGTAGGCGTCGCGGTTCGCTTCGGCTGATCTCTCGTCCTTGATCTTTTGATGCGATTGCCAAGCTGCCTTGTCTGCGTCGGAAACCCTGGCTAGTTTAGACGTTGGCGAAGCAGGGGTTTCCGCGTTGTCTTGCGGCACGTCGGATGGTGATAAGCTGGTGGCGTCTGCAGCTTGCTCCTGCTCGCGTGCCGCCGCCTCGTCTCGCATCCGCTGATTACTCGCCACACGTAGGTAATGATTCCACACACCGACGGCGAGCACCTTCTTGGCGCGTGTCTGGCCTACCACGTACGTATCGAGGTAGCGGACGAGTGCGCGCGGGCTGATGCCGGGCAGGTCGGTGAGTAGCGAGGTTGTGGAAGAAGGGGTATGGAAAGACCCGTTGGTGTCGGTGGCGGTGTCGGTGGTGGCGGAGGTGGATGAAGATGACTGGCGCATCTGTTGATGTGCTGCTATGGTTTGAGCTATTGGTGGGTTAGAGTGGCTGAGCCGTTGTGAACAGTTGGTGCATGGTGCGGTAGTAGGGAAAGGTGGCCGCCGAGAAGACGTGCTGCTGCTGGCATGGCGGGATATCGAGCGCAAGACCATTGAAGCTGGGCCGGTGCTGCAACATCCATCAAGCGTCGTAGGCGAGACGATGCGATTGGTGCTGCCTGACGTGTGGGCTATCCTTCGAAGCATGATTGTATGATCTGGGCTGACGGTGGTATCGATGCAAGGCTGCACACGGTGCACCTCCTCGACAAGCAAGCCGCCGAAATCGCCTCGCTCTGACGCAGATTAGACACCCGCCTCAATCAGTGTGCCTTCGAAAGTTCAAGATAGAAACACTCCGTTGAACCGTCGACCGAAGCTGAGTTGTGATGGTAGTATTGACGCAAGAAACGTGCAGAGCCCAAAAAGGCAGCGGCAATCCATCACGGTCGCTTTCAACTCTGCCGGAAGCCGAATTTCTGGCTCGAGCACACACGACCCCGCGAAACTTTTTCCACCCCGCTTTTTCACCGAACCTCCTTGTCCTCGCCTTGGCTTCTCATCACTTCAGTACACACCATCTAACACGTACAGCACATGGCACAAACGATTGCAAAACGACAATGTTGCGAAAGAAAACAAGTCATCAAGTGACATGACAAAGGCACGACAAATTCCCATCAAGCTACAACTTGAGCTCCTGCAAGATCCGCTTAGCAAGCATCTGATACTGCCACGGATTGCCGCCTACCCTTCTGAATTGCAGTCCATTGACGCCCAACAACAGCGGGACCTTTACAACAAAGATCTCGAACCGCACTGCCAACTCGGTTGCTTGCGCTGCATTCATCGTCTTTGCTGCAATGGCACCGGTTCCTGCTGCCATCATGACGGGTGACATGGGGAATGACGTGTCACCAGCAGCAGCGGCAGCAGGGCCGGTGCCTCCCGAGACAGACGTGTCGAGCATCAAGTTGGAATCGCGCGATCCAGAGGGGGCAAGCATCGAAGTAGCACCCATCGAGTCGGCTTGTTGTCGTGGTGACATGGCCAGCAGCGAGCGCTTGGACGGTGTCTTGGGAGGTAAGGTGGGCGACGAACTGGCATCTCCAGCCTTGCCCGCGGCATTTTCGGCATTGGTGAAAGCGGCGCTGCTCGTCAGCGACGGCGTTCGACTTCGCACAGTGCCTCCAACACCGTCAGCCACCGAGCCTTCTCTGCGGCTCGCTCGATCCTTGTCCTTGCTCTTGCCCGACACGAATGACAATCGACTCGGCTTGCGCTTCGGTTGACGGCCGCCATCTTCCATTTCAGGAGACCGTTCGGCCGCCTCGGCATCGGCAGCTGCAGCGGCAGCCATCATTTCGAGCGGGATGCGAGCATTGCCTCTGCCGAGCGAGTCTGTGCCCGAGAAGTCGAGACTTGGCAGATGAACACACTCGTATCCCCCGCGAATCTCGCGGTACTGGACGCCAATGCGGTCCAGCACCTTGACCAGAGAAGCATGAATCACCGTGCGTGGCTTGGTCGACGTCGTCTGCACACTGAACAGACCTTTGAGGAAGATGGGCTTCGAGCCACCTTCGCTCGCCGACGCACCATTCTGCTGCGATCCCGCGCCTCCGGGCGAAGCGGCACCTCCACCGAATCGACGGCGTGTGGCCGTGAGAGCCGGAAGCACCTCGGCCTGCCCTGGAGTCGTAGGCCCCATCCATCCAGCACCACCCGAGTTGCTCGGGCTGATCTGCTGCGAGGGAGAAACCTGGTGATCCTGATGCCGGCCGGCAGCATCTGCATTAAACATGTTGTTGAGCGGTGCGCTCGTCGACAACGACATCCCAGTGCTTGGACGCCGGCCGGATTTGGCGGCAGCTGTCGACTTGGGCGACATCGAGAGGCCAACAGCGCGCCCTACAGAAGCTGTGCCCATCGATGCTTGCCGTGTGTTGCGTGCATTGTTCCGCGAAATGGGCATGTCGCCCAAGGTACCAGAACGACGGACCGAGGTGCCGTTGCCCAGAGCAACGTCTTCGTCGTGTGTAGCAATGTGCTCTTCGGCTTCGTCGTAGTCGTACGCATCCCCGTGCGTGCCATTGTCGGCTTCCTCCACACCGCTCAGCGGCATGTGCGTGCTGTCCCTTCGCTGCCGCTGCTGCTGAGACTGCGGCTGAGCCAGGCCACCAAGAGGCATGCTGAGTCTGCTCTGCTTCTTTCGCTCCCTGGAATCAGCATCCAGCGGCTGCGAGGGTGATCGACTCATAAAGGAGCTGAAACGACGCGCCAGCGTTGCGCCATAGCCCAAAGTCGAGCTGGTATTGTTAACCGCAGGAGCTGGCGTGGGCGATGCCGCGACAGTGCCCGCCTCGGACTTGGAAGGCGTGGCCACGTACGATGCTCGTCTGTCTGAGCGTGCGGGAGACACGGTTGACATTCTTCTGCTGTCGACAACGGTTGCTTCTGGTTCGGCCACCTCGGCAGTTCCGGCAATGGGCGGCGCGCGACCGGAGGAGGCAGCACCAGGCGGACGCCGAGCGGTCAAGCTGACACTCCTCTTGTGGTTGTTGGCAATGGACATGGAAGCGTCCGGCACCATCATCGAGTGGCGATGGCTTTGGGGTGAGGCAACCTCGGCGCCGGCTGGTGCCATCGAAAAAGACTGTCGCTTGCCCGCCGTGCTGGCAGCTGGAACCGGCGTCATGCCGCTAATGCTGGGCGCAAAGGTCCCCTCGCCGGGCGACGGCAGACCCTTCTCTCGCAAAGCTGCCTCCAAATCTTCGGCGTTGGCACGCGCACGGGGTGGTCCAGCCATGATCCCCATGGGTTTCGACTTTTCACGCGAATCAAAGACGGGCGTGGGCGAGGCAGGCACGGGCAGCATCGCCGCAGCTTGGCGTGGGGGTGCAGGGGCGGCCAGTGCAGCCTCTTGGCGGGAAGGGTCGTACGCGCGATGCGAAACGTGCGGTGCCTCGGGTACTCGAAGCGCTTCTTGAGGGATATCGGCAGCCGTTGGCATGGCTCCAGCAGAGGCGGCTCTAGCGCCTGTGCCTGTGCCTGGACCAGCACCAGCCCTCGGCGGCGGAAGAGGCGTACCGTTCAGAGACAGGTTGGACGATGCAAAGAAGGAATGCCCGTAGAGCTTCTCGCGTTCCATCTTTTCTTTGACAAGGAAGTAGATCGAGATGAGTGGATGAAAGCCACGCGTAGGGTCCAAGGGCTCCTTGCCGAAGGGCATGAGACCCGTGCCGAGCCCATTTGAGCTTCCATTGGCCGAGCCCAGCGCCGAGTCGTCCTTGCTGCCGAATGCAGCTGCTAGCGGGTTGGACGTGAGCTTCTTCTTGTAAAAATCGATGCCTGAGAAGCGACGCGAGCCGGTCTTGGACTTGACCGTGTCGCTTCCACTGGTCGCAGAGAAGCTGCCTCGCGTTGATAGCCTGTTGAGGCCAGGTTGGTCGAGCCATGAGCCGCTGTTGCCAGCGGTGCTGAGGCCGTTGAGGCCATGGGCGAGATTCTTGAGCTCCCAGTGGTTCAACGAGGCTTGGTAGGCTTCGCTGGTGAGCACGTCCACGAGGTTGGCAGTGATGGTCTCGGGCGTGCCAAACTCGAAGCCGGTCATGCCCTTGATGACTTCGGGGTCGATGTTGTGCGGTCGAAGCGGTGTTCGCTCTGGCAGATGCGGGTCGGGCGCGCCATCATAGCCTTTGACCATCCAAGGATGCGACAACACTTCGGAGAGCGTGGCTCGATTGGCAGGATTGGTGACGAGCATGCGCGAAAGAATGTGCTTGCACTCGCCACTGAGCCAAGCGGGATATTCGACCTGTCCGCGCTTGATCTTGGCATGCAGCGCAGGCATGCTCTGGTCGTCAAAGGGCACCTTACCGCAAACGAGGACGTAGAGGACAATGCCAAATGACCAAACGTCAACTTCGGGACCGGTGTAGACCTTTGCGTTGAGCAGCTCGGGTGCAGCAAAGTAGAGCGAGCCGCAGAAGGTGGAGAGATGCGAATGAGGCGAGAACAGGTTGCTGAGACCGAAATCGATGATCTTGATGTTGCCCGTCTTGGAGATGAGGATGTTCTCAATCTTGAGATCACGATGCACGATGCTGTTGCGATGACAGTATTCGAGCGCGCTGCCGATCTGACGAGCAAACTTGCGTGCGCTGCGTTCCCGGAGACGGCCGTGGCTGATGATGTAGTCGAGCATCTGGCCACCGTTGACGTATTCAAAGACCATGTAGTAGTGATTGGTGTGGATCATCATCTCGCGCATGCCGCAGACGTAAGGGTGATGCAGCAAGATCTGGAGCGAACCCTCTCGGATGGTACGGATCTCTTTGGACTGATCCTTGGCAGCCGCTTTAGCCAGGAAGGAAGCAGTGGGAGCGGGTGTGGGTGGTTGGGGCTTGCCATTCTCGTCGACACCGGAGCGCGAGGACTGAGCGGCAGCCATGGAGGTGTGACGAGGGATGATCTTGATAGCCACTTTTTCGCCGTTGCCCATCTTGACGCCCAGCTTGACTTTACCCATGCTTCCCGCCCCCAGCGTCTTTCCGAGCGCATAGTCGCCGAGCAGACGTCGACTGCGACGTTCACGGTCACGGTCACGGTCACGATCGCCACGCTCTTTCTCCTTTTCGCGTTCACGTTCGCGTTCGCGCTCCTTCTCCTTGACCCTTTCGCGCTCACGTTGACGCTGCTGCTCTCGAATTTGCTGCTGCTGCTGTTCGTACTGGCGTTCTCGTTCGCGCTCCTGCTCTCGGACAGCACGAAGCTGTAGCTGTTGCTGGGAAGCGCGATCGACCTGGGTGTCGCGAGACGAGGCAAATGTATCGGTGGCATCGAAAGTGTCGCTGCTTCCTTCGTCGACGCGCGAGTGCTGCTGATGACGCTGAACCGCCTCCATGCGTGCAGCGCGTGTCTCCAAAACGCTGGCAGGGCGGGGTGGCTCGGATGCCATGGCTCTTCGGTGTCTTTGTGCTGGATCAGGAGAAGATGCAGCTGGAGCAGCTGCCTCACTTTGAAAGAGCGTGTGGGCTCGAGTGGGGGTGAATGTGGGATCGGCCACGAGACCGTTGCCGGATCGAAGGTCACCAGACTGTCGCCGAGCTGCTCTGGCTGCGTGGTTGCGGCGGATGTCGTCGATGCTGTTGCGGTTGCTGTCCATCAGGGAACGATGTGGGTCTGAGTCAGGTGGAGAGAAAGGACCCGCGGTGACTGAAGCGGGCATGGTGAGCGTGCCCACACCAGGAGCGACAGCCTCGTAGGCGGCTGCATGCTTGGGAGGTGTCCGCATCGCGGAAGCGGAGGCTGTGGCAGCGGATAAACTTGACACACCATCCACGGGACGTGGAATGTGCTGTGGAGGCAGAGTGTCTAGAGGTGGAGCGCGGTGGTCGACGAGGCCGCCGATGAGCGAGGACGACTGAGCGAGCGTGAATGGTGCGGTGCCATTGTCGGACGTGGCGAGGAAGGACTGCTCTGCGTTGGGCAGATGTGCTGCTGGCAAGCATGGGAGCGGCTTGGAGAGCTCGGTAGTTCGGCGTGATGATGAAAGGTCGGGACGTCCGCCGGGCTGCACGAGGCCGTAGGAGGGTGATGCGAGCTTGTCTGAGCGTCTTGCACCTGGACTGTCTCGTTGGGCGGCGACGTGCGGTGGAAGCTGGGAGGAGCTAGGATCAAGAGCGGCTGTGTCTGGCTCAACGGATGCAGCATTTGCGGCGAGAAGCTGGTGAGTGTCGAGTTGCGAGTCTTCGGGCACACTTGTAAGCGTGGCATGCTGATCCAGGGCGGATGGACCGGCAGCAGCAGCACCAGCGTCTGACATGTCGAGTTCGTGGTTTGATGAATGCATGCGGTCGTAGATCTCCATGGCGTCGGTGGAGCCGGGGCCGCTAGGCTGTCGAGGATGCATGTTTGCTGTGATTCAAGCCGGGGACGGCGGCAGGGTATTACGGAGCTTTTGCAGCAGGCTAGCGTGGATCCGGGCGAGGTTGAGTGAAAAAGAGGCGCCAATGACAGCTTGGAGATCTGCTCGGAGGAGCTTGGACACTTGATTGTGCAACTGACAGACGGGAGGCCAAGGTCGCAAACAGAACAGGCGGATGACGGCTGCGCAGAGCGATTTGGTTAGAGCTGAGAGAGCGCGCGAGACAGCATTGATGGTGGAATGATGCTGTACGGAGCAAGACAAGATTGTGCGCGCGATGTTTGTGGGCGGGACTAGGCCTTTGTTCTCCCTTGTCTAAGAAACCGCTAAGAAAGCTTTGTTGTCGTAAGTGGAGCGTTGGGATACGATGGCCAAGCAACGGCTATTGATCGTGCGCGGTCAAGATCCACAGTAGTTATATGAAGAACGATGCAGACAGGTGGGCTGTGGTGCACCACGTTGACGGTAAGCGCGCGCACGCGGATGCAGCTGCGTTCGAACTCGCAGAAGAGAGGAGAGTAGTGTCGTGACAAGTAGGCGTCTGCTTCGGGGTTGGATGCCCTGCCAAGGAAGCGATAATGATGATGTGCAAGCCAAGGACAGCGACGACAGAAAGCCAGATAGGTGGAAGGGTGAAGAGGAGATGGAATGAGGATGCAAAGCCAAACAGCGATGCGAAGGCTGCAGAGGAACTACGCACGCGCGGTATTACTACTTTTGCTGCTCGAGCCAACCTGAAAGTCAGTCAGTCAGTCAGTCAGTCAGTCAGTCAGTCACACAGGCACAGAGAGAGAGAGAGAGAGACAAAAAAAACGCTTTGACTCGGTTCTTGCGGTGCGTTGCGCTGAGTTGCTTTGCTTGCCATCTCATCTACTGTACTGTACTGTACTGTACTGTACTGCCAATCAACGCCCAAAAGCCACACTGCAGCAGAGGAATTTCCAAAAGATGTTTAATTAATTAGAAATTATTTCGATTGGAAGGATGCATTCGGAAGGGCCAACAAGCCAAGTCAAAGTCTGCTTGCTGCTCTCCATCGATCCTTTTCTTGTCGATCGATGTCTTTGTTCATCTCGACATCCAGGCAGCGTTACGATACACAGCGAACCACTTTTGCACACAAAACCCAGAACCAACACCAAGAGTAGAGAATCGACGCTTTTTGAATTTGCTGTTGTATGCCATACTCCAAATGACGATAGCCAAACAAACGTCAGAGCAGAGAGAGCAGCATGCCTGTCGCTTTTTGGTGCTAAAATATCGCATTGCCAAATCAGAAAAAGTTTGTAATCGTACGAGTCAAGGCATGCCTGTACATAAGGCGGATTTTTTCGAGCCTGTAACCCAGACGTCAAGATGCGCACGCACACGGTTGCGGTTACGTTGGTGCACATGTACAGCATGGCGCCCAAGTGATGATGATGAAGAAGAAGAAGAAGAAGAAGAAGAAGAAGAAGAAGAAGAAGAAGAAGAAGAAGAAGAAGAAGAAGAAGAAGAAGAAGAAGAAGAAGAAGAAGAAGAAGAAGAAGAAGTAGAAGAACTAGCTTAGCTTGCTAGCACTTGCCAACACTCTCGCTATTGCAGGCACAAGTCTTGGGTGTAGTGTCAGTGCCTTCGATAACGCCGCTCCTCCAGTTGGTGCAGGCCTTTGGAACATCTCGAGGCCAGCACTGGTCGATGATGGGGAGCGCATAGTCGGCGATCAGCGGCCACGCGATGCACTGCCAAGGCTTTCGTCCCCGTTGCGCCACGAGTCCACACGAGCGATACATGGCCCCCGTTCGGCCGCCCTCATCGTACAGGCGGCAGAGCCCCTTCTCCAGCCTCATCAAGTAGTAAAGAGGCGCACAGTCCTCCAGCGTGGCTGCGTGGTTCGAGTGACAAGCAGCCGTAGGTGAACCTTGCGGGGCGGGCGGCGTGTCTCCACCGCTGCAGTCGAGTCGCTTTTCCAGAGCGCGAGCGCGAGCGCGAGCTACCGTTCGCACAACCTTGTACTGAGCACCGCCGATGACCTCCGAATCGTCCTTGACATTGACGCTGGCAACGATGCGGTAGTTGTTTTTCTCCAGATCGACTTTGCTGAGTTTGAACGAGCTGTATACGTAGCTTGGAATGCCGTGCAGCTTCCAGGTGAAGTCGACGTGCGAGCCAATGCCTTTGGCGTTGGCCAGATCCGGGTAGACTTTAACGTTCTCGCCTACTCCAGCAGGGACCGTGCTCAGAGGCACAAATCCAGCCAGTCCAAACACGGAGGGATGCGGCATCTTGCCCGAAAAGACACGGTGATTCTCCTTGACATTGTAGTGGGTGGTCGACACCGACAGAACGCACTGAAAGGAGGCAGCGGACAGGAAGGCTGCGTAGAGCCAGACCATCGCGGAAGACGAGGAAATGGAAAGGCTAGGCAGATCAGCAAGTGGGGTTGTCTCTGACTGAGAGGGCCGTGAAGCAAGTTCGGACGATTGATACAGTTCGATAGGGCAAAGCATTCCAATGGGTCTTGCCTTTTACCTCACTGATCTCTTGTGTTTGACAGTCAGAGCACCAAGATCCTCCAGTTCCACCTTCTCCGGATAGCACTCCGTCGCCGGCTTGCAGTCCGGGTCGTTGTCAAGCAGCGCTCAGTGTGTGATGAAAGTGAAGCCGACAACAGGGCGTGAGTAAGCTCTTACAAGATAATAGCTCCTTGGCTTGGCATCGGTCATCTCTTTCGCACCCCGGCTGCGCCGCCGCCTTTCTCGCCCAGATGGCGGGTACAGAAGTGGTCCAGAATCGAAGTCGATTCGGTGCAGCCTCTTCATGCAAGTTTGAGTGAAGCATCATCGGAAGAGGTCATATCTCCGCGTGAAGGGATGGCTATGTTCGTTCAGCCTTGTTCGGGAATACGAACCATTCGTCGAGAAGGGTGACCAGCACAGATCAAGTCGATTGTGTTTTCACCATTTCGCAAGTTGTCACCACGGCCATGTCCGTTGCAAACGCAATCCGCGAAACTGCTCACCATGCAATCGCCTTACTTTTGAAAGTCCACCGCACCGCATATATGATCACCTTTTGCATCATTGCGACTTCACGTGGCACTATGGCGGAGTGGTTATCGCGTAGCACTCGAACCTTGACAGCTTCAGTTCGACCAAACACTCACACAACAATATGCTATTCCCCCTGGGAGCGCAGGTTCAAATCCTGCTGGTGTCGATTCTTTTTGGCGCGCACCAAAACCTAAAGACAGACAAAGCAAGGGATACAGAAGATGAGCGACTAACTCTTCTGCAGGACGACATCAAGCGACACCATGGGTGAGGCACAATGGTAACGCTTGGCCCGTTTTTGGTCGTCTTGCAAAGGTGGATTTATTGTTTAGATATTTTTATTGTGTTTGGAAGCGTGGGGCGCGGGCGCGTCTCAGCTTCTTTTGTTTTCGCATGGCGTAAATTGAACAAGACGCGCCTCGATGAAATTTCAAGAACGCGCTCGGTCAGCAGACAGTTGCTTGCGTGTTGCTGCTTCTCCCGCCTCCGAAATGGCGGAATGAGTGAATGTCTCACACTCACATCGGTGCTCTCCTCTTGTCACAACAGCATTGTGCCGCTTTGATCCCCATTGCCATCGCCAGAAACGAGTGTCACGTCGGCCCATCCGAAAGCTGACCTGGACCAGGATAGAAGGCAATCCCACGCCTTGTGACAGCCGACGGTTGCCCAGTACGACCACCATGACGGAACAGCCGAAGCTTGCCAAATTCTTCGGCGGAAGCAGCAGCAGTAATGGTGGAAGAGGCGCAAGCGCATCTCGTCAGCAGGATATCAAGTCCGCTTTCGCACCAAAGCCACACAAGACAGCTTCAAAGCCGAACCCCACCGACACAACGGCTGAACATCGCCAAGTCGACGCCGAGTCGGCCGCCACCGCTTCCTCCTCGTCAAAGCGGCACGCCTCTGTCATCAATGGCAAAGATAATCCCGCAGCGACCAGCTCCGCAGCACCGCAGAGGAAAAAGCGTCGTATCATCGAATCTGACGACGAAGACGATGATGAACCCGTTCTGACTTCTGCTCCTGCTCCTGTCCCTGTCGAAGATACTTCAGCATCTGCCTCATCAACAACCAGCGGCAAAGTAGTCGCTTCGACCTTTGCCAAGCCGCAACCAACAACCAGTGTAGCCGCCAACAAGCGCCCGCCCTCCTCCACCAAAGCGGCAAAAGATGAGGCGGCCGAAAGCGATTCCGACTCAGCCAGCGAGCACATCCCCGACGATCTCGACCAAGACGATGACGATGACGATGACGAGCACCAAGAAGAGAAAGAAATCCAAGAAGAGGAGCAAAAGGGTGCCAAAAAGCTCGCTGCTATCTTCCAAAAGCCATCCGAGGTCAAAGAAGGAAAAGTCACATGGAAAGAAGGCGAGGCCGTACCCTATGCTGCTCTGGCTTCGACCTTTGCTGACATCCAAGCTACTACCAAGCGACTCGAGATCACCGAGATCCTCACCCAGTTCCTCGTCCGCGTCATCAAGCGGTCGCCCGACAACCTCCTGCAGGTGGTCTACTTGTGCATTAACCGACTCTGCCCGGATTACGAAGGACTGGAGTTGGGAATCGGAGAGTCGCTTCTGATCAAGGCCATTGCTCAGTCGACGGGGCGGGAAGTTGCCCGGATCAAGAAGGACCTCGAAGCGCAAGGGGATCTGGGACTGGTCGCTTTGAATTCGAAAAAGAATCAACCGACCATGTTCAAAGTGTCGAGCCTCAAAGTGCCTCAGGTGTTTAAGCAGCTGAAGGAGATTGCGGTCGTCAGCGGTAACAAGTCTCAAGACCGCAAGATTGGCATGATCAAGAAACTGCTCGCCTCGTGTCAGGGAGAAGAGCCCAAGTTTTTGATCCGCAGTTTGGAGGGCAAACTTCGAATCGGTCTGGCCGAACGATCGGTGCTTGTCTCGCTCGCTCGCGCCATTGTCATCTCGAGGTTGGGGAAAAACATCTCCAAGCTCTCGCAAGAGGCGCTGGCGAAACAGCTCGAGGACGGAACCGAGCTGGTCAAAGCGGTCTACTCGGAGCTTCCTTCGTACGATCTTGTGGTTCCGGCGCTGTTGAAAGGCGGAGTCGAAGGTCTTCGTTCCGAATGCAAACTCACCCCCGGTGTCCCGCTCAAACCCATGCTTGCCAAACCCACCAAGGCCATCTCCGAAGTGCTCGACAGGTTCGAAGGAAAGCCCTTCACCTGCGAATACAAGTACGACGGCGAACGCGCCCAAGTCCACCTGCTACCCAACGGCAAGCTCGCCGTGTTTTCCCGAAACTCGGAAAACATGTCTGTCAAGTATCCCGACCTGGTCGAGCAGATTCCGCGCTGTATCCAGCCTTCCGTCAAATCGTTCGTGCTCGACGCCGAAGCAGCGGCCTGGAAGAAAGCCGAGCTCAACCCTGACACGGGCCTGGTCGAGCCAGCCAAACTCTTACCTTTCCAAGAGCTCTCGCGAAGAAAGCGCAAAGACGTCAAAGCGGAAGACATCAAGATCAAGGTCAAGCTGTTTGGCTTCGACCTTCTCTATCTCAACGGCGAACCTCTGCTCTCACTGTCGCTCGCCGAACGTCGTTCGCTTCTGCATACGCACTTTACACCCGTCGAGGATGAATTCGACTATGCGCGTTCCGAAGACTGCAACTCCGTCGAAGAGATCTCGGTCTTCCTCGACAAATCCGTTAAAGAAGGCTGCGAGGGTCTCATGGTGAAAATGCTCTCGGGACCAGATTCGACCTACGAACCCTCGCGACGGAGTATGAACTGGTTGAAACTCAAAAAGGACTATCTTGCCGGAACGGGCGACTCGCTCGACCTGGTCGTTATCGGCGGCTACTACGGCAAAGGCAAACGCACCAATGTCTACGGAGCCTTTCTCCTCGCCTGTTACGATACCGACAGCGAAACCTACCAGACCATCTGCAAGATCGGTACCGGCTTCACCGAGGCCGATCTCGAATCGCACTACCGCACCCTCAAGCCGCTCGAACTCTCGTCGAAAAAGGGCTACTACGACGTTGGCGAGGCGAAACCCGACGTCTATTTTGAAGCCAAGGTGGTCTGGGAGGTGTTGACGGCCGATCTGAGTCTCAGTCCCGTGTATACGGCGGCGAAAGGGTTGATCGAACAGAGGGGCGTCAGTCTAAGGTTTCCGAGATTCATCAGAGTGAGGGACGACAAGACGCCGGAAGAGAGTACCAGTCCGGAACAGATCGAGGCCATGTACAGGTCGCAGGTGGTCAACAGTAGTAAAGCCAAAGGTGGAGATGATGATGATGGATTTTGGTAGGCCAGTCACACTCGATAGTCCACTCACAGACACAGACGTTTGGAGGACAAGGGAGAATTATGATGCAGAAAATCACCGATTGCTGACCGAGAGGTTGGGAGCCTAAACCACATGCAAAGTCTGACTCTGCCGACCCGAAACCGGCGCCATCCGGTCCAATCCAGCCTGGGATTGGTCGTTCGAACTGCTCCTCCCCGCTGTTTCTGCCATCGGAATGAAGAACGCCTTGACCGATCGTGCAGGAACCACATCCACCCTCAACCCTGCATTCGATGTATACGTTTCGCACGTCGGCGACTTTTCCATCCTTCCTTCGATCGCCGAGAGCGGACGAACGTGGATCGACGGTAGAGCCAAACTGCCGGTTCGGAGCGGCACAACCGTCAGGCTAAACTTGAACGTTGTCTTGTCGTCGACCGAGGACGCGATGGTACCGAGTGACGCTGCGCTAGAAGGTCGAAGCGGAAAGCTGCCGCGTTTAGAGCCGTCGATCAACCACGTTTCGAAATCGGGTAGGATATCGTAGACCATCGTCTCTTGTGAGTCGGCCGAAGAGGAAGAATAGATAGTACATGTCTGGATCGAGACATGGAGCTCGACGGGTTGACCCACAATGATCGATGCAGGCTCGGCTGTATCCGATACACCTGTGGCGGTCGAAGGAGCAAGACTCAGAGTGACTGCATTGACATAGTCAATGCTAGGCACGTCGACTGGAATCGTCAAGGTTTGCCAACCTTGATCCACGCCATCCGCTACGTCTACACCAGCCAGAACAGCATCAAGTGTACCCTGCACCAACTGCAACACCTCATCCAACCCAACTTCGCACTGCCCCCACGACCGCCTCTCCATCCTCCACCACTGTCGGTCGAGTACCCCAGTTTTGATCTGTCCCGCAATCGAAAACGCTGGCAAATCTAGACGCTCCCTAACGTACGTCACAAGCGCGTCTTGGAGTAGCTTCCTCCCCGCTGATCCCTTTTCCAAACTTTGCCTGCCCTTCTCGCGTACCAAACCATCTAGAGCAGTGATCGCTGCACCAATCGCATCCTCCTGCATCGCCCGATACGGCACGATCAGCCTCAGCCGCCCATCAGTCTTGCTGGAAGAGCTGGTCCGCGAGATACGGAAAAGATACGTCGCCGGCTGTCGCGGTGTGACCGATGCCTCTCTTCGCGATCCACACGAGTCGATCTTGTACGCTTGGTCGGGAGAAGCGTCGTCATGAATCATAGTGACGGGCTGCAGTCGGATACTCCCACCTCCACCGGCGGAAATGGTGAACTTGGAAAGAAGGCAAGAGGTGCGGAAGAAGTCTTGTACGTTGACGCCGAGCGGTAATGCTGTTCTGAGCTGCACTTTAGATTTGAGCGTGCGTCTCTTGCCGGCCGGGTAGCGCTGTGGTTTGCTCGTTGAAGAGATGTACGTCAAAAGGATGACGGCTTCGAGAACTCCGGATTCAGGCAGCTGCAACAGCGGCAGCACGACCACCGCTTCCTTGTCTTTCCGTAGCTTTTTGAGCGAGACGGATGACGCTGAACCCTGACCCTGCTCGATACTCACCGCAGACTCCGCTTCCGCATCGCTGGAGATCTTCGCCTGGCTGTAATCGACCAGAGCAACCCCGTCCGCAGAAGCGACGCTAAACTCGGCCGCATCAACGTCATTCCGACCAGACCTCACGGCCACTTGAATCGCTCTCGGCTGGTCCAGATCGATCCGTCTCGGAAGGCTTGCAGTGACACTTGGTGCAGCTCCATCTTTCGGCACCCGAACAAGTACTGGTTCCGTACCTGTCGTAGCAGGACTGTGCTCGTATTGGAAGATGAGCCGCGCCATCCGGATCTGCGTCACATCGATCGTGTAGATGCCGTATGCTGGATGTGGACAGAACAGCTCCACCCTGGTCGTACCTGGTGTGAGCTCGGTCTTGGACGAGGTGTACCACAGCGTCTCGCCTCCAGCACTGGTCAAGCAGACGCGTACGTCTTCGACCACCTGCGCACAGGGGAGCAATGACGTAACGTCCACTCCGAGCAAAGACCCATCCTCGGTCTCTGCCAGCTTTGCTGAAGAGCTTGAGATCAAGATGGAAAAGAGAGGGAAGCTGCTGATGGGCACCTCTTTGTCGAGCGCCGTGGACGCGGAACGGAGTTGTTCGCATAAGTGAGCTGGGTCGGTCCACCTCGCCGCCTTACTATCAATGCTTTGACTCGGTTTAGCTGTCTGCACGGTCGCTTTCAACGCAGCCAACACAGCCGCGATCCAAGCGCGATCCCGAGGCTTGTTCAGCTTTGCATGGCATTCCAGCTGCATTGCAAGCGAATGCTGCTCGAGCGCGCTAAATTTGGCACCTGCATATGCGTCCGTGAGCGCGACGAGACTGTCGTAAGCAAGCTGATGCTTGCCGCGCAGGTAGTGGAGAGTGGCGACAATGGTGCGAATGTACAAGGCATCGCGTGTGCGTGATGACGCTTTCCAGCCCGATCGGATGCGTTCGCACAGAGCCAGGTAGTGCGAATCGAAATGCTCTCTCGACGTGACAGCTTGCTGAAGTTCAGGCCGAGAGGAGCCGCGCTTCTGGTCGAGCACCACTGCTGCCCCCAGACCTTTGACAGTACTTTCGATGGCAGCACCAGGAAGAGGTGGAAGATCGCGTTCTTTTAACCCTTCGGCCGCAGAACCAATCACGGCATCGGCTGGTGCTGGTGCACTTGCGAATGGTTCCGTCGGTGGAAGGTGGCCTGCTTCAATTCCGATACGGTCAAGCTGGCGTCTGGCAACATGGAGCAGCTCCGACTTGTTCGAGTGGAAGGCCGGGCTGAGCTGGTCATCGGTCGAGGTTGAAGATGGTCCGCCACGTTGAATGAGCCACGCCTGACACTGTTCGACAACGTCCAAGGCTGCTGAAAAGATCCACGACTCGATCCACTGGCTGCTGAGTCTCCTGTTGCGTCGGAGCATCCTGCCCACTGCACTGATGAAGAGAGGAGCTTCGCGCATCACAGCGGCGACTTTACCCATCTTGCCGAGCAGCGCCGACTTGCGCGCAAAGAGGTAGCATCGAAAGTCGAAGAGCGAGATCTCGCGTCTGCGGATGAGGTCGGCATAAGGCTTCTTTGTGACGTCCAAGAGCGGGAGGGAGTCGTCGTCGGGATCATCGCCGCCTACCGGAGCAAACGAGACAGCACCACTCTGCATGGCCTGTGCGAAGACGATCTCGAGATCCTCGTATTGGCCCACGGCATCGTCTTTGAGTCCGACTGCTTCGAGCGTGCGTGCTAGTGAATCTTTGGCCAGAAAGTAGCTGCAAAAGTCCCAGCCTTGCTGACCTCGAGTGACTCCGCAACGAGCGATCTCTTGCTCTTGCGCTTCGATGGTAGTGGTGAAGGTCGAGGAGGCAGCTTCGCGCATCTTGGTGAGCAGCTCGGCCCAGATGGTAGGATCCATCGAGTGCAAGCCGGATCGGCCGAGCGGCACAGCGGGGACAGGCGGAAGGCGTGAGAGCTGCACGACATGCTCCTTTTTGGAAGTGTTGAAGTCGGCACGAGCCTTTTCGAGGACGTTGCCTTTGGACTTGGTCATGAAGCGACTCATTCCAGACTTTGAATCTGCGCTTGCACCACCTGGGCCAGCAAGGCCGGTGATACCTGCACCTTCGGGTGGGGTGATGAGGACGATGAGGTATTCAGGTTCGGTGGGGCCAGTGGGACCAGATGTAGAGACGGTCGATTTGGAAGCGATGGCCTGGTTGGTGGGTGTATTTGGACCGGAGTTGGTGCCTGTTGTGGGTGGAGTGTTGGACCGGACAGGTGGAGTTGCGGAGCGGAATGAGCCGTGCGCGAGCGAAGTTCTGGAAGAGGATGCAAGACTTGGTGTGCCGACGGTAGGTGTCGAATGCGATGTTGATGCTGCTTGTTTCGGGTGGAAGAAGGAGAGGCTGCTGATCCAAGAGCGGATCTCATTGCGTACGGTGGTGCGGTAGTGCTCGCTGTCTTCGCAGACCACCAGGTAGAGGTGAACAAAAGGTCGATCAAGAAGTCCTGCAGAGGCCGGCTGCTGTTCGAAATAGCCAGGATCACCACGCCAACGACGAATTTCATCCGCCAAAGGTTTCAGTGTGACATCGAGCGTCTGGATCGTACGAATCGTGGAGCCGGGAACGACCGAAGAAGAAGCGTATGCGGACTTGCCCTGCTGGGCAGCCCTAGCCGCGACAGCATCGAGTGTGGCCTGACTGGGACGCCAATGGAGGTTGCGAAGTGGGAGCTGCTCTTTGAGGAGATGGACAAAGTGTGGAGTCAGAGGTGCTGCTAGCAATGCTTGAGACGCTGCATAGGTGACGGTGATTGTCTCTGCGGGCGAATTGTGTGGATCCGCCATGATGACGCCCAGATCGCCGGAGCCCCAAAATGACTCGCAGCAGATGTCTCCTGACCCTTCTGCCACTTGTATCCAGAGGTGATGAAGCAGAGTGTGGTGAGACGGTAAGATAGCAAGAAGCTTGTCGACAGAGACCGAAAGGGTCTGTGCGTCTGAATTTTCGAGTTGTTAATGTGAGATTGCGCAGTTTTTTTCCCTATTTTCGCGAGGCTCGACACTTTTTTGGAGAAAAATGCACAGCGATGTCACTCTCTCTGAAATCACACGAGACTCAGCCGACCAAGGTGGAGGACCCTTTTGTGATCATTTGTCTCAAACAGTAGGACAAAAAGGCTTTCCTCAGCACCACTGTCATCGCCATCGCCATCGCCATCGCCATTACAACCAGCCATCGAAGCGCACCTCTCGCACCGACCAACGACGTCGCTCCCAAAGCTGCTTCCTTCCCGAACTCATTCGTCCCTTGCATTCAAATCCTCATATGGTCGAGTCGTGTTCATAACATCTTCTCTTCGTCGTTCGGTCGCAGTTCCAGTCGTAGTCTTCAGTGACGCTTGGACCAGCCTGGCAGGAAAACTCGATTGCGATGCCTGAACCACGCTCACCAACCGTTGCAAGGTCATCAACATCCGAACATGCACGTCTTCGAACCCCATCACCAACAGCAACAAGAAGACAGCCACTAGGTAGAAGAAAAGATTCTAGAGCGTCAGCCATCTCTGTGAATACAGAAACGTCACTCGCCGACACGGATGCAGGGTCCGAAGCAACAGCACCGGCACAGACCATGCGAGATGTTTCCCAAGCTTTTCGTTCGGGCCGGCCCAGCCCTTATCACATGGCCGTGGTCACGCTGCTCGGCAGTCTAGCCAGTGGAATGCCCCTTGCTTCCATGTTCAAGGTCTATACCTACATCATGTGCGAGCTCTACGATCCTACCATTCGAGACGAGCCCGTAGGTCATCAAGCCTCTTATCTTTTCAGTGCTATGCGCACGCTCTTTTTCACATCATCAGACGCAGCGCCTGCAACTACCACCAAGCTGCCACCAGCGCCAGAACTCCCAAATCCCCCGCGTTGCTCGTTACCTTGGGTGCAAAAGTCGACCTCGTCCTATTCGGCTGCTATGGTCACTGTTGGCGCTCTCCTCGGCCTCATCACTCTCTCGCGGGCATCGACGCTTTCACGCCGCTTTGGTCGCAAACCACTGCTCCTGATCGCACACGTCGTCATTGCTTTGGCCATCCTCGTCTTCAGACTGGCAGTCGTCCTTCCACCCATGGCCGGCGCTGTGGTGCTATACTGTGCCGTCGTCTTTTCCGAGGCTTCGGCAGGGGCTCCACTCCGTATCGCCATTCAGAATTATGTGGTCGACACCACATCCGAAGCGCAAAGAGCAGGTGCTCTCAGCTTCATCGAAGGTTTCGGTCAGATTGGCGCATTCCCCTCCAGTGCATTGGGTGGCTTGCTTGCCAGCTTGACCAACGAGTTCTTTGCTCCCTTTTATGCCGACTGCGGCCTCATGGTCCTCGCCGTGGTCTATATCCTGCTCATTGTTCCAGAGAGCAAGCCGGGCGCCGAGTCCACCTTTGTCGATCAGTGGCTGCAGTCCGACCAGGTTGAATCCGGCTCATCGCAGGACAGTGAGGATACCAACGGTCAAGCTACGCAGGGAGACAACAGCAATGCACAAAACGAGTCGAATGTCACGTGGTCGACCGTTCATTCCGAACGCGATACTTCCAAGCTTCACTGGCGATCGCGCTTGCGCAAGCTCAACTTTTTGCGCCCGCTCGTCATCTTTTGGCCCAAACGAAGGCACTACACCCCGACCACAGAGCAGGACGTCCTTGATGCACCATTGCAGGATGATTCGACCCGAGCCTCGAGCCCGGACAATCGCAACAGCTCTAGCGGCGCACATGGAGGACAGCGTGCCGAACTCTCGACTGCCGTACAGAAAATGCAAAGCAGGATGGACTTTCGCCTGCTCAACTTGGCAGCGGTGGTGATCTTCGAAGAGACCTATCAGGCCTTTATGGTTCCGCTGCTGCTTCTGTACAACAGCGAACGCTTCGGCTTCAATGTGCTGCAAAACGGATATCTGGTCAGCATCCTCCAGAGCACTCGAGCGCTCTTCCTCACCGCCGTTTTCCCTCCCGGAGTCGCACTGGCGAGACGATACGTCGCCAAGATTGGGTTGGCCAGGCGGCGCAAACGGATCAAGAAGCTCAAACAGGCAGCTCGGCAGCAGCGTCGAAAGCGCGCAGCAACGATCAACAGCGACCTCAATGGCGACGACGAGCGTACACCTCTAGTGCGGGGATCGTCGGATGGCCAGTACGGCGGCGTCTCAGCCAGAGACTATGGGCGGATGGAGCGTCCAGGGAGTGCGGGCGGCGGATCCGAGATCGAGTCGAGGCCAGTGCGGCGACGACCTTCGTACAAGTCGGCAGCTTCGCTCGGCTACTCTTACCTCAAATCCAACCAGCGCAACTCGATGGCATCGGCTATCACCATCAGCAGCAGCAGCTGGGAAACGCACTCGATCTTCACCAGTTCGCCGTCGGACCTGATCAAGCGGATCCAGAGGGGCAAGCTCGACATTTCGATCATGGTGGCATCCTACGTTCTTGCTACCACGTCCTTCCTGGTGATGGCGAGCTCTTCGAAAGCACCGACACGATCGCCAAAGCCCACTGCGGACGATCAGCCTAGGCTATGGTGGTCGAGTCCATGGATCCCGCTGGTGCTTGCGGTGGTGTTGTTGCAGATCTCGTCGGGCTCTACTTCGGTGAGGACGGCTCTGGTGGTCAATGCTGTCTCTGAAGAAGACCAGACGAAAGCGCTGGCGGCGCATCAGATCCTTGTGACGGTGGTTGCAGCTGTGGTGCCGTTGCTCACCTCGCTTGTGTTTGGCGTAGCGCTCGAGAGAGGACATCCGGAGCTTGTTTGGCTGTTTAAAGCGCTGTTCGCAGCGCTGGCAGCTGTGGGTGCTCTATGTCTGTTTTGGAGCCACCGTGGATTTTACGAGAAGGCTCATGACGATGAAGGAGAGAACGAGCATGACGGCGATCATAGCGATGAGGGGGAAGAGGGAGGCAGACGAGAATAGACAAGATGGACCTGGAGGCAACTAGCGCCGCCACCCAACCTCGTCAATGAACGCCGTGTCTGCCTGACGCTTGATGGCAGCCTATGGCTCCTTGGCGTGGGTATCGTGCCAAGGTGAGGACGTCTGGATGAGAAAAACGAGGCTGTTCGGGCTAACTAGAGGAGGGCAATTCTGAGGGTGTCTATTGTTACGCTCGATATACTAACACCTTCAGGATTTCACCGAAAGAGGTTGCAAGGAACGCGGAGAGTCGGACCGAAGCAGCCTGGTCGGTGATCAAGCCGGTACATTTTTTTTTGTTTGCAAAGCTATTTTCCTCCTCCTTGAAACGCAGTGCTTTGCGTCTTGAAAGCAGAGAGTGGGTGTGACAAGCCAACCGAGATGATGAAGATGGAAGCTGTGCAAAATGGGAGATTGCCGGACTCGAAGAAAAAGGGCAGCGTGGCACGGAGGGAGAAAGAGATCGCCGCAAGAAGCGGTCTCTGTCATGCGACGACGGTTTGCCGGTGACGGTCGGAAGAGGTCGGCGAGAAGCCAAAAGTTGAATTCAAAATCGGAAACAAGGCAAGACGTGACGATATCTTGAAAGTGTTTTTTTGGCCTTTTTGTAACCGAAACCTGGATTCAAATCAATTTCAAGAAGATCGCGTCTCTGCCACTCGAGCAAAAGCAAAAGCGGTGCGCTGCAGGACCGCTCACACAATACACAAACAGCATGCAGTACTGTACTGTATGAGAGAGCCGACCGTGCGTTTAATCTGATCCACGCCCAGACCTCGACGCTCGAGAGCATGTCATGTTAGCGAGACAACCACATAAGGCGGAATTGGATTCGAACGAGGGTTGGAAGGATCGGCGTTGCTCTTAGTTTTAGTGCGTGTCTCTGGTTTGCGCTTTCAGCTTCTTGTTGAAAGAGAGAGTGTGTGTGCGAGAGTGAGAAAAGTCAGCGAGAGAAGGGGCGCTTTGGAGTCACACAAACACCGCAAACCCACACGCATGAGCTGGCTCGCTCGCCTGGCGCAACAATCACCTACCTGCCTACCGCTGATCCACACAAAAGCGAGCAGAGCACGCATCATCGCTGTCAACCCCGCCCTTGGTTGCTCCGTGTGATCTTCCAATTTCACATCTTGTTCCTCTTGGATTCGCTCCACCTCTCTCTCCCTCTCTTTCTTTCTCTTTCTCTCTCCAGGGCAACCATCACTTGACATCAACGCAACCAACGATTCTCGTCGCCTTTCCTCTCCACCCTTTCCTCCGTCCTCCATCCTCCATCCTCCGTCGCTCCCTTTCTTCGTTTCTTTGTTTCAGTCCGGTGTTCTAGTCCATTCTCCGTATTCACCGGCCGGTCATCCTCAAAGCATCTCGTCGGCTTTCACGTTCCCTCCCAAAACATCGTCAAGGCTATCTTTGTACGATAGCGACCAGAGACGAGAATCCCAACCCAAAAGGCGATACTCATTCGATCCTGCTAGTAGGTCACTTGTCTCTAGACTTCTCTAGACGTCGTTAAGCAACGATCGTGCGCACACTTGACCAAGTTGAGGCACCTCGACGCTACCAAACAGCATCACACCCTGATCACACATACTCAGAAACCCGCCACAATGTCACATTTCGTTCCCTCCATGTTTTGGCCGAAGCCGGTGCACTGCGAGTCGGCTCCTCCTTCGGAACAGCAGAGCCAAGCCGTGCCAGCACATGCGCAACCCGCCAACGGAACAGGGCAGCACGGCGTCTACTGGATCCCTCACCTTCCCGGCGAAGGTCGCTTCGTAGTCAACGCAAAACTCTACTCGCGTCAAGATGCCGACCCCTCGTTCCAGGAGCACATGGAAAAATTCCGTCGCGAGGTGGCCGCTTCGTCGCCTGGCATGCTCTCCTACAAGACTTCGGTGGTGCGCGGCGCAACAGACACCGAGAACCTCATCTGCCATGACCTCTACATTTCCGATGACTTGGAACCGCATCCCGTACCCACAGACAACCAGCAGCGAGAAGAGCTCGCAGCAGCGCGGCTCAAAGAGATTCAGCACGAGAAGAAGGAGAAACCCGTCAAGAGCGCACTCACGGAGCTCGCCAAGTCTGCGTACAACTTTGGTCTCGGCGGCATCGCCGGTTCCATTGGTGCCACGATCGTCTACCCCATCGATTTGGTCAAGACACGTATGCAGAACCAGCGCTCTTCGGTGGTCGGCGAACCGCTCATGTACAAGAACTCGATAGACTGCGTCAAAAAGGTCTTCCGCAACGAAGGTCTGCGCGGATTCTACTCTGGCCTTGGCCCACAGCTGCTCGGCGTAGCTCCCGAAAAGGCCATCAAGCTCACCGTCAACGATCTGGTGAGAGGTCACGCCAAGGATCCCATCACGGGAGCCATCACACTGCCATGGGAGCTGTTTGCAGGTGGTGCCGCCGGTGGTTGCCAAGTCATCTTCACCAACCCACTCGAGATTGTCAAGATCCGTCTCCAAGTGGCCGGTGAGATCGCCAAGGCCGAAGGCGGTGACCGCGTAGCTCGTGGTGCGGTCCACATTGTGCGTCAGCTCGGTCTGGTGGGTCTGTACAAGGGAGCCTCGGCGTGTCTGTTGCGAGACATTCCGTTTTCGGCCATCTACTTCCCCGCCTACGCACACTTGAAGAAGGACACGTTCCAGGAGGGCAAGGACGGCAAGAAGCTCGGATTCGGAGAGATGCTCGCGTCGGCTGCGATTGCCGGTATGCCTGCAGCGTTCCTCACCACGCCTGCCGATGTGATCAAGACGCGTCTGCAAGTCGAAGCACGAAAGGGACAAGCGACGTACAAGGGTATCATAGATTGTGCGACCAAGATCATGGCTGAAGAGGGGCCCAAGGCGTTCTTCAAGGGATCGTTGGCGCGTGTGCTGCGATCCTCGCCTCAGTTTGGTGCGACGCTGGTTGCGTACGAATACCTGCAAAAGTTCTTGCCCTATCCGTTCGAGGAGCAAGAGGTGGCCGACATTCTGCGAGACGGTGTTCCAGGCGAAGACCCTTCGCGTACCCATGCTCGACGTGCACTGCAACTGCTCATCGAGATGCACGAGGACTTTGGGCGTCCTCCTCCTACCGCTGCGTCTGGTGTCCCCGCTCCTGCCAAGTGAGCAACACGACGCTGCTATTGATAACACAGATGCATTGTTGCACCATTGTAATAGACACTCTCCAAAAAGACACGTTTCCTCGCATTCGGACCGTTTGAGCTGCAGCGTCATTTCTTGGGCATTGTTTGTGTGTGTGAGAGAGAGAGAGCGTGTAAGCCTATATCAAAAAGCATATCAAAAAGCAAAGTTCAGAATCCAGTCTTGGAGCGAAAAAGTAGAGACAAAATGAGGCTGCGAAATTCAGCCTCAATATTCAAGCTGCTCTGCTTCTCCCTGCTTCGTCACACGGTGATTTCAGCGTGTGCAATGCAGTGCGGTGCGGTTGGAGCAGTCGACAGCTGGACCCTGTTTTCGCAGTTGCTTCTTCTCAAGTCACGATGACCCGAGCTTGATAAGGGGTCTGGCTTATTTTTGCTCCGTCGCATCATCACCGCCATCGGAGTTGCCGAAGCTCTTGCTCTGCCTCTTGCTCATTGGTGGCTTCCACTTTCCCACGACATCACGACAAAGACACGAATAGCCTCAGCCGCAATCAGCTGCAGCCACTTACTTGCTCTTATCTCTTCTTCAACGAACGAGGCACGTTTGCTTCGATGGCGAGCAGGTCGAGCTCTTGTACCGACATTTCCCCTTGCTTCGAATATAAAGACCTCCGACATGCTCTGATGACGCATCTATCACCTTCAGCGACGACTTGGCACGCAGTTTGACCATGTCGTTTGACGACTCCGCCTTTCCCCATCATTCCGTGCTGAGCCCTCCTCTGGTTGCTGCCATCGATAGCCAACACACGTTCAGCCCCTTCGATGGTGCAGCTCCATCGTCATGCCGTCCTGCTAGGGTTGATGTCTCTGCTGTCTCGCAGGACCAGTCGACATCAACTTCACCGCCTCCACGCACCAGATCACGCGCATCCTCAGCGGCGTCCCTTCACGGTGCTGGTATAGCATTATCTTCTCAGCAGCAGCAGAATGGTCACACTGCAAGTCACAGGAAAGTCCGACGATCTGCTCAGCATGCTCACTCGGCGGCACACAGTCGTAGCGGCAGCAGGTCAGGGCCTATGCCCATGCCAGCACGTCCAACCCATTTTAACGTATACTCATCATCGGCTCCTTCCGACGAGCATAGCCATTTGAACGGCAACTTTCGCAATCGCTCCACAACGCATCTCGATGGTCTCCGCAGCTTGTCCACGGCCAATGAGCAACAACACCGCGCATCAGGTGCAGTGTCCGCCGTGACCGCGCCTCCATCGCCCCTCATGTCCGCTTCGGCCACTTCGATACTCGCCATGTCTCCAGTGGCTCAAGCATCAGCTGTGGTCGACCATCTCATGCCGTCCGAATGGAATCTCGACGGCTCTGTCCCCACAACACCGTACACGAATCTATCGCGCAATGCTTCCGACTACTTTGATCCAACACTTTTGGCTCAGCTCCAGTCACAGAATGGAAGCTCACATCCGGAGCTGCGTGCCAACGGTCGACACGGTACCTCACCTCCCATTGACACCGCCTTAGGCCACCTATCGCCTCACCAGACGCAAGCAATTCGGTCAGCGAGTCAGTCCGAGTGGGCTCAGCATGCAGCCCACATGCAGCAGACAGCCCACTTGCTTGGCTTGCAACGCCTCTTTGCCAGTCGTAGCACGCCCCACCTCCCTGACCTCGATTCTTCCTACCTTGGCCACGACTTCGAGTCTCCACCACCGTATGCACCACGAGCGTCGGCTCTAGAGACTGAACTCGAGAGGGCGGCTGACGTCAATTTCGATACCAGCACACAAGGTCAAATTGCCAATCCGAGGCGTCATACGTCCAATCGGTCCTCTGTCTCGACTTTGAACAATGCCAGCGATCCGCCCTTGCCGCCGCCCATCTCGATCCCTTCGAGTTTAGGGGGACATTCGACCTCGGGTTCGGCTTCTGCTTCAGCCCTCGTCCGACCTGCGTTGCGAGCCAGATCCTCGTCCCGCTCGTCACGCGGAAGTCGAAGTGGGCCTCCATCGCCATCGGCTTCGTTCTATGGCCGTCGTGGTCTGACCAGCCTGTCTCCCTTGCCCGCTGGGCTTGAAATGACCCCAAGCATCGCGCATGTCACCTCCTTCTCGTCGACCCCTGCCAGTCCTGGCTTTGCTCCGGACAGCGATGGAGATGAGGACCTCAACTCGATCCTTTCCTTCTCGTCGTCCAGATCAAAACAGAGACGAGATGAGAGACGACAGACTATCGCCTCGACCGACAACCTGTCCCACCCCGATGCCTTGAATGGTGCTATTTCCGCATCTCTGCCGGGATCGTCAGCACAAGCACAGGCTGCGCTCTCGAGGCGACGGCGATCAGGGTCTGCCGGCAGCGCGAGACATCTTCTGAGGCCTCGTACTCCGATACATTCTTCGATCGCAACACGAACTTCCATAGATCAGTCGCAGCAAGTCGGCGAGGGTAGCCAGGCTGTTTCAGCACAGCTCACGAATGCAACGTCTCGCTTGTCTGCAACTGTACCTGTCTCAAATGTGTCGTCCGCAAACGTAGCGAATGACGCCAGTGCATCACACAGGCGTCTGTCGGAGCATTCTCCAGGCTTCAGCCCGCGAACCGACCGTGGTGACGCCGACACCAGCAGCCAACCGGTTTCACCGACCTCGGACAGCACTCGTCCTGAAAGTCCTCTATCGCCGAATGCAGGCTTCGACCTGTCGCCTACCACTTTCTTTGCCGGTCGCTCCAATGACAGCAACGCGGAAAGCGCAGCAGACACCACGGAAGCCAAGTTGGACACGTCTGCCAATGAAGAAGAAGACGAAGAAGAGTTTCCGCTGGTGCTCAAGCTTCTCTTGCACTCGTTGCGTGTGCTCGCCGCTGTGCCCGGTTGCATTGGCACGTTTTGGCTTGCACGCAACGCATGGCTTCTGGCAACCAGGCACGGCCATCTACTTAGCCCTGGGCAGATGATGGTCGCAGCCGATGGTACGTCTCACTTCCCGAGCTTAGACCCGTCGCAAGAGCCTCCGCTACAGGGTGCATATCGGTTCGGCCGCCGACAGCCAGGCTCGCTTGACTTTGCTGTGGCATGCCTCTGGAGTCTGAGCACAGCCTACCACGCTCTGTCGTTCACCACGCTGCTCTTACGTCGATGGTTGCTCTATTACTCGATTCTGCCATCGCTGATTCGTCTTGTAGCGCTCCAAGCGATCTGCTGGCCGTTGGTTCGGATCACTGTACACGTCTTTGGAGCGGATCAGCCGTTGGGCGCTTGGGTCGTCATCGGCACTACCACCGCTCTCAGCGATGTCGTCTCGCGCTGGGTCACGAGCAATATCGCCGATGCACCGCTCGACGACGAGCTGGACGAAGAGGAAGAGCAAGAAGAGGCGGAGAACGAAGCGCTTGGATATCTGTCCGATCATCGCTATGTCAAAGCTCCTCACGGGGCGAATGCTGCAGAGCGCCTCATGCACGCAGATCAGCATCCTTGGTCAGCATCTGGAGGTCTGTCGCTTATCGGAGACTCGGACTGGGATCCACGGTCGGGAGACGAAAGCGACGCAGCTGCGGCAAACTTCTTTGCATCTGAACGAGAACGACAGCGACAGCAGCGACGAGGTGGACAAGGAACGAGGTTCTGGCGTGCGGTGATTGGTGGTCCGTCGTTTGCTGCTTCCTCCCGGCGTCGCAAGACGAGCAACAGGCCATCTGCAGCAGCATCCAGGACAGCGTCCATGCGAGGAGGCGACCGCGCAGGCACCGAGACAGAGATGGAAGCCGAATCCGACTGGCCCGGCTATACAACCGACGGCACTGTGCTCGGCGGAGCCACTGGCACGCCTCCCTCGCGTTTTGGAGGCGCTTTCAACCAGAACGGTCTTCGTCGACGCACAGTCGGCAGCATTCCAGCTCACGCCGCCTCGCCAGCTTCAGCTAGCTCGCCAGCAGCCAGGGGTGGCATGTTTGGACGCCGGCCCGTGTTGCCTCCCCTGCCATTCAGAGCTTCGTCTTACCGCCAGGGTCACACACGGTTCGTATACAGAGACGGTCAATGGACGCGAGAACGAACGAGCAGTCGGAGGAACTTTCACTGGCAAGTGGCGGTATGGAGAAATGTGGTGCCGATTGCGGTGCTGTCGTATCTGAGCATGTGGATGTTGATCTTTGATGCGATGCGGATGGGTGCGTAGCTCAGGATAAAGGAGACGTGTATGCATATTTGCAGTATACCCAAGTGTTCCAAGTGCAGCCTCGGCCGTCTGCTCTTGGTGTGATCAGTACGATGAAGCGAAGAGAGAACATGAAGACTTGACTGATCAACAAGATGGTGGTGTTCTGCTTGATTTTTTTTCTCCTCTAAATTATCTTTTCAGTTTTTTTCGTGCACAAGCCTCCACATGCAGGCGAGCGAGGAGCTGTCGATTGTGTGTGTGAGCCAGGATGCTGAGTGAGCTTTTTTGGGCCTCGGGAAAGAACGACGAGTGTGAAGGTCGGCTTCTGGTGTGTAAGCGAAGAAAGCGGTGAATCATCGCAAGCTTTTGACGTTTGTGGCTTTTGCTCAAGAGCACATGTGACAAGGAGAAGAAGGAAGGAGGAGAGAGAGTGTATGTGTGTAAGACTGAGCGCGACCAGAAGGTATAAAGATCAAATGAAGAAGGATGGTTTGCTTGGCTCTTGTAACATTTATTTGCAAAACGGTTCTCTGTCTTCCACTTGATCTCGTCAAGACCGCACCAACACGCATTGACACACTCTCACCCGCGGACCTCTCCCAGCGTCATGTCAAGCGCAGCAGCAGCAGCCCCGGGAAAGATCGCCAGCACGCTCGCCACCAACCTCTCGAGCCTCGCATCCAAGACCCTTAGTGCCACATCTGCGCAGCAACTCATGCAGTCGGTCAAACGAATCATCCCGCCTCTGAGCTCGGCGAAGCACAAGGGCCAAGCGGGACGCATCGGAATCGTCGGTGGTTCTCGCGACTATACGGGGGCGCCGTTCTTTGCGTCCATGTCATCGATGCGGTTCGGATGTGACATGTCGTACACCATCTGCACGCCCGAAGCGGGCAACGTGATCAAGACGTATTCACCGGATCTGATCGTCAACCGGCTGCTCGATCCCGACCGACCATGGGAAGAGGTGGAAAAGTCGGTCGACGAGCTGTTTGCACGTTTCCACGCGGTGGTGATCGGTCCGGGTTTGGGGAGGGACGAGTTTATGCAGAGGTGTGCAAAGCTGTGTATTGGGTTGGCCAGGAAGCACGATATGTACGTGGTCGTCGATGCGGATGGACTGTGGTTGTTGCAGAACGAACCGGAGGTGATTCAGGGGTATGCAAAGGCGATTCTGACACCCAACGTTGCCGAGTTTGCCAGGCTGTGCGATCGACTCGGAGTAGACGCCAAGGGCGATCCGGATCAGGCGGCCAAGCGGCTTGCACAGGCACTGCAGGGACCGACGGTGCTGGAAAAGGGAAAGGTGGATCGTATTACGAATGGAAGGTAAGTTTTCATCTCTCCCCCCACCTCTTTCATACACACCTTCTCTCATACACAAGCATTTCTTCTTCTGACGCTTCTTTCACACCGCCCTTCCTTTCTTCAACAGCGAGGTGCTCTACGTCGACTCGCAAGGCGGACTCAAACGATGCGGTGGTCAAGGCGATATACTCGCAGGCTGTCTGGGCACTTTTGCTGGCTGGGCCAAGATCTACCATGAAGAGAATCCGAATCTGCCCGCTACATCCACCAACGGCGATGCAGACGCAAACCCAATCGCCCAAGATCGACTGCTTCTGTTGGCAGGATACGGCGCAGCTTTGAGCGCAAGAGCGTGTAGCCGGCTGGCGTTTGGCAAGAAAAAGCGCGCCATGTTGGCCGATGACTTACTACCCGAGGTCGGAGAAGCATATGAGGAGCTTTGGGGGTGATGTTGAGGCTTGGATGTAGGCTTTTCGATACGTTAACTATTTGTTGTTAGAAAGAGCTTCTTTGAAGAGTGAGGGCCCAAATTTGGCTGGTTTCGGTGGTCTGTGTGGGGCAAAAGCGCTTTCTGGAAGCACAAAAGTCTTGTTTCTCCTGCCTGCGACACGCGGTCGACGCACAGTTGCAGTGGTCAGGCACTTGGGGTCAGCTTGCTGAAATTGCTGTTCTGCTCGCTTCAGCTCGGCTGCTCCGTCCTTCCGTCCGCCTGCAACCGCGATAGCCGTCCATAGAAGACAGAGACAGGGACAGAGACAGAGACAGAGACAGAGCAACGAGATCAAAACGTGATTTATTGATCAAGGGTTTTCCTTCGGAAGGCCCGCCGCCGAAGATCATCAATCCGTGCGTTGGCCGACTGCAATTCTTGTTCTTGACTCGTGCACACGAACCGTCTTGACTTCAACAAGAACCCACACTGTCCTTTCCTGTCGTGTTCTGTTCTGTGTACTGCACTGTGCATTGTCGCCTGCAGACATCTCATCCCGCCGGCAGATCGGATCACTTTTCCGACCGAACAGGCGGCTTTTGCGATAAGGGGGAATCCGTCTCGACTCAGCTATCGCATCACCCTCTCTCTTCGCTGGTCGCAAAGAATGCGGCACTAGACGGTCCCTTCAGGTCGCTGCGCATCCTTACCACCTCGAGAGGCTGCTCATCCCGGCATCGCTTTGGCTGTCCAACGGCCCAGCACACACTACACAAGTCGCTTCGGGTCACACCGCGCCGCCCTCATGGCGATCGAGATGTCAACCATGATGGATCCCGAGGCCAAACCCACGACAAAGCGGGTCTCTTATGTCCTGCCACCTTGTCGCTCTCCTCCGACCACGTTCGGTCTGCCGCCATTAGGCGCCGACCGCTGCTTCAACACAGGTCCTCTCCTCATACCACCATCGCGCCCACGTACCAATGGCGCTTCCGCTGCTTCTTCATCCTCTTCCTTCTCCCCTTCGTCCAGCAGATCACCACAGTCCAATGCATCCCCCTCTTCTCATCCTCAGCATTCGCTCGCTGTCTCTTCACTCGCCATAGACACCACCACCTGCCTTGCCAGCTCCGAGGAAGAGGACGAGGATCAACATGTCGACGTCGACCGCAGCTACGACAGCGACTCGAATTGCACTCGTAACGAACAAGAGGCTGTTCCTCCAGGCATCCTCTACACTGGCGGTCGAGATGGTCTCGTCGGAGCGTGGGAGCTGGGCTTGCCGATGCGCAAGAGAAGCGCTCAGCGGATCGGTGGCCTTGATGTCGCCTTGTCCTTGACAGACTATTACCAAGACGAGTCGGTCGGTCTGCTTGCCGACACATCTGCCTTGCCTGCCGCCGGCACCGACATCGACGCCCTCACTTACTGGCAAGCCGACCCCTTTCAAGCCCATCGCGCCAAGTCGACTCGATTCCGCCAATGCGTCCAATCGCACACCGACTGGATCAACGACATCCTCCTCTGCAACCACAACCAGACCCTCATCTCGGCCTCATCCGATCGCACCGTCAAAGTCTGGAACCCGCACGACCCGCAACAATGCTTGAGCCCGCACGTTCTCGGCACACACAAAGACTATGTCAAGGCGCTGGCGCATGCGTCCGAATCCGGCTACGTAGCCAGTGGTGGCTTCGACAAGTGCATCAAGCTGTGGGACATCCGTGAAGCCAGAGCAGCGCCTATGCTCGAGATCGACGACAAAGCGGTCAAGACGTCCGTCTATACACTCAGCGTCAATCCGAGTGGATCCGTCATTGCTGCTGGCTCGCCCGAGCAGCACGTCAAGGTGTGGGATCCACGCAGCGGCAAAAAGTGTGCAGAGCTGGTTGGACATACCGACAATGTACGTGCTGTGCTCGTCAGTGAAGATGGTCGTTTCCTTCTGTCCGGCTCTGCCGACTCTACTGTGCGCCTATGGTCGCTGGGCGAACAGCGCTGTTTGCATACCTTTACGCATCATGACGATTCGGTCTGGTCGCTGTTCTCGGATCACCCCACACTCGACGTGTTCTACTCGGGGGACCGCCAAGGCTACGTCTGCAAGGTGGACTGGGAGCGCTGTGCAGAGGTCAACGAGGGCGAGTGTGTCGTTCTTTGTCAAGAGAGAGATCCAACCTCGGACGAAGGCGAACACGATCAAGACGACAAGATGCCGCACCATCCTCCCGACTTGCATCGACGCGATGCCAAGTCGGGTATTCAGAAGATTGTTGCACTCGATGATACCTACTTTTGGACGGCGACGGGACAGACTAGCGTCAATCGCTGGCGGGATGTGCCGCGTCGCTCTGAAAGGGAAGCTATCTATCCCATCGGTGGAATGCAGTCGCGATCGCGTGAATTGCACCATCGCATCTCGTTTGGCAGTCCTAGCTTCACTCGACAAAGCACGGAAACGGGGCGCTCGCCTGACTCTACGCACATCTTGCACCCGACTTCGGTCACGTTCGCTGAGCCGTCACCGGCGTCCTTTCGTCGCGATTCGTCTGCGCATGCGCACGCGCACGCGTATGCTGCAGCTACTCCATCTTCCTCTACACTCTCGGCGCTGCGGACCGGCATGGATCTTCCGCCGGCAGGTATCCCGCTTGCAGCTACGCTCCACGGCATCCCTTTCGATAGTCTGGTCAGTCTGGCTCCCGTCAGCGATCCGTACGGCGACAAGATCGGGCTCGGCAGCGTCAGTATTCGGGATCCGCGTGCACATGCCGACGACTCCATGTTCAGTGCAGCTCCTTTGCGTTCGATTGCCAGCCGCGTGTCAATGGATCGATCGAGCATCATGATCTCCACCGCAGCTACGCGCTCTCCCATTGTGACGCCTATCAATCCTCAGCTGGCTCAGATCCAAGCTATGGATACGCCTCATCGTCCTTCCAGCACGCGTTCGGCCAGTCTTCGCTTTGCTCCCACGGATCAGATGTACGAGCCGGAGGGGCTTGCCAAGTCCTGGGAGAGCGGCTCGGATGCTGATGGCTCGACTCCTGCCCGGCAGATGGCTGAGATGCGGTTCCATAGCAAGGGTCATGACGGTGCAGATGGAGGCATTGCTGAGGGTGCAGATGACGATGAAGAGGATCGGGCATATCAAGCAAGGCTGGCTTTCGAGGATCGCGAGCTTGCACCGGAGGCGACGCCGCTGCGACAAAAGCCTGATGCGGTGATTCGAGGCTCGCATGGTCTGATTCGCTCGTCGATGCTCAATGATCGCCGTCACGTTATCACCATTGACAGTACAGGGTCGGTGATGCTGTGGGACATTATCAAAGGCGTTTGCGTAGGTGACTTTGACCGTACCGAGGTGGAGAAGGCTGCGCTCGAGTCCGATTTGATCCCTTACACGTTCATGCGCAAGTGGCGCCCCGAACAGACGCCAGGAGATACGCTCGAGGTGGTCAAGGAGCGGATCGAGGGGCAAGGTGTCACACCGCTCTGGTGCTCTGCCGAGACGAGGAGTGGTGCTCTCGCTGTGCACATCGAAGAGCCTCGCTGCTTCGAAGCCGAATTCTACATTGATGAATTTGCCGACTGCGTCGACCTCGCCAACTTCAAGGACGATCAGCGTGGACAGGTTGCTCGCTGGCTATTGCGAAATCTCTTTGCGGGCTTCGTGGAGGTGGAGAGCAACTTGCGACATGCGCCGATTGACGAGGCTGGCGTTCCACTGCCACCAGAAACGCCGGCGTGGGATAAGATCGCACGGGCGCAGAGGAATGGTCCTTTTACACCTGGGATGACGATGGGGCTGGCGACACCGGCCAAGACGCCAGCGCTGATGTTGCATGGCTCAAATTCGGTGTATTTGGGACTGGCACAGAAGAATGTTGCTGGCGGCGAAAGTGACGATCGAACAGCGTTGCCTACGTCGACGACGATGACGGCTGCGGGCGATTACTTTTCCGTCAAAGGATCGACACCTGCTCAAGGCACAGGTGCGGGAGGCAAAGTGCCGCAGACACCGGGCTCAAGGGCGAGGGAGGGCTCTTCTGCGGGTGGAGACGAGACCAACGGGAATGCGGTTACTCCCGGAGTGACGGGCGGTGGAAGTGGGTTCATGAACAAGTTTCGCTTCGGAAAGAACAAGACGGACAAAACGGATGCTCAGGCGGACTCGCTCGACGAAGCAGCAAAGAAACAACGCCACGCTGCGTCTGCAACCCAGTTTATGGACGACGAGGAAGGTTCGCGCAAAGCGCTGACGCACACACAGATGCTGCAAGAGCTGTTCGGCAAACCACTGGCACCGTCTTCGCTCAACGAGATGCCGAGGCTCCCTCTTCCACCGGACACGGCCGTGATCATTTCGCAGTCATCTGCAGACGCCGGTTCGTGGGAAGCCGTCTACCGCGGCCTCGTAAGCTGTACAGGCGACGACACCGAAGTGCTCGAACACACCGCACCCATGTGGCTCCTCGACTGCCTGCTCAACAACCACGTGGTTGCGCGAGACCCGTTGAAGCTGAGCTTTACACTGTCACCCTGGAAACCGGCCGAAACGCACTCGGACGGCTTTGGAGGGTACGACCTCAACACTGTCCAACCGATGCCGGAGTTGCCGACGGGCAACGCAAGGTTGACCGCAACGCGTTGTTTGCGGGTCAAGAAGGCGTGTCTCTATGTGGCGGAGAAACTGGAGCTGTCGGCGCCCAGGTCGAGGACGACGAGTATCAACGCTAGTAGGCGGTCGAGCGTCGATGCTGGTCGTTCTGGCGGAGTTGTAGCGCAGCATTCGGCTGGGGTAGCTGCGGGCCTAAGTATGACGAAAGCTGATTCGTCTGCGGTGATACCTGCGAATGAGGAGGGGGAGACGGTGGCGCCGCACGATCTGATCGAGATTCTGTGTAACGATGTGGTCCTGCCACTCAATGTTACACTGGCCCAGTGTCAGAGGTTTTTTTGGCGGAGTGGTGGGGATGTGAGGTTGGAGTATAGGATGAAGGAGAGAGTGATGAGCGGTTAGAGGAATGAACAGTGCAAAGCAGTCAAGGTGCTGACGTGAGTGTACGATGTGTGCGATGTGTGGGAGGTGTGCGAGGTCGAGCGTGATGATGAGGGAGCGGTTGAGCATTTTTAATCGCCGATAAAATGGACTCAGGATCGCCTTCAAGGGTCCAACCTCGGCTTTTTCTTCCAACACTTTAATCCTGACGTCTCCATCATTCGGACAATCTCGAGAGTCAGTGGCGGCTAAGCGGCAGCGGAGAAGCGCAATTCCTGACGCAAGAACACCATTCCGGATGTTGCAGCCAAGACTCTACGATAAAGCTGTCTACAGATGAGGAAGTGGCTGGTTGATAGAAGCGCTTCGGCGGCGAGGGTGAGGTCGATGGTCGGCGAGAGCAGTCGTGCTTTGTCGAGTAGCAGCTGGATGCCGGACAGGGGCGAAGTTGGTGGTATAGGCTGTGGTAGCGGATCGGCACAGGTTCATGTAAGGTCGGTGTGCCTGGTGGCTCGTGTAGGCGGATGGGTGAGCTCTTCTTCCAGTTCGGCGTCGAGGGCTCTGCATCATCGACCATCACCTACACTTCGGACGAGACAATTCTCACCGCAGCTCGCTTGCCAACCCGCTTCATTGCTCGAATCCCCTCTCGGGCGTAGCCACACTTCCTCACTGAGGAACAGACCTTTCTTTACCAACGTCTCTCGCCAAGCCGCTCAATCGACCGATGGCACCAGCGAAACACCCTCGGCCGCAGGAGCCTCAAAATCGAAAACCAAACGCCGTACAACGATCGCATACGACTCTCTCCCTTCCACTGCTCTCGACGCAGAGGGCCAACCTCTACCGGCGCTTACCCCGCTCATACCGCCAGTGGCACGCAAACGGAGCAGCAAGTCGCAGAATAGGTCGCCGTCTGGCTCTGTGTGCTCTTCTTCGACAGATCCTTCCAACCCGACTTCTTCAGCGTCTCCTCCGACATCGGCTTCCACTTCGGCATCGACCTCTTCCCCAGTCGAAGATCCCATCCGATGGCCGCCGCTCGCCCAGTCCGTACTGGACGACATGGCACGCTTCCCCTCCACCATCCTCCTCACGCGCGTTGGAGGCTTTTACGAATCCTACTTCACCCAGGCTCCCCTTCTCGCCTCCACCCTCGGCATCAAACTCGCCAACCGTCGTTGGGCGGGCCAAGACGTACCCATGGCGGGCTTTCCAATCTTTCAACTGGAAAAGTATCTCAAGATCCTCGTGCTCGACAAGGGGCTGCTCGTAGCTATCAGTGAAGAGTTTAAGCAGGACGGGGAAATTGTGAGGCGGGTGAATAGGGTGGTGAGTAAAGGGACGTTGATCGATGAAAAGTTTGTCGATCCGTTTGTGAACAACTTCATTGTCGGTGTGAGTGGCAAAGAGGGCAGGTACGGGGTGGCGTGGTTGGATGTGGGGACGGCGGACTTTTGTACGGCTGTATGTGAGGGGGAGGAGAGTTTGAGGGATGAGGTGGCGAGGATTGGGCCGAGGGAGGTGGTGGTCGATGCGGATACAGCGGCAGAAGGAGGGTTGGATGTGAGAGAGATGGTTGGCGACCCGTCTGTTTACATTTCGTATTTCAACCCTCCTCCTCCTCCGGACGAAACAAGGGATGCCGGTCAGAACGACGTTTCGCCCCTCGCTCCAACGCCAACCCTCGACCCGGTCGAAAGCGCCTCGGTCCATGTGCTTCTTTCGTACCTCCGAACGCGGTTGCTCGACTCTGCCTCGTCGCCACTGACCTCCTTCGCGCTCGCGCGGCCATCGCACCAGCCTCTGGACAGCATCATGCAGATCGACGCACACACGCTCTCGGCGCTCGAAATCCGTTCCACCGGCAGAGAAGGTTCTATCCGCGGCTCGCTCTTCTCGGTCCTCCGTCGAACGGTCACCAAAGGTGGAACGCGACTGCTCCAGCAGTGGCTCTGCAACCCGTCGACTTCGATCGCGACGATCAATGCGAGGCTCGATCTCGTCGAGCTGTTCCTGCAGCGGAGAGCGTTGCGCGAAGACCTCCGCGCAGTGCTAAGGAACGGGGCGGGCGACGTAAGTCGAGTGTTGCAGAAGTTGGTTGCGCGGAGGGGGGACGAGCAGGATCTGTTAGAGGTGCGCGATGCGATTGGCGCCATGGAAAAGGTCAAGGCGCTGTTGGAGACGGAAAAGGAGGCTTTCAGGACGGACACGGATAGACGGACGCTGGATGGGTTGGTGGGCAAGTTTCACGACCTCACCGAGCTGGCGAGCAAGTTGGGATCTGCGATAGATGAACGGGTAATAGCGTTGAGATTGGAGCGACAGGAGACGCTGGCTAGCGAGGTGGAGGGGATCGCTGCGGGTGATGCGTCGTCTCGAGCGAGTCTACGCGGGTTGGCGAGTGCCAAAGCCAAACGAGAGGCAAAGGGGGACGACGAGCATTGGGGCGACGATTTCGAACACCTGATTCGGCCTACATCGTCCAAGCTGCTCGCTAGCCTCACCAAATCGCATCACGCCTTGCGTCGTGCCGCCCGGGCGCTCGAACTCGACTTCCAACGTGCGTACGGCGACCACGTCAGCCTGCGATTCGTCCTCGGTCAAGGCTACGTGGTTCATTCGCGCGGGAAACCTCTCGCCTCGACCGATCCTCACGACTCTGCGCTGACCGTGCACATCGCAGCCAAGAATCGCAGCACCCACACCTACTACTCGCCAGAGTGGAGCGCTCTCGGTTCTCGTCTTGACCGGCTGGCGAAGGAGATGACTTCTCTCGAGTCGATCGAACTCGAATCGCTCCGCCAAGCCGTTCTGACCTCGTCTACGCACCTCCGAACGAATGCCAAGCTGCTCGATCAGATCGACGTGCTGCTGTCGTTTGCACAAGCCGCCGAGGAGTTTAACCTTCAACGGCCGGTGTTGGACGAGACTACCGACATGGACGTAGTTTCCGCCCGTCATCTTAGCGTCGAAATGGGCCTCCTCGAACGCGGACGGTTGTTCACACCCAACTCTCTCTCGCTCACGCAGTCCAAAATCCACGTCCTCACGGGACCCAACATGGGCGGCAAATCGACCTTCCTTCGCTCGATTGCGCTGCTCACCATCCTCGCCCAGTGCGGTAGCTTTATCCCCGCCCTTGGCGGTCGGTTGGGACTCGTCGATCGAATCTTTACCCGCATCGGTGCGCACGACGACGTGTTTCGCGACCGTAGCACGTTTATGGTCGAAATGTGCGAGGTGGGCGAAATCCTCCACCGCGCCACCTCGCGGTCACTGGTCATCGCCGACGAAATCGGTCGTGGAACGTCGAACCTGACCGGCATCGCTGTTGGATATGCGACGTTGAAGACGCTACAGCAGCGCGGATGTAGGACGCTGTTTGCCAGCCATTTCTACGAGATCTGCGATCTGGTGCGCCAAGATGGCGACGACGCCGTCGAGTTCTGGTGTACAGATGTATCGCAGTATGCCGATCAAGTCGTCTACAGTCACGTGCTGAAACGGGGCGTGAATCGCCAGAGTTACGGGCTGCAAGTGGCACGCTTGGCAAAGGTGCCCCCAGAGACGGTCGAGGTGGCAAGACTGACGTTGGAGCGGTTGATGAATCGGCGGTGAAGGGCACCTTGACACTTGCATACACACACAAAAAGACACGTCGGATGGGACTGTATTCTCTACTCAATCTTCACCCCTTCCACTCCGGCCTTTACCGCCTCGACAAACGTCTCGCTCTCCCTGTCCGTCGCATCCGCCTTGTCCCCCAACCCACCCTGTTTCTTAGCCGCCTTCAACTCGCGCTTCCTCGCCTCCTCCTTCTCCCTATTCGCCACCGCCTCCTCCTCCGTCTCGGCCGTGCCGCCTTCCTCCTTGGTGTAGCAATGCGCGAATTTCGGATTGATCTTTTTCTCCTTCTTCTTCTTGATCACCGGCGTATCTTCCGGATACGCGTCCTCTTTGGCCTTCTTAAACTCGGCGTCCGTCTCGAAGCGCTTCTGCACCGGTTCAAGCAGCGTCGTGATGGCCTCGGCGACGGCTTTCTTGAGGTCGGCCGGATGAATGGCGCCGGAAGCGTAGTCGGATTCGAGTGTGGCGTAGTCGGTGTAGTGGAGCGATCCGCCGTACTTTTCGGATCGGACGATGCTAAACAGGCTTCCCTTGGGAGCGTCGTCTGCGACAAACGATTTGGACGCTCCAGAGGCTTGCGAAACGGGGGTACCCATGGCTTCGGATTCCACCCTCAACCTGGCGATGGGGAAGAGCACGGCTCGGACGAAGCCCAAAACGCCGTTGCCGTCGACCTCGCCCGGCGCACATACCGCATCGGCAATCTTCTTCTGCACTTCCTTTGGCGTATCGAGGAAATCGATCTTGGACGAGTTGTCGGAACTGCTCATCTTGCTGCCCTTCAACCCGGGCACCATGGCGTTCATCAGATGCGCCCTCTTGCGGTAACCCAGCTTGGGCAGGTACTGTTCGGCAAATGTGAAAATCTTGCGCTGATCCACACCTCCAAACTGCATGTCCACGTCGAGATACTGCTCGTCGAGCGCCTGCAGACCCGGGTAGAGCAGACCGGAGAGCAGCGGCGAAGCCACCTGCTTGACCACTTCGGCACCGGCCTTCTTGGCATCGTGTTCGGTGACCGAGGCGCAGAGACGGTAGTTGTCCATGTTGTATGCTTCGGTGAGCTGGTAGCTGCTGCCGACGACGAAGACGAGTCGATCGGTAGGTACGCCGATCGCCTGGAAGACGGCGGTGAGCACGTGTCGGTAGTAAGTGACGCGATGGCGGACCAGTTCGATGGGTGCTTTGAGATTGTCGAGGAAAGCATGAATGTCGGCGAGGAGGATCTTGACTTGGACACCTGCACGGAGGAAGTCGGCGATTTTGGTCAGAGGTACCAGGTAGCCGACGTGAGGACGGCCAGTAGGGGCTGTTCCCCAGTAGGCGGAGGGAGGGCGCTCATCCTTTTCGAGAATCGACTTGATGATGTCGGCACCGAGGACTTCGTCGAGGTCGCGAGTGATGAGGTTGAATCGCTCGGTTCGAGTGAGGGTTGCTTGCGATGACATGGTCAAGGCTTGTCGGTGGTGGTGGTGGTAGAGGTGGAGAGACTGTGAAGAGGGAGAGAGGGTCGAGAAGAATTTTCGAGTGTCGAGCGTTGCGCACGGCGCCATTATTGGGCTCTGACTCGCTCACTCGCTTGCTTCCAAGGTGAGGTGTAATGCTTATGTAATGCATGTTTTCCAGCAAGCTTCCTGCTCAACCTTCTCGACCCACCATTCTTGTTTATCTTGGGACCTGATCTCCTGGCGCAACGACACAGCGCCTGCATGTCTGTCTGCCTATCTCTCTCAAGATGTCATAGTTGGAAGAAGAAGGAGGCAACATTGGTGCATTGACTGGGCAGCTACCTCTGACGTGGAGGAAAAGGGTCGGATTTGAGGGTCTGTGTTGCTTTCAGCTCAATTTCCTCCCCCACTGCGAAACGAATCTGTGAATGGTCGGTGCGGGGAGTAGATAGACAAGCCACGAACTTATCTGTTCTTGGCATCACGTTCGAGCAGCAGAGCAGCAGCACCGATGGCCGGCTCCACGTGTAGCCGGGGTTCATCATAAATGGGATCATTGTAACCAGTTTGACCTTGCTCAGAGCCCTCCATCCAATCCCGAACCATAACGAGACCTCTCTAGACTCGGACACCCTGCAGCGTCGACGCTTTGGCAGAACTCAACACCATGTCGGGCACATCCAAGCTGTTTGACGACATCGACCGTCAATACGGCGACAAGGCCTTGACGATGAGCGAGGAAGCAAAGATGCTCGTGGGTCTCCCTTACCTCGCCAACACGCAAGACCTCATCCGGGCACGAGTCAAAGCACGTCGATTGCAGACACAGTACAACGCTACGCAACCCACGTCGGCATTGGACGATACGGCCGCAGCCATGGCCGACGGGCAAACCGTCATGTCTGAAGAGCGCAAGCGGCTGCTCTCGGAACTTCTCCAACTGCCTCTCGACCGAGTGTCAAATGTGGAGATCGAGCCACCTCTGTGGGTCGACTATGGAACCAACATCAAACCGGAAGGCGCCTTCTATGCCAACTACAACACGACGATCCTGGACTGTGCCGAGGTACGGCTGGGAGACGGCGTGCTGTTTGGGCCCAACGTGAGCATCTACTGTGGAACCCATTCGGTCTCGGTCAAGGAAAGAAAGCAGGGGTTGGAGAGGAGTCTTCCCGTGAGCATCGGCAAGCATACGTGGGTCGGAGGCGGCACCATCATCATGGCTGGAGTCAGCATTGGACAAGGGTGTACGATTGGCGCGGGCAGTGTGGTGACCAAGAACATTCCCGATTGGAGTGTCGCCGCGGGCAGTCCGTGTAAGGTGATGCGCACGTTGAGTCACGAAGAGCGGGCGTGAGCCGGTGCTGCCGACATCATAACTTAAATATATAACATCAATGAATTCGAATACAAAAGACGCTTTCTCGACAGATAGCAAGGGCCGAAAGTATGGCAAACATGGCGTGAGAACGGGTGCGCGATGCTATAGAGCTATCACCGTCGGTGTGAGCGAATGCTGGGCATCGTGTCTGTGTGTGCGTATCGGCGTGTCCGAAAAGCATAGTCATGGGGCGAGATTGAAATTCAGCGCTGCACAGTCACTCAAAACGGAAATCGGAAGACAAGCCGACGAGCCCTGACCAACACGCATTTCTCTCTCTCTCTCTCTCTCTCTCTCTCTCTCTCTCTCTCTCTCTCTCTCTCTCTCTCTCTCTCTTGTCAAAACTCAGCATCACTTGGCGCTCTTTCATGATCAGCATCATCCTACCTCGGCAGTATACTCGTTGGCCACCCAGTACCCTTGCTCTTTCGCATCGTCAGCCCTGAGCAGACAACATCGCCGTGCTGATCACTTTCTCTTTCAATATGCACACCTAGCCCTCCCTCACGAGTTGCAGCAGCATCCAGCAGAGATGACAACGCCAACACCAGCAGGCAGCTCCGCTGCTGCCATTGGCATCACCACACCATCTCCTCTTGCCATGCTCTCCAACACGACACCACGAGGCACATCCATTGCACTCTCGTCCTTGCAAGCATTGCCAGAAACCCAGCTCGTGTTGGTCTTGCTCGATCATCCTACCATTCGACGCAAGTGGCGCAGCGTAGTTGTGCCCCTCGTGGAATCGATATCGAAAAAGCTCAACTCCGCCTACTCGGGCTCACGCCTTACCATCGGCTGTGTTGTCTACCGCCCCACCCTTGACAAGTCGCTTCTACGTCCATCCTGGACGCTGAGCCGCACAAAACTTCAACCAGGCTCCAAGCTCATTGCGTCGAATATTCAGTCTCCCGAGGCTTGGCTTGGTTCGGAACGGTCTGGCTTGTCACAAGATGCCGACTCAACGCACTCGCTCTACTCATTGATCGACACAAGGAGTGCGGCTAAGCCTACGGCACACGTACTCGAAGCCTTTGTGGCTGCATTGGAGCTGCTCCAACCAAACAACAGCGGTGTACACAATCCACTAGCACCCAACAAGTCACCTGTGTTGGCAAGGCATCTGCTCCATATATGTCTCGATTCGATCCACGTATCCTTGGACCTCTCATCACCGCCCTTCTTCAACGCAGATGCAGCAAACGACAGGGCCACCGCTCAAGCTATCGGTAGCAGTCTGGCTCGACTGGGTGTGTCCATCACCAGCTGTGCAGTTAAGCCAGAGCCAAACGATAAGGCAGTCACGTCTTCAAAAGAAGCTCTCACCGCCATTATCGGGCTGCACAAGGCCGTAGCTGAGCCCAACAAGCTTGCCAACGAAGATCTCAACGGTTTGCTACCCGATCCCATACGAGCCAAGGTCCTTTACGAGGCTAACGTTGTTTCGTCGGGTCTCACGCCCGGGTCGAGAGGGCTTACGTCGAATGCTGCGTCTCCGGCGACGGCTGCATCCGTTAAGAGAAGTAGAGAGGAGGAAGGCGACTCGGCTTCGACGCCAGTCAAGCGGTCCAAATCTGGCAGCATCTCTCAAGCCCAAGCGCCACATCTGGCAGGCAACCCTCCCAACGCTTCCTCGACATCCACCACAGCTTCTGCGGGCGAAATGCCACGAACCCTCAAACTCGACCCCAGCGTCAGCACCAAAGTTCTCTTCCTACGATCTCAGCAGGAAACCATGATCAAGAACTGGGCTGCGGCTTACTCTGAAGTCGCCAAGGCTGAAGCCAGTGGTCAGACGATCCCGAACCGACCTCCTGGAATGAACAAGGCCTATCTTGAACAGCTGAAAGCTCAGCTGATGACGCAGCAGCAAGCGTTGAAGATGTTGGTGCAGCGCATTGTCAGCGGGATCGAGACGGCCCCGAATTTCAACGTGAGTCTGCAGAGCTTGATCAATATCGACAAGGAAGCCAGGGAGATGGGGGTGGTGTTGGGCGGGCCAGGGACTGGGGGTGGTGCAGGTGTGGGAAGGGGTGGAAGGAGCGGCAGTGTTACGAGTGGTCAGCAGCCGGTGGGGCTGCAGCAGCAGGGTAGACAGGGGTCGAGCAAGCCTGCAAACGATCCGGCAGTCGTAACGACAGCGAGTACAGCTGCTGGTGCCTCTCAACCACCACCAAGTCCAACGCGGCCTAAACCGTTCTGGCGCGGCGCCCTCACGTGGTCGGTCATCTCTGACCCTGTCACCAAGCAGAAGCGCGACGTAGCCACGCTCGTCTCGGCCACCTCCAACTCGCCGGCGCTCGATCGCCTCATGATGCCCTGGCCGGACAAGCTGCAGATCACCGCAATCACCCAGCTCTCACCGCGCAACCTGCAGGTGTATGCGCAGTCGCAGAACGCGCCCTACATCCTCTTCTCGACGCAGGAAGCCGAAACGCCCCTCGGCGCTTCCGGACCCGTACTCACCCCGGCTACGGCCGAGAAGAATCGGCAGATGTACACCAACCTCGCCAGCAGCCTCGACGCCAAGAAGAGCTGTGCGTTTATCCGCCACGGCGCCAATGCCGGGGCGGGGCTGGTAGTGTTTGCGACGACGCAGCCGGTGAGCAGTGCCGAGCGGGCCAAGGGCGTAACCGAGGCTAAGCTGATCGGGGTGGTGTTGAAGGAGAGTGTGCCGTTTGGAAGGTTGTTGGGGGTTCAACAGGGGCAGCAGGGGCAGCAGGGGCAGAGTGGACAGGGGCAACAGCAGGGTGGGAGGGCGAGGGGAATGAGTTCGGCGGCCAGTGGAGGTCAGCCGTTGGTAACGCAGAGTGGGGGAGAGCAGGCACAGCAAACTCAGCAGCCAGCGGCGGTAGCGGTAACGGCGCCAAACGTCCACCAGCCGCAACCGACAGGAATGGGACTCGGCTCGTCGATGCCGTTCAACCTGGCGGCGCTGTCGGCTGCTGGAAACGTGCCGGTTTCGGGCGCTGGCGCCAGTGCCGGTATTGGTGCGATGAATCTCGGTCTCAATGTGCAGTCGCAACCGCAGGCTGGAGCAGCCAACATGAACAGTTTCGCCGGCTTTGGAAATGCCAACAGCTTCGGCGCCGGGTTGGCACAGCTCATGGGTCAGCAGCCCCAGCAAGACGGTGGCGCCCAGCAGCCCAACTTTGCCGCTTTGGCGCAGTTGCTCGGCATCGGTGGTCAGAGTGCGGCGCAGCAGGGGCCTTTTGCGCCGTTTGGAATGGGCAGTGTGGGGGTTGTACAGCCGCAGCAGCCGCAGCAGCCGCAGCAGCAGCAGCAGCTGTTTAACGGGTTGAATGCGGTTGGCGCGAATGGTCAGCAGCAGACACAGGCGGGAGGCGAAGCGGGTGGACAGTCGATGGATTTTTCAAAGCCGATGAGTATGGAGCAGTTGCGTGCTCTTGGGTTTATTTCGTAGTGCGCTTCGGGAATGCGGTGGTATGCGTTTGATGGTTGTGTGAGGTGTGTGGTTGAGGATGAGGATGATTATGTGAGGAGTGGTAGGGGGAGATTTCCGGCGGACCGGAGAACTGGAAGCGCGAAAGGCGTTGATCCATGCGTAGCTGCCGGTAAACTCGTGATTACAACACTGGGCATGTTTTCTCTTTCTGTCACGCTTTCGACCTTGATTTCTTCTCTCTCTTCCAACATCACCTACTTTACATGCCCCTAACAAAGAAAAAATAATGGCCAAAGTAGCAGCAACGACCACCTCAAACGCTGCGGGCAACATTCTCGACGTGCTCATCATCGGTGCGGGTTGGTCCGGTCTCTCTGCAGCGCTCAAGCTGTCGCAAGCTGGTCGCAAGGTAGCCATTCTCGAAGCAAGAGAGCGTATTGGTGGTAGAGCATTCACCCACACCTGGTCGGACAAGACGGATGTCAATGACAACTCGCGTACCGTCGCTTGTCCGTGTGCAGCCGACTACTGGTGCGATTTCGGCTGCTCGTGGATGCACGGCTATCTCGAAGGTAGTCCATTGAAGCACTTGACCGACAAGTACAGCATTCCCGTTAGCATCCCCAGCCCGCGAGAGACCGTCGTTGTCGGTGAACAAGGTCCTCTGCCGCAGTCCTTGTCGCAGAAGCTGACGGGTAACCTGGGAAAAGCACAAGAGGCGGCGAAAGCTGTAGCGCACCATCAGTCGACTTGCCCACCCGATGCAAGCACCTCGCTCGCCGACTTCTTGTACACCGACTCCTCGCCCCTCTTTGCCGGCCTCGAGTCGGAAAGCGAAAAAAAGGCGGCGCGTGACTTGGCGAGGATGCTCCACATTCCTCTGGGTATCGAGCTGGAGAAGGCGAGTCTCAAATGGCATGGTTTCGAGCATGGATTTGCCGGCACCGATGCTGCACCCAAAGGAGGCTTCACCACCATCATCAACAAGCTTGTCGACGAAATCACCTCATTGGGCACCTCGATTCATACCAGTCAAGAGGTGCAGTCGGTTCGCGACGAGCAGCAGTCCGACAGCGTCAAAGTCGTCACCAAGCAGGGTCAGGAGTACGTTGCGCGCACGGCACTCGTCACCATCCCCATCGCCGTGCTGAAAAAGACGGCGGGAGGGCTGTTTGAGCCGGCACTGCCCGAACGAAGGCTCGAGACGATCAAGCGCGTCTCGGTAGGCAATCTGAACAAGGTGCTGCTGCACTACCAACAGCCTTGGTGGAGCAGCAACACGGGCACCTTCCTCGTTCTGCCTGCGTCTGCGCCTGCGCCGTCGTCTGTCCAGAGCGACGCGGAAAAGAAGCTGTGGGAGCTGTACTCATCGACGACGCTCATTGTCTCGTCCTTGTCGGGAGGCGAAGGCGGCGCAACCAAGACAGGCAAGGGCACGTCCAATTCGTTGCTGGTCATGGTCGGCGGTGAAGCTGGCAAGCAGTTGGAAGCGTTCGAACGCGCGGATGCCGGCAACGCCCTTCACGCCTATCTGACTGCCCGCATTGGCGCCGACGAGCAGCAGACAAACAAGCTTCCCAAGCACATCTTTTATTCGAGGTGGGCCAAGCAACCTTTCACCGGTGGTGCTACGACGTCGCCTGTGTCGACAACTAGCGGAACTTCGCCGCTGGACTTTGAAGCGCTTTCACGACCTCTGTGGAGTGGCCGTCTTGGATTTGCAGGTGAACATACAGAGATCAACCGTAAGTGCCGTCTCGTCCGCCGTCAGCAATTGTGCCACACTGGCCAGGTGAGAGGTTCGAAGACTGACCCTCGTGCTCTTTTGAATCATGTCAACAGATCGAGGATCGGCAGCAGGCGCCTACGTGTCTGGAGAGAGGGAAGCCAACCGTCTGCTAGCCTACCTGGACAAATTCCACCCACGACATGCTAACAAGCTCTGAGGAGCCATGCAATCGACTGCGATGATGGCAAGTTAGCCTTATTGTTTCTGCCGGAATTTGTGCAAGAGTTCGTCGAATGTACAGCGAGAATGCTTCGTGGCGTGGATGGCACCCATTGCTATCATCTGGATTCGAGACTTTGACGCAGACCGTGAGAACTCCATCGATACGGAGCGTCGGTCCGAGTCAGTACGGGAGGAGACCGAGATGGTGAATCCCGAAACAAGCCATTCCAGAACGGCTCTAGAGAATTGTTGGAATTTTCAGCAACTCCCACGTGGGGGTGGCGCTTCCATGTTGCGATTCTCCTGTATCGCCGAGACCTGGCAGAATGTGGCTTGGAATCGAATCGGAGGAGAGGCCTTTTGCTTGGAGCCCACTGTTTCCGCCGAAATATGGTCCTGAAGACATCAGCAATGCTTGGGTACTTGGTACGCGAATACGATGTGAGAGAAGGCGCAATTGTCTGAATGGGCCAGACTGAGGTGAATTGTATGTGCACCACGGGACGCAAGTCGAACAGATCGACATGAATTTGAGAGGCTTCTCTTTTCAGCTCTCTCTGGCAAAGCGCAGCAAAGTTTTCCTCCCCACTTCGTCGAAAAAAGCGAGCTATGCTCCGAGTCGGTGTTTCGCACGCCACACCGTATCTTAATGGGCACAGCCAGGTATGTGCAGATTTCCATGATCCATGATTGTATCGGCTTCGACATGGGTGCTGCGCCTTGAGCGAAGCGTTCGGACCCCGAATCAAATGCAGCGGCAGCCTACACCTCATCGCCAGAATGCAAAAGAGGAGGGCCGAATTGCCCGAGGCAGGGCAGATTCAAACAGAGAGAGGCACGGGCTGCAACCAACAAGGACTGGTCCTCTGGGCAGCCCAACCTTGTTTTGGTGACAATGCCACGTTGTCCAGAATGCTGCCCTAATGGTGGACTGCATCTCGTCGCTGCCAGCAAATCGCGAGAGGAGAGAGAGAGAGAGAGAGGGATGGAGGGAGGGAGGGTTAGTCTAGCTGTGCACAGAAGCCAAGGAAACGTAGCCGAGAAGGGGGGCTTCTATGGGCCTTCTATAGTGACTCTTTTGGCGCGAGAGCGGGATTTGTATCTGCACGTCTGAGACATTGCTCATTGTGTTGGCGCGTGGCAAGCGCTCGGCCGCCGTGAAGCCATTGGGGCTCCACGCCAGGGGCAACGGTGCTTTTGGTCTGCGATGTCTATTTTGGGTCGTTGTCGTCTCTGAGAAAGTGTCGCGAGAAAGTCGCTAAGACCGGCTTGGAATGGAATGGTCAAGAGGACTGACTGTTGAGCGAGTTGCCTGCTGGACCCAGTCTAGTCGGATCTGATCTAGCACTGTTGGGCAAAGATTGAGGCATTCTGAGAACCCTGAACGATTGGCAATGTCTGAAGCAGAGCCGCGTTCAGGGTTTGAATGGAATATGCAGCAGTCAATTCTCGTCTCTTTGCGAGCTGAGCAAGCGAGTCAGGTCCAAGGCCTAACCGATAGCGAATCAACAGAGAGTGCGCCCGCGCTTGCTATTTCGAGCTATTAAGAGATGAGAGGACGTTGTCAGGTCATGGTGGTGTGCAGAACAAATGGACGTTGAAAGGCTGCTGCCGATAACAGCTACTACAGTAGACTCGTTGGATGGTGAGCTTTGCGCAGCCTGTGATTTGAAAGGATTGAGGCCAGAGTGGAAGTCCGAGCGCCACGCCGACGTGCTCGTTCTTGCGATGCGGTGTGCTCTCACTGCATCGCCTCACTCGATCCAAGGCGTAGTTAGCGATGTGATTGTGATCGGATGAGGACCGAAAAAGGCTGGGCCGGTGTTATGGCCGATGGCTCTGACTGCGCAGTGTGATCTTGAGGCCGTGGCATTGTCATCCATTCACGGATGATTTTCAAAAATAAGGTTCAGAAGCGTGAGAAAAAATTCACGACACTGCTTAGGCCATGTCTTACCGCTCACCCTCTTGCAAGGTGCCGGCAGCTCCGTCCTGAAAAGAGTGATCGTGTTTGGCTGACATACCGTAGTCTAGTGTGGCTTGCAAATGCACACTGTACAGTACAGTACTGTACTGTAAGGAAAGTGCGTGATGCTAGCAAGGAGCTGTCGGTGGTGAGCCGGTTGCAGGCTGCTCATCGCCGCACCCACACGCGCACACCTCTCGACCGGTGACCCCTTCTTGCAACGTCTTGCGCGTGAGTCGTGACGCTGGTTTCGATGCAGTGTGCAGGTTCTCAGCGGTGGTCTTTGCCAATGATTGCTTAGATCGTGCATGCAGACGGAAGTTAAGGTGCAATATATACAAGAGTGCGCCACACGCCGCGCAACTGTTTGGACATGCGGTGCGGTCCGGGTCAGGCTCGCAACAAGAAACCGTCAGACAAAACTTGCAACAAACTCTTGCGTCTGCTCATCGTCGCTCGGCTAAATTGGACAGGCCCAAGGATCAATCAAGTGTAGAAACGTGACCAAGTCGCGGTTATGGCATACAGTATGTTGTAGGCAAATGTTGTAGCTCGGTTGGCTCAATCGCTCGTGTTGCCAGCAGGCCGACCATATGTTGTAGATCTACTCCGACCGGCCCGAGTCGTTGAACGTTTTGTGAGATGGCCGTCAAAAATTGTACCGGAAACGGCGCAGCCATCGTCCATATAGAGTTGCTTGTTGGGTTTGTGGTGCAGGAGCCATTGCTGAATTCATGCAAAATACAGCAATGTGCGGTTCCTTTTTGGCAAGAGCCGCGCCGAGGCAGCTTTGGCTTCGGCTAAGGAAGGGCCTGTAGACGAGGTGATGGATCTGCAGCGTAGAAATCAAATGCCCTGTCGTGTCACACCTTGCTCGAATCTGTCTGTGCAAGACCTCTTTTTGTTTTTTTCGCTTCAGGCTGATGGCAGCCGCAGAAGCCCTTTGTCTAGCGGTTGCGATTTGCGATGGATCGGTGTCGGAATCGATGCGTTGCATTACACGACGCGGTCTTGCAATGTGCTGTAGTCATGTCTCGGATGCACCTGCCAAAAACGCTATTCGTCACTGGATCAAAGGCAAATCATGAATCGAACTGCACCACAACGTCGGAAGCCCAGCGCTGACTGTCAAATCTCGCTCAGGATGGTACAGTGTACTGTAATGGAGAACAGCACCGACTGCGTCCGCCCGACTTGTCGGCTGGAGATGCGCTCAATTTGACATTCAGTCTAGCATCTCGCGTGCCTTTCGGATGCACCGAAGCATGTCGTTCGCCGAGCGAGACACCACCTGGCGGCTATAGCTAGATAATCTGCAGAAGCTGTCCGCCTCTTCTGCTCTTCTGAATAGTCAAGGCATGAGATCTCTCTCTCTCTCTCTCTCTCTTCTCGCTTGGCGTTCTGGATTTCTTCCTCCGACCTAGCGCCGATGAACAACTGCACATCTAAAAAACAGTTCCACCATCAGGTTTCACATACAATACGGTCAACTCAAGGCAGACGGTGCAAGTACTGCACTGTACTGTATATGTTGACGTCTCTTGACCGGAATCGCTGCTCGAGTTGCTCCTGTGTGTCTGGCTGATCTGGTCTAGTTTTGATTCTCGCTTGGCTCGCTTGGCCGTCTCTTGTTCTTCTTCCATTTGCGGCAATGAGCAAGCAAGCAAGCAAGCAAGCAAGCAAGCAAGCAAGCAAGCACGGTCGAAGGGCGCATAATAATCGTGCTTGCCGAATTCCGCCATGATTGGACCCGCATGATCCTCTCTTCTGGGTCCATACTCCGCCGTCGTCAGGGTCGAGACTGCAGACTGGCGACTGTGACTGATTTCATTGATTGATATTCTTATTTTCGCTCTGACTCCGTCTCTCCTGCTGTGTCGCTCTCTCTCCCTTCCTCCCTCTCTCCCTCTCTCTCTCCTCATCCCAGTCCGGCCTGGGATGCAGGGCATTGCAAGAGCTTGCCATCTCCTCTCTTGTCCCTCTCTCTCTCCTTTGTTCTGATGGCCTTTCCGTGTCTGCTTGCTTGCTGATTTGCTTGCCGCCCACGCTTCCCTCTTTTCTTCAACTTTTTGCTCTCTTCTACATGTCTGGCCAGTTTTACTCTTTCTCTCGACCCTTTTCTGATTTGACATCCTCTTCCTCTCCGCCGCCATCCGCATCACTGCTGTAAGGCGGTCTTCATACATACTCAACGCGCATCGCCGGCGGCGGCTCCACCACCACCACCTCCTCGTCCTCCTCCTCCTCCTCCTCAACAACAACAACAACAACGACAACACCAGCCTCCCACTAAGCCTTGGCATCGCACTCCGATCATTCGCAACATCACTTGGTTCACACTCGGACTTCTCCCACCACCTTGGTCGTCCCTAGATACTGCATCACCCATCGTCACTCGTCAGTCGCTGTCGCAGCTTGTTTTGACTCGAAAACCAAGCGATCCACCAGCGCGCCACTTGCAACGTCTCGAGGCTTCATTTCGTTCCGCATCGACCTTCGATGCTTTAGGTTGCCGGTCCAACTGCCCCACAAACACCCAACACTTGCTCATGGCAAATCGATCTTTTTCTCATCTCTAGAAGCATCGATGCTGCACTTACTTCTTTTCACAATAAGCTCCTCCTCATCCTTTTGCCGATTCTTGCCGAATACCTGGTGCACGCTCAAAGCTCCAGCGTAGGTCGCACATCTCGGTCGATTGCTTCAGCTGGACCTCGTCCACTCGCAACACCGAAACGATCCCCTATACCGCGCTGCGCCCCATAGAAAACAACGCACCGTCCTCTTTTCAACTCTCGCCTCCTTCCGTTTGGACGCACCCGTTCGTCTCGTCTTCCAACGGCACCCTCTCGCAACTCGTAAGTGTAGCTTCTAGGATCCTCGGCATGCGACGTCTGCGTTTATACGCCGCTTAATTGCCGCTTACACGCCGCTCCTCGAACACGCTTCATCTTCCTACATCGGCATCTTGTTCGGCTTATCAAGGTTTGCGTCGCTGCTTTTCTTCTGTCCGTACGGAGAAGCAAGGAAGCGCTTCAACCTCGTCTGACGAGTATTGCCAGCTTGACAAAGCGCGGAAGCAGCTGGCACAAAGCCGTCTCTCGGGTTCTTCGGCACAACCAACACCTGGCTTCATGCGACAAAGTCACGCGGACAGTCGAGCCAATTGCCCTTCTCTGTGTTCAAGTCGAGCGTGACACAACCAACTTCGCGCATCGTGCATGCTGACATTGTCTCTTTTTCTTCCCCTTCGTTTCCGTCGGCTTCTCATCATCGTCCGCCGCCTTGTCGCATCGGCATTCAAGCATTGTACCATAAACGTAACCACCTGCATCAAACCTTCAACTCGATTCGACCCGACGCAAATCTCCGCATTTCATCATAGTATTCCTTTCGTCGCTCCTCGCGATTGTCATTATTCCCTACCGAAGCACGCTCCGGCTTGCATGTCACAAATCGGCGCTCGCACAGTCACTCGGACAGCCTGATCTTTTTTTCCCCCTATCGCCACATCTGAAAGTGGGTTGAATCGTCAAAGTTAGCAGTCGGAGCCGATCATCCTTAGCTCATCTCTGCAGGCTGAGCTGCGAACCTACCCAATTTACGTTGCAACTCTCGCCTTCATTTCCTTCGCAGCAGAACCGACTGCAGCGACACGGCAAGCGTCTGACCTCCTCATCTTTGGCACTACTTGCTCCACACGTTCCAGTCCGACGGCTTCGCATCTATTTGCGTCTCGCTTTTTCCTCTGCCCACCAAGAAAACCTCATTTCGTCGTATAAGGTTAGCCCGCTCTGCGAACCTTAATCCTCTTTTTCCAATTTCATCGTCTTGCACAGGATTGCATCCTGGCGTCGCCCCTCTTCGCAGCCTGCTTCGGTTGACGAGGTCATCCATTCGTCGCTGGTCGTACGCAAGTCACGCAGACGGTCCCACCAAAACATTAAGCTCCGACGACGCTGCGAGCTCCACCTCGCACAAAGGGCACACGATTGTGGTGCGATCGATCGCATTTGGGTGACATAGTGCGGTGCAGCAGTGCAGTGCAGCTTTACAGACCCTGCTCCCACAAAAGAACCAATCGGCTCCAACAGCAGAGGCAGTCTAGCCACGCGTCACCACGCAAAACATTTCCTCGAGCCTCGCTTCACGCTCTTCCGGTAAAACACTGAACGCTACGACGCAACGACACCAACGCAACGATAATCCTCGAATCCAGCAGAGCGCAAGCTGGCTCTGCAATCGTCACTCTGACACGGTTATCTGCCACTGCGCAGAATTCGATTTCAAGCCCGTCCGACACTTGCCGAAAGATTGGCTCTAGCTCGACGTCGACTCTACAGTTTTTACCACTTCATCCTCGAGCCAACCTTGCGCAAGAGCGGCTCCACTCGATGCTTGCTCTGTGAAAAGGTACAGAGTCTCTTTCGCCAAGTGCACCCACAGCGCCACCCTCCGAAGCATCGCGCGGAGATCCCTGCTCCGATCTCCACTCTCCATCGTCGCGGTCGCCGATCTCTGTCGACCGCAAAGGCGTTTTGCGACCCATCGCCAGCATCGTGATCGTGCTTCCAACGTGTCTTGGATTGTTCCTCGCCTCGAAGACCGATAAGAACAGCGTGGGAAAAAAATTTATTGGGGCAAGCTGCCAGCGCTGCATCGTCGTCCAAGAATCAACGCCGAGCTCGCCGAAATCAGTTGCTGCGTTGATTCCTTGGCGTTTCTTCGCCCCGCTGGCTTCTCGACATTGCGAGACAGTCGGCTGTACGAACTGCGTCACGAGCCCTCGATTGTTCGACGACCTCTGCACCTTGTGGCTGAGCTTAACCCTGAAGGCCGGCAACTTTGACTGTATCCGTACGCGTTGCGAACCAGACACGTTGTGCTCTACGCTGTTCAAGGTCGAGCCTAACTCTGATTACTTGCACAGCAAGACGGAAAGAAAGAGCGTGGACTTGCCTCGTCTGCCCTTTCGGTCCTCTCGTCACTCGGCACCAAAGCAGGAAGGATCTCTTGCGTCAACTCTTTCGGAGATAGATCCAAGCTAGTGGTACAGCATCTCGCTCAGCCCCGCTCAGCCGGTATTGCTCCCTTTTGTTGCCGCCAAACCATTCGCCTCACGCGCCCCACCGCTTCTTCTCACTTCCTAACATCGTCTCCCTTGCAAATCGATCAGGCATCTCGCGCTGGTGAAACGCTCCGTCGGCTTCCCTCCCAGCACTCTTGCACCAACGAGTTTATCCTTGGCAAGGTTGCCATTCGACTTCGAAACATCGGTTGACCGGCGGTGTGAGAAGATTGCAACGCTGTCATCAGCTCAGCCTTTCGCTCCCGTCTCCATCTTTCTGCCTAACCCCCGAATCATTCTTTGATCCTCATCCATCCCACACTTGCCGCTACCAGCACCTCACGTCGTCTCCGTCACGCACGCATCCGCCTCTGCAAGCTCAGCTGACACCTCGCTTGTTGGGTCGACCCAGCATCCGACCGCGGTCCGCGACGCAGCTTACATATCTAGGCATCGATTCAGGGTCGTCTCTGCTCCTTTTGCCCTCATCCAACCCGCCATATCCTCTTCTGCCTACGGCTCGCTCTCGTGTCAAGGTACACCAAGATGGGCTCCAACCAAGGAGCTACTTTCCAAGGATATGTGTAAGTTCATCGCGTCTCTTCTCATTCCTTGACTATCTCCTCACCATACGCTTGCGCGAGCCTTGCTGACTAAGACGCCCTCCTTGATTGTTCCTGAATATGTTCTACTCTCGTTGAAACAGCCACTCGACACGAGATGCTTTACTGATCTTTGAAGCGGTTCGACGCGGCATTCTCCCAAAGATCACTCGTCGTTTGCGGGACGATGAGCGCAAGAAAATCGCCAGCGGCACGATCTTTGTTTTTGACGAAGTCGAATCTAGCATCAAGAGATGGACTGATGGCATGATCTGGAGTCCAAGTCGAATCCTCAACAACTTCCTCGTCTACCGAGAAGTTGAAAAGAAGGATCCAAAACCAGCACAAGACCAACCTGCTTTCTCCACTTCTCACTCCAGCTACGGAATGCCCGGCATCTCCATCAACAACGGTAGCAGCAGTCAAGCGATGCATTCTTCCGTCCGCTCTGTGCCACTCACACTCATGCCCAACGCCATCGACTCTGATGGCCAAATGACTTCCTACAAGCAGGAGCATAACTCCTACCATGCACTGGACGCCGTTGCTTCTTCAAATGCTGTCTACGCTGATCAGGATGGCTTCTTCGGCCATCCTTCACAGGCCCAGGCATCTGGACACGTACAGCCGCATCCACAAGCCGCTGGTTTGGTTGGCATGATGGATGCGCAAGCGGCATCTTCGTCTGCGATCAAACGCGAGGCCGAGCTGGACAGGACCATCGTTGGAAGCTTGACCAGCAGCTACCCCTTTGTACGCGACGGACTTTGCAAGAAGACCATTTCGATCCAAGTGGAAGGCTCGACACAGCATCTCATCTCATACTACAAGATCGATGATGTGCACAACAATCGACTCACCGTCCCATCGAGCCTGCCGGAGATCGCATCTCTCAGCATCTCGCCCATCTTTCTCAACAAAAGCAACTTTCGATATCCGCCCGTGGTCGAGTTTGGTCCCGATGGCGTGCCTCGCTACGTCGGCGAGTCGACAGACAACGCGTTGCGTACGTCCGGGCACGTCAGCAGCGGCAACGAGAGCTTCTCATCTTCGGAAGCGCGTCACGATGGCCTGGGCAGATCTGCCAGTCGCTCGTTGTCGATCTACTCGCCAGGTTTGCCTTCGGATCCTTCGCACGTCGATATGCATGGCCATCGCTACCCTCATCAAATTGGAGGCGACGGTATGCTTCCGGCATCGGCGACTCTGCCTCCATCCTCTTCGCCGTATGGAAGAAGCCGCCGATCCTCCGACGCACCACGAAGGCGAGCAAATTCAAGGTACGAGCCATATCAGCAGACTGCTGCCTTTGGACATGGCATGCCGGCGCATCAACTCTACTCGAACGCCGCACCCGTCGACAACGTTGCCATCTCACCCTCTGGACGCCGTCCTTATTTTGGCGGAGCACGCAGCTACGTTGAGATGGATTCAGGTTCGGCGTATCCTTCAGACCACGGGGCTTTTGAAATGCAGCGCCCACAAGATGAAGCGCTTTTCGGCCTGGGCCACGTTGGCACCAATGGCGGCAACCATGCCTCTCACATGGATCAGCAACATGCATCGATGCAGCACGTCGACCAGTCTGCGACCTTTCAACAGCCTATGCAGTCAGGATCGATGATGGCAATCGTACCCAGTCAACCTGGCCGCGGCAATGCTGGCTATCCGATGGGAGCTGACTTTCTCCACAACCGATCTGATCAGATGACGGGTATGAAACAGGAGCAAGGCGATCCCTTCCACTTCTCCGCACGCTTGCCGCGAGGCAGCTGGGACTCGAACCAGCCGAGTCATTCAGCTTCCCTGCTGCACAATCTACAACAGGCACCTGCCACGAGTCAAGGATTGACGTCAATGCCAATTCAGAGCCAGTCGGGCTTCGGCGCACCTTTCTATCCACGTCTGGCCGGCTCTCCGCCCAACACGAGCTCGTCGCACGATAGCCGCCACTCGTACCTTGGCGGCGGCATGCCACAGACCGGCGGGCGCATTGATGAAGTAATTGATGGCGTCCATGCGCCAGCAGCCACACACATTGAGGATGGGTCTTATTCGTCAAGGCCGATGTCGCGGGCTGGAGACGGTGGATACGTTGGCGACTTGGAAGCAGCGGACGTGGTGGTCAAGACAGGCGCACTGGAGGCCTTGCGAGTGCATTCCGATCCTGCCAGCCCTTATCCGCGGTCGCAGAAGCTGCAGCAGGGCCAACAGATGGCCGGAAACGAGGCTGCCGGATTCGATCCGTACGGTCGACCTGCAAGCGCCATGGAAGGACCATCCTTCTACGCTCAGCAAACATCGCACGCTGGTGCCGAGCACGACAACGTCCAGCTAGACCAGCAAGCATTCGGTCGACACGCCCCAGGAGGGTATTCCGCACACGAGCCGGGCAATGCGTCAGCTCACAACAAGCAGGCATGGTCGTCGGCCCCCGCAGCAGATGGCAATGGAGTGACGGACGCGAATCAGTCATTCTCTTCTCGACCCGGAACGTCGCACGATCAGGGCTACCAGCAGCATCCTTTCCAAAACGATGCCAGTGATGCCAGTACGACAGATGACTCTGGATTGGAGAAAGTCATGTTGACCAGGCCAGCTGCGTGAAGTGCTTTTGAAACCAACCAGAACTGGTAAGCTGTTGTAGAAGAAACAAAATTCGACCGTGCACCGCTTTCGACACGATCGAATCGCAGTCACTTGTCCGCAAAAATCCCGAATCTGTACTGTATGATTAGCCGCATCGTCATTGCAAGCAATACGTCAACAATGTTTTTGTCCCCATCCTGTCCTCCTTCTCACTCTCGCCCTCTCCGAAGTCTGCGCCAGAGCCCTTCTCGTCTGAGAACATATCGGCCGTCGTGCGGGTCTTGTGAGTGACTGAGAGAGCCGAACACCATGAGCAGGTGGGAAAGCGGAGACCTTCGACTCGCGTTGCTATTCGAGAAAGGCAAAGGAACGCGAAAAAATTGGCTTCTTCTTTCGGGCGATAGAAATGTGTTCGCAACCGCAGAGATTCTAACAATCGAAAATGGAGTCTCTCATCGTCGCAGATCTCGACCACCACCATCTCGATTCGACCAACTCTAGCATTCGGCTTCACTTCCGTGTTCACGCATCATCAGCTACACACGCCGATCTCGACAGCTGCAGTGTTTGGGCTTACCTCGAAGCTCGCCAGTGCCATTGACGTCAGTCTCACCGCCATTGCCGGGTCACCCTTTCCGCAGGGTCTGCGAGCGTGTTCCCGATGAGCACTGACCCTGTACCATCACTGGCGCTGCCGGCGCCAGCTGTAACGGCGTCCACACCTACCTACTCATCAGCGCAGCCAGTCGTAGCTTCAACATCGGAGCCAATTCCTCCTCAGACACCGACATCGACGCAAAAGTCGGTCACATCCATGCCGCAGCATCCAGCAGCAATACAGCCACAACAGCCCCAGCAGCAGCATGCGACAGCAAATCATCCGGCCTCGATTGCCGCTGCTGCAACGGTCGCGCTCTCTGCGACCCTGCTCGATCCGAACGAGTGGAATGCGCTTGCATCCACGAGCATGGTTACTTTAGATGATCTTAGAACAGCATTTCTCGAACAGCGACAACAACAGCTCAAGGATGTGGAACAAACGCACCGCGAATGCTTGCGAGAAATGCTGTTCATGTCCGAGACGTACGACAAGGTGGATGTTGCAGGAAGTCCATGGAAGCTCGGTCAGAGCTTACAGGTTGCAGAAGAGGATACGAGGGAGCACGTCAAGACGTTTCTCAACCAGTACCGCTTGTCGCTGGACAATAAAAAGTCCATCAAGGACTACGAGCTAGAGCAGCCAAAAGCGATACGCGAGCTGGTATCAAAAGAGCTCAAGACAGGGCCCGTGGAGCTTGCACCCCCGCCCACGCCGGCAACCGCGACAGCGCCGTCAGCCGGCGAAGCTCAACGCGATCGCGATCTCAGAAGGGAGGCGGAGCAGAACAATGTACATCGCAGCCAAGCGGTTGCTAGAGCATCTGCCGCGGTTCAGGCCCGAGCCATAGCTGAAGGCGTCGCCAAGATCAAGCCCCTCACCATCACAGCCGCAGAGACCCAGGGCGTCCGTGTCGCTCCGCTACAGCCTGGTCAGGTTCCGAGCTTTGTCATCGAGTCTACCAACCCCATCGCGCCCATCGTTCCCAGCATCTCCGCCGACGCTCATGCTCAGGAGTCCGAATCTCAGACAGCAGGCGCAGGCGTCGAAGCGCCAGCCACGCCTGTCATCAAGGTGGAGTCGGCTGACAAGGGCGTCTCGTCGCCATCCAAGACATCCAACGCGCTCGAGCGGGCAGTGTCTCCAGTTCCCGGCCTTGCTCGTCACGCCTCCTCTCAACCGTCCACACTTCGAGTACCGCCTTCACCCATGGTAGTGCCCACGATACCCGAACCGATCGCTGCACCGCCGCTCCATCCAACATTGCAGGTGCTCGCGCCAAATCCTCTCTCAGTCACATATGCTGCATCGTTGCGACCGCTGCCCCCTGACCCGACGCGACGTATCACGGGCGCAGGTGTCTCGGGCGGTGCCATTCATCATCGAAGCGGCAGAAAGATTTCGGGCTTGTCCAATCATTCCAACGTCAATTCTTACTCCAGCGTTGCAGCAACAAAGATCGGACCTGCTGGCTCTGGCCAGGCGGACTTGTACCGATGGTACGTTCGCGCGAGAGCTTCACCGGGTGCAGGAATGGTGGGCAAGGCAGACAAGTGTCTGATGACCAGTGACTGGAAGGTGGCGTTCAACGAGCAGCGCTTCGTACGCGCCATGGCTCGAATCGAAAAGCTCAAAGCTCAAGGTGAATGGAGCTTCCGTCAGCCCAAGAAGCAAAAGGGACCCGTCGTTCGCAAAGCGCATTGGGATCATCTGCTGGAGGAGATGAAGTGGCTTCAGACCGACTTCAGGGAGGAACGACGCTGGAAGATGACGGTTGCGTTCCATCTCGCGCACGAAGTTGCCGCTTGGCATCGGGCCCGCACGGCCGTAGAGCGGGCCGCCTTCTGCGTTTCTGTGCAGAGGCCTTATCGTCGCAGAACGGTGTCAGACAATGTTGAGCAGAATACCGCTTCTCAAGGATCGCAGTCCACGCAGCCACTCAAGACCGCTGCACCCGGAGTCGACGATGAAGCGATGCCAGAGGTGGGCGCCACTGCGTCTTTGCAGAGCGATGTCTCATCTGTCTCTGCCGAGAAGGCTGGTGAGAAGAACACAAACCCGTCTGCAGACGCCGACGTCACGATGGGAGGCGAGGGAGAAGCCGATGAAGCTGTCACTCGGGCGGTCGAAGATGCGGTGGAAACCACTCACGAAGCAGCAAGTGCTCGTGTGGAAGAGATGGATGCGGACGGAGAAGATGACGACGCAGATGCAGATGCCGACGATGTAGAGGCGGCTACTGCTGCTCTTGTCACAGGTGAACCAGCTCAGCCGCCCAAAGTGGAAGTGGTCCGAGAACCATTGGCTCAGCCGGACCCAATGCCTGCCCTCACCGATGGATCTCGACCGACAGCGTCTTCGACAGCATCCACGAACCCTGCGTCGGCGTCCAAAGATGGCCGGATTACTGACGACACGCTCGGCAATGCCTTGCGCAGCGAACCAAAGGACGCAGAATCGACACTCGCTGCCGAACTACCGCCACAGCTGCTCGCAACGCTTCGAGCTCCCGTCTTTTCTACAAGCGTCACTACCACAGTCGTGTCGCCAGCAGCGCTTCTCGAGTCATTGGACCCCGAGGCTGCTGCTGCCCTTCTGGGCATCGAAGTAGGCGACCTATCGAATGCTGCGGACTTGCTCGAGCCTGATTCGCTCTCGTTCAGCAACATGTTTCCAGAGCTGCCTCTGTACGCAGGTGTCTCGGTTCCCGACTCCAACAGCAAGAGCGACCGTCGCTGGGACGAAGGAAGCTTGAACCAGCCGCCGCGCCTGACTCACGTCACTAAGCTACTTGACTCGCGTCCGCTCCTTGTGAGCACGTTAGAGCCTTCCAAGAACCGCGCCAACGGTCGATGGCTTCCCGACAGCGACTGGGTTGTGGCTGCTGAGCAATCGGACCCACTGCGTGGTGTCGCCGATGGCTCTGATGCAGGTTTGCCGCCGGTTCCAGGCTCCTTGCTCTTTGCGCGTAAGAGCAATCGAGCTCCGAAGGAAGCAAGCGGATCGGCCACGTCCACACCCGCTGAGCCTGCCCAGCCAGACGTTCGCGCAGCCATGTTCGCGTGGACGCCCGACGAGGACAATTACCTCATGACCCTATCCAAGCAGTATCACAACAACTGGCCTCTGGTTGCCGATCTCTTCAACTCGACTCGCCTCAACACAACCACAGACAAGCGAGAGCCGTGGGACTGCTACGACCGATGCAAGCGCATTGAGCAGGCCGCTGCCGAGGGAAAGCCGCCGCCCGGCCCACCTCAATTGCCCACGACAGCAGCAGATACCGACACGCAGAGCAAAAAGGGGGACGGAAAGGATGGTGATGCATCGTCGTCGAAGCGCGACAAGCTGAACAAGAAGTTCGGGTCCAAGTATGAAGGGTCTAAGCGAAAGCTTCGCCGCAGCAACTTGATGGAAGTCATGCGCAAATCTGCTAAACGCCGTGAAGCCAGCAAGCAGGCGCAACAGACGCAGCAGACCAAGAAAGTAAATCTCAACACGCACGAGACGCATGCGCAGATCAAAGCCGGGCCCGCCATCACACCTCAGTCGCTGAGCGCGTTGAAAACGGAGCGAGACCAAGCTGCTTTGCGACAGTATTACGAGCAGCAGCGCGCTCAGCTGGCCTATCAGCAACAGCAGCAGCAGCAGCAACGTCTCCTAGCGCAGCAAGCGCAGCAAGCGCAGGCTCAGCGTATGGCGCAGCAGCAGGGAACCGCAGGCACTCCGGGACAGGCGGCTGCGGCGTCGGCGCAAGCAGGCAAAGCTGCTGTTTCCACTGCGGCGGCTGCAGGCGCAAATGGAACTGCCAACCTCACCCTGCCTCCTGGTAGCACGCCTGCTTCACAGCCTGGTGCGGCTGGTCAGCAGAAGGCTGCTGCAGGATCATTGTCGAACCAGCAAATGGCCCAGCCGATGCAACAGCAACAGCAGCAGCAGCAGCAGCAGCAGCAGCAACAACAACAACAACAGCAACAGCAGCAACAATCGCAGCAGCAGCAGCAAGTCCAAGCACAGCTCCAGTCGCAACTACAGGCTTCACAAGCGGCCCAGATGCAAAACCTGTACGCACAGATTCAACAGCAGCAACGACAGCAGCAGCAGAACCAGCAGCTCGGACAAGCTGCTGCCGGGCTGAACCAGGTGCGACCCGCTGTTGGACCTCTGACGCAGCAACAATTGGCAACGTTGACCCCGCAGCAACAGCAGCAATATCACGCCCAACTAGCCGCCGCCACCGCCGCTGCACAGCAACAGCAATTGCGAAACCAGATGGCTGCCGTTGCAGCGGCGCAAGGCAGCCAATCGGCTGGATTGCCGTTCAACATGGCTACTCAAGCCGGACAGTTCCAACTCATGCCTAACCAGCAGCAGCAGAACCAAGCGCGACCTCCACACATGCAGACGCAAGCCCAGGCCCAAGCCGCGCTGCAACTTTACCAGCAACAGCAGCGTCAGGCTGCGCAGGTGCAGGCTCAGGCCCAGATGCGTCCTCCGCAGCAGCAGCAGTTTACTCCTCGGCCTGCTGCTGCCCAGCGTCCAGCTGCAGGAGGGAAAGCGCAAACCCAGCCGGCTAGACCTCCGACGCCCACTGGCAGTCCGTCTCCAGCACCGCCCGCCGGTATGCCAGCTACCGTACAAGCGTTACAACAGCAACTGGCTATCACGTTGGCGACGAGCAACCTGAGCCCGGAACAGATCAATGGGTTGGCTGTACAGCTGTATAAGCAGGCGCAGCAGCAGGGAGCAGGTGCAAATGGGGCACCGGGAGCAGGTGCGGCGAGACCGCCACAGCAAATCCTGAATTCGGCTATCCAGGCGTTGGCGAGTCAAAATCAGAAGAATAAGGGGAGACCGCCAGCGACGCCAAAACCGAGCTGAGGTGAAATGAAGAAAGGGGGTTCAGGATTGGGGGTTTTGCAAGGTGGTGCTGCTCGTCGTGTGCCGTAGCAAGCTGCCAGACGAAAAGTTGAAATGCGTCAATGATCGGAATTTGGCTTGAATGTGTGAGAGGGATGATACAAATGTGCCAGTGAGACATGGTCGAGATCGAAAAGGGTATCTGTGGAACGGATATCGACTAGGCAAAAAAAAAACCAGAAAAGAGAAAAAACTACTGGCTGTTGAAGCCCAAAACCCCAATGGATTAGAAGAGAGAGGGAGAGAGACGACGCAAGAGTAAGCCCCGTTGAGTTACCTTCGCCGCAAAAGGGGGAAGGCGACCGCATAACTATCAGCGCAAAACCAACAAAGGGTTCGCATGACGAACAAGATCATATGGTGCATCATCGATCCCGGTTCAAGACCGGGGGGGAAAACGATGGGATGGTGTTGTCGAGACGATTGTGGGGTTCAACGTGGTAGTGCTGGAAGAAGGAGCATAATGACGGAGGTGAAAAGGGGATGAAACCGAATCCGGTCCAGGATTTTTCTGCGTTCGATCAAAGTACGAACGGGTATCCTGCGCAACAAAGATCGTCGTTGTGAACGCGGCCGTATCCGCAAAACTGAACCAGGGTCAAAAGGATGGTTTGGAATAAGGCAGTCCCGCTCATATCTTCGCAAGACACCTCCCATCCAATTTTTGTTCCGCCCGTATGCCCAATCGCAGATACGACCGTCATCAACAACAACCCTGTCCCTCACAGAACCCCTTCTCCAACCGAACAGAAACCAGAAACCCGAGCAATCCCGGTCCTGCAACATCCCCCCCCCACCCCGCATCAATGCTGCGCACCCTCGAGCAGCAACAACCACCCCCAACAATGCAGCGCGACAACGAAGCATAACCTATCTGAACGGAAAAAGAACATGCCGATAACTGTCTTCAACCTTCAAGGCGCCAAACGATCTCCAGAAAGACATTTGCTCGCACAGAGGCGTCAAACAGCAGACCCAACAACACCACAGCAAAGCCGCTGTCTGAAACGCGACAAGGAACAATTCCGCCAGCAGAAAGGCAGGGATCAGGAGAGAAGAAGCAAGATGGCCATTAGATAAACCGCACCACTACGGCGACGGTCGCTTTCCTGAGTATGGTCTCTGATCGTGCTCTATCTTCCCCTACCACCTTCTACTGGATGACATGCTTGCCGCAGACAGCTCTTCATCGTGGCATCCGGTTAGATCGCCTAAGCAACTAGCGAGCTCTGCCAATCCGTACGTTACCACGTCCGAAGCAGCCCAGGAAAGAAGAGATGTACCTAGCAATGCATCCGTTGGGGTTTTCTTCGAATATTGATGTGTCCGGGGACTTTCCCTACAGCATGTCCTCGATCCCCCGCTGGGAGGTGAGAAGAAGGCTGCAAAACAAGACGATTCGAAAGAATCGGGAGAAAAAGCGGTCCTTTGCGCGTCTCTCTGTGAAAGGAAAAGAAGGGGAGGAGCCTAGCAGGTGCTAGACGCGGCACTGCGGTTAAAGACCGTTGTTGAAACGGTATGCTCCGCACGAGGGCCGACCGATGCGACCAGGTGGAACACACCAGGTCGCAGATGGTGCACACCCGCGTATAAAGATTCGTGTTTGCTTTGGAAGAAAGGAAGGAAGGAAGAAAGCTGAGCTTGAGGAAGGTGAAAAAAAAAAGTTCTTCGCACGCGACCGACACAACTTTTCATTTCTGGCAGCTGGCCCCGCTTCCGGCCGGAAGAAGAACATTCAAACCTCCACCTTGGCCATCTTTCTGCATCGCCATTTGGTGAAGAGCCTCTTTTTTGCGAAGCCCTCTGTCTTATCCTTTAATCGACCATCGCAAACATGCTCCCAAGATCGGCTAAACAGTTTCTTGCGCTGGTGACCTTGTCTGCCCGACTGGCGCGGCCTACTTCAAGTGTGGCACTGCCTCCTATTGCGTCACAAGCACGGGTGGCTCGTAGCTTTTCATCGTATACGACGGTGCGCAACTCAGAAGAAAGCGGCGAGTTCTTGCCCAGCGGTGACACCAATGAAGGCAGCGACGGATTCTCCCCCTTCCATCGTCTGAAATACATCCTCGGTGAATCATCAGAGCCCAGCCAAGCCACTCTTATTGATCAGCTTCCTGATGAACTGGTCCATAAGTTGCCCCTCGTCATCGGCAGTGGAGACAAGTGGAAGCCTGTCGATCCTCGGTTCACGCTTCCTCACAAAGACCGACCCGATACCAAGGAGGATACGTTCTCGGCCTATCGTTGCGCAGACTACGTGTACAACACCTTCAGCTTCCCCTCCCAGCAGCACCTTAAGCGCTTCCACAAGGACGTGGCAGAGTATCTCGACAGAGCCAAAGTGGTCGACCCTGTGCTCCTGTTCGATTCTCGATCGCGCACTCTGACCATCGGCTTACCGGCCTACGTTGGGATTCAGCCGCCCTACCCGGCCAAGACCAACACCGAGATGATCCAGGGTCTCTTGAACGAGTACCGGGCTGAAGAAACGCCAGCGGAGCAGAAACGCGAAGTGATCGATCAGCTACGATCGCTTGTCATCGAACGCGGGTTCAGAAAGAGCTGTCATGCTACGAGCTTGTTCCTCTTTGCACTGTACGAGAAGATACGCAAAGCATCGCTTGAAGAGGTCATCGGCACAAGCAGGAATTTTGCTGCTGAGGCTCTCCCTCCCGGAAGCAGGCGAAGGGTGCAAGAGAGTGTGGCTGTGGATTTCGATTCGAAAGCGACAGGTGATATTGCACAAAATGCGTCCAAGACGTGGCAGAAGCAAAGAGCAAAGGGCGGCAAGGGAGAGAGGAGACCGCGGCAAGCGAGAAAGCGACAGACCGATGCGGCGGACAGGCCGAGCGCAGCAGCAGATGATCCAAAGTTGCCCGAGGCAGGTACCTTTGTTGCGCAAGACGGAGACGCGCATAAGCCCAGCAAGGGCGTTGATGGACTGCAGGAGAGTGTGCCGTTCCCAAAGCCTACCGCCGAAGAGATGGGAATTCAGAAGCCCAGTGCTCAGGAGGAATTGAGGGCGGATGACCCAAAGCTGCCGGAAGCAGGGTCTTTCGTGGCCCAGGATGGTGATGCGCACAAGGAGAGCAAGGGAGTTGATGCTTTGGAAGAGAGTGTGCCCTTCCCGAAGCCAAGTGCGCAAGAGATGGGGATTAAGAAGCCTACCGAGACTTGAAGAGCTGTACAATATCGCCGGCTAGAAAAGCCTTCCATTTGGCACTGAATCTCATCTCGATTCGATTGTACCGTCATGCGAAGTGCATGTATGCTTGCTTCTGTCTTTGACCTATGAGCACGACAGCATCCGTGTGTCGCAGCAGCGGGAGTTTCACCCTTTGGCAGTCAGAAATGGATTCGCCTTGAATTCAGGGTCTTTCCGCGGATCTGGATTTTGGTTTGCTTCTTCGAGCTGAACCGTTGGCGTTTGCAAGTCCAGAAGACTGAGGCTGATCACGGCCTCCATTTTCGCTTCTTGCACCATCTTCAGAGCTTTTTGTATGCTTTTTCGATACCTGTTGAGAGCATCGACGATCAAGTTTTGGCTCTCGAAGTGCAACAGGAAGGCAACACATCGACTCTCGGGTGCGGTCAATACCATGACGGAACCTGCTGGCACCGCTTCTGCCTCGACAGCACCCAAGAAGTTCAAGCAGAACAAGCGACCGTCTGCAGAAGAGATCGAGGCGAAACGTCGGGAACGAGCAGCCAAGAAGGAAAAGGAAGCGGCCGAAAAAGCTGCTAGAGAAGCCGAGCTCGCCGCCGCCATCGCTGCGAATGGCAAGATTCCGAACGGTCACCTTGGCGAAAACGGAAATGTGCTCTTCGTTCCCCGTGACTGGGCCCCGGTGCATGCAGCCAGCTCGCCATCGACATCGAAGCAAAAGATTCGCATCATCAGCTGGAACATCCTTGCGCAAGGACTGGTGCGAAGAACGCTCTTTCCTGGCTCAGACTGCCTCAAATTCAAGGATCGATCGATAGGGTTGACTGCAGAGTTGTCGAGCCGCACGGGGCACGGCTGGGATGTTGGCTGCTTTCAAGAAGTTGACCGCATGGACGTGCATGGCGAGACGCTGAGAAAGGACGGATTCAGCTTCGTCTACGAGAAGGGCTACCGTCAAAAGCAGCACGGCCTGCTCGTAGCCTGGAGACGCAACTTGTTCGGTGAACGACCTCACAGCCAGCTCACAATCGACCTCGACGCCGAGAGTGTGGCTCCTGCGTCCGAGCCAATCCGAACGGGATGCTCGAGAGTCACCCGCAATGTGGGACTCTTCGTCGCACTTGGTACGCGTAATGCTGGCGATGCAGCAAACGATTCGTCGAGCCCCGGCCTGATCGTAGCAACGACGCATCTGTTCTGGCATCCTATGCACGCTTACGAGAGAGTTCGCCAATCGGGTATCATGGTACGAAGGCTACAAGAATTCCGTGAGGAGCTAGGCGAGGAGTGGCAGAGTGCCTCTTGCATCCTGGCTGGAGACTTTAACGACCAACCTCACTCGGCGACATACCACATGCTGACTGGCCGCAAGTTGACGCAGCACTGCTACGATGAGGTGGCATCCTCGAGCGTCGTGCACAAGAGCATCGACGAGCGCAGGGAGAGAGGCGGGCTATCGAACGGGTTTGCGCCTGGCACGACCGAACCAGCCCGTGATGTTCCAGCCAACAAGGCGGTTCCGGCGATGAGCGAGGTCTTTGACGGCCTGCAGAAGCAGGCTGCCCACGAGAACGGGAAAGCGGCCGATGCGCAAGATGCGGAAGAGGAAGAAGAAGAAGAAGTAGAAGTAGAAGTGGATGAAGAGGCAGAAGAGGAAGCGGAGGAGGAGGGGGAAGGCGAGGCAGATGATCGCATGCTCAAGAACTGCCGTGCTGCTACTCAGCAGGATGCTTTGTTATCGATTGACGAGCTGCTTCAGCTGCATGACGTCGGACGGCCACGCCCGAGCTCAGCGCTCGCTCAGTCTGAGTCTGCATCGCAACAGACACACACGGCAGCGCCATCTCTAACGCATCTTGGATCTGCGTATGGTCTGTACTACGGCACTCTTCAGGATCCGACCGAAGAAGGCAACTTTTTCGGATCACCCGCTCGAGGCCGAGAACGATGGGATGACGCAGACTGGACGCCAGAAACCCCCAACTGTCACACGGGAGATAGCACTGAGCCTATGTGGACCATCTTTTCAAGCCTCTTTTCTCTCACGCTCGACTACATCTTCCTGCTGCCCAAGGCCAAGCAGGCCTCGGTAGAGTACCCGACGGTGACGCGGCTGCTTCGCACTCACAAGACCGAGACGCTGCAACCGGGTGTGCCGAGAAAGGGCGTATGCGCGTCAGATCACATTGCCATTGGCGCCGAGATCGAGTTGTGACTGTACAAGAATCTTATGACCTTTTGCGTTGCATGTGTGTGGTTCGTGAGCCAAGCTCACGGCGAGAACGCGTGGGTGATGCTCCACTTTTTTCTGAGCAACACACGAGACCCTGAAATGCTCAAGATTCAAAGCATGTGCCTCGTCCCTGAATGTTATGCGATCCGACGTTTCACCAGCTGATCATCTTCCTACTTGTCCTTGTCCCGACGTTCGGCACATGACCGATCGCTTTGCAGCAGCTACATTGTTGCTATGGCGAGATGACATCCACACCGACGCAGGCAGCACCACTGGCGCCTCCAGCACCAGGCGAAAGCCTTCATTCAGGCGATCCGGCGCCACCGCTGGACTCGCAGACCAGCACAAACAGCAGCAATGACTCACCAGCGGCAACTCGAAAACAAGACGTCGAGATGAAAGACGCTCAAGATACGGACGGTGCTGAAGAGAAGAGCGCAACTGCAACTTTGATTGAGCCGGATGTTGCTCCACCGAATCAAGACGATCGCTCAAGTAGAGAGCCTCGCGTCCCAGATCCCACTTCGTTACTTCAGAGCCCACCTCAAGTGGATGCAGCAACACGCGAGGGCCCTGCATCTTGTCATGATACCCGCGAGTTGTCATTGCCAACGGAAGCACAGATTGCGCCTCAGATCGATCAGTCGACCAGCAAGGAGGTCCGTGCTGTCCCCAGCATCAAGATCGCCAATACCATTCCTGATCCGGCAGTCTCGCTATCTGCTTCCAGACCAAACATGCTTCCACCGCCCAGACCAAGCATGGCCGCCTCCTCGTTTATCAATCCTACTCCGACACTCACACCGGGCTCGACATGGGGTCCGTCTGCTGCTTCCGCTGCTGCTGCTCGAGCCGAGGCTGCAGAGCCAGGAAGAATTGGCGATCTCAAACGCTTCACTCTTTGGGAGACCAAGACTCGCTTCTACCTCGTGGCATACAACACAAGTCAGACCAGGTTCCGCATTCTCAAGGTCGATCGTACACCGCCTAGCGCAAGCATTCCTTCAAGATCGAACACAGACTCTGAGCATTCGCGCAACCAAGGCATGAGTGCAGCCAACGGCAGCGCTCCCAACCACAGTTCAGTTTCGACGACTACACCACCCCAAGTCGCTGCATCTGGACAGTCCGCAGCTAAATCTACAGATGTCAAAGCGGATGCTGCCAAAGGTGCAAAGGCAAACGCTATAGCAAGCGCAGCAGACTGCTCCGTCCGCGGACAACGCTATCTTTCGCTCGACGATCCTCAGATCTGTAAATTGAATCGACGTATGCTCGATGCCAAACAGGCTCCCCGGGAGGCTGCGGCCAACAACGCTGCGAGCTCTTCCATCAAGAACACGAGTGCAAGCACGACTGCCAAGACCGGTGTCGCTGCTTCAATTGGCAGCGACATAAAGTCCCATGCTGCAGCAAATGCATCAGCGTCGAAGCCAGCCGAGACATCATCAACTTCGAGAACTTCAGCCTCCATGGCAAATGCCGGATCCGCTGATTGGGAGCTCAACGTCACCTCTGACCGTGTCGTCTACTCACGTACTCAAGTCGCAGAGCTACTTGAAATGATCAGAGAAGGCAATCGTGCCACTGGCGGTCTTCATGAAGTTGGTCGCTTCTTTGGCATCGTCGGCTTCATTCGCTTCACTAGCACATACTACATGGTCCTGATCAGTCGTCGCAGCGTCGTAGCTCTCATAGGTGGCCACTATATATACCACTGCGACGAGACCGTCATCCTGCCAGTGTGCCACCAGTCCATCTTAGCCTCACTTCCAGGGCGTACAAAGCTCATGGAGCAGGAGGAAGCACGTCTGCTTCACCTCTTCAAGCAGGTGGATCTCAGTAAGAACTTCTATTTCAGCTATACCTACGACTTGACAAAGACGCTACAGGACAATCTCACTTCGGCTCCAGGCGACCCTCTCGAGCATACCAGCTCCGTTTCGCCATCCAACAAGCCTCTTACCGCGTGGGGATACAACGAAAAATTCATCTGGAATCACCATCTGCTGCTTCCAGCTTTTGCAGCGTCAGAGCACCTGCAGCCTCACGAGGACCCACGTAACGAATGGGTGCTGCCGCTCGTCTATGGCTTTGTAGATCAAGCCAAACTGAGCGTGCTCAATCGAACGGTCTACACTACGCTCATTGCCCGCCGGTCTCGACACTTTGCGGGCGCTCGTTTCCTCAAGCGAGGGATCAATGAACGAGGCCACGTAGCAAACGATGTCGAGACAGAGCAGATCGTCAGCGAGGCGCTCACAACGCCCTTCTTTGCGCCAGGTCGGAAGCGACTCGAGCCGGGGGATAGGCACCCGCCTCCCGTGGCCAACGGAATGCGCGGCGGTCCTGACTTGATCCGCGCAAGTCGTTTGCGAGAGAAACCCATCTCCCAGGCAGTCCCATCCACGAACACCAGGAAGACGGGCCTGGAGCATTCAACGCGACGTCCACAGATCGATGCAGAAGACGACGAGGACGACGACGATAGTCTTCCCTTGGATGCCTCTCCACGCTACACATCGTACGTCATGATGAGAGGCAGCATCCCCGTCTATTGGACCCAAGACTCCACCAACATGTCGCCTCGTCCTCCCATTGAAATCTCGCTGGTGGATCCTTACTACTCGGCTGCAGCGCTCCACTTTGACGAGCTCTTTCACCGATATGGCGCTCCAATCATCGTACTCAACCTCATCAAGAGCAAAGAGAAGCAAGAGCGCGAGGTAAAGCTGCTCCGAGCCTTCGGAGAATGCATCAGCTACCTCAACCAGTTCCTGCCCTCCGACAAGAAGATCCGCTACATTGCATGGGACATGAGTAGAGCGAGTAAAGACCAGAAGCAGGATGTCATCGGTATTCTCGAGGATATTGCTCAAGAGACCCTCGAGACCACCAACTTCTTCCACTCTGGTCCAGAACCTGGAGCTGTGCGATCGCAACCAAGCGCTCGCAACGAGTCCAACAGCAAGAATGATGCAAAAGGCTCTTGCACCAGAAGAGAAACAATACTGCTGCAAGAAGGTGTTGCGCGAGTCAATTGCGTCGACTGCCTAGACCGAACCAACGCGGCCCAATTTGTCATCGGTAAAGCAGCTTTCGGGCATCAGTTGCATGCACTTGGACTCCTCGACGATCCTTCGCTTCCCTTCGACTCGGACGCCGTCAACATGCTAACCGAGATGTACCACGATCTAGGTGACACCATCGCCATGCAGTATGGAGGTTCCGCTCTAGCGCATACCACGGACACATACAGAAAGATCAACCAATGGACCTCTCACTCGCGCGATGTCCTCGAGAGCATGAAGCGATACTACGCAAACTCGTTTGCAGATGCAGACAAGCAAGCCGCCATCAACCTGTTTCTTGGTGTGGACCCGATGGCCCCCGACTTCTCCCCGCACGTCTTCCCAGAGACGATGGTCGTATCCTCCACAGCAACAGAGCACGCCAAGGTTTGCGAGGCAACGTCAACAAAAGTGGTGCGCGCTGTACCCTTCCGACCGCACTATCAGCACTGGTTCGATCCTCTCCACCTCAAGCCACGAGGCTCTATTGAAGCACGCCAACGAAGGCTCAAGGAAATGGCAAACGCCGACGCAGGGTTTTGGGCCGAGTATTATCGACCTAGTCTGTTCACGGACTTGAACCGTCATCATGCGTTCAAGATGACAGCCGTGCACCAATACTCACATCTGCACGGTGGTGTCTCGCACAATTCGGGAGGTCTGGGAATGCCACACAGCCAATCGGCAGGTGCCTTGAGCATGTACGCGACCCAGATCGGTGGCACGGCTGACCGTTCGCTTCACACACGCTCTGCATCCAACTCGAGCATGTCTTCTCAGACGTTCAATCCGATGCAGGCAGAGATGATGGTCGAGTATCCTAGCCCGTTCAAGCCACGTGGCGGGGGTGCCGAATCGTCGGTGTACAGGAGCACGCAACACCACGGGCGCCGCTCGTTGGATGATGCTCGTAGTTTCACCACACAGACGTCTGCAACCGCGGTCCATGATCCTAACAGCCCGGTCTCGCCTCAGAGCGGGCATCAGTACTCCTCCTCTCCAGTGAATTCGACAAACACGCTGCCGCCTTCGAAGGCCATCATTGGCGGCGTACGGCGGTGGATCTCGATCAACCGGCCAGGCGGTTCACCCCGTCTTGGTGGTAGTGGACAGCGCAAGTCGAGCAAGCGCTACAGTATCGCATCGACCGAAGGTGGTAATGGAGATCAAGGCGATCCTAGACGCAGGGACACCGTAGCATCGAATCGTAATAGCAGTGTACCAGGTGGCGGTGGAGCTCTCAACTCGACGAATGCTGCTGGCGGCTTTGACCTGCACACATTCAACTTTGCCGGTCGATGGCAGACGGTCAACCCAGTTGGTCCGGCAGTCGCTGGATCAAATGTCGCCATCGAGGCAGCGCTCAACAAAGCGTGCAATCCGCACATCTCGGCGGAAGAAGAGTCCGAGTACGCTTTCTACACGACGCAGTTTCTCGACGAATACGCACGGCCGAACGACAGCGATGACCTCGACGACATTGCTAGCATCTCAGACCCTGCCGCTGACCTCTTCAGACGATCAAAGGCGGCCGTGCCAGCGCTGACAGACCACCACTTGATCGACGAAAAGGACATTCAGGTATATGAAGAAGGCGTAGCGATTAGCGATGGGAGACCGACCGCGGTAGATCGATTTGTGCGATATTCGACCGTTGATCCGGTGCTGGTCACACATGCAAATGCTGTGAGTCAACTCGCTTTCCCCATCGCCAACTCTGCAAACCAGCTCGTACCGATGACTGCTGGCATCGGGTCAGGCAGCGCTTTCGGCGGGATCGGTTCGGCGCCGACAACCGGAAGCTCAACACTGGCGACTTCTGAGGCCAAAGTTCGTGCCTATAGCTCTTGGCTATCGCTAGGACAGACGAAGCTGGCCAGCTTTTGATTCGGCGCTCCTTTATTGTATATCACTTCATCATTGCTACACTCCACACTGAGTGGCTGTGAACAGACTGATTGACTTGTGCTGAATTGATTGTGGTGAAAGTACAGATGTAGGTACAAATACAAAAGGATATTGGCGGACGACCACTCCGGCTAGATTGTGCAACATTGTGGACAGTACGATGGGTATGTTTGTAGGACATTGAAGGAATGTAAAAGCCTCTTTCGAGCCTTTTCACTTGAACATGACTTGAACAGAATACGTCTTGCCATCCGGATCAAAGTAGCTCCAAGTCGACGGTTCTGGTCTTGGTCTTGACCCTGGAGCCGACGAGGTTACTAGGCCGGTTTCCCTTCTGTCAATCTCTTTACTCTGCAGCTTGAACGCAATGGTCTCGTACGGTTCCGCTGCAACCACCAAGTACTGATAGTTTCGATCCGGCGTTTCGACCTTCTGCTCGAAAGCGCCCATGAATCGATGCATCGGCACCACTCCTTGCTTGATCTCTGGCAATGATACTTGAAACAGCAGTCCCAGCCTTCCTCCCTCGCCACCATCCAGCAATGGTTCTCTCACCTTACTAACTTTATACCCCGGACGACCGATCTTGACAAATTGCTTCTTAGGCACCGCTTCCACAGCAGATGCGGTAATGAGCTTGTTCGAGTCGTATGCGTTTTCCTTGGCCTCTCGTGCTGCTCGTCGAGCGAGGTTGGTTTGATGCTTTTTACCCTGAGTGTGCGCGAGGTAGCTGCCTTCGTTGGTGTGCAGTGTGAGACAGAGTCGACATTCCAGTCCGCCAAGGTGGTTTTTGAGAAGGTAAGGGTCTTTGGCAAGATCGATGGTTTCGAGGGCGAGTTTTCGAAGACGATCACGACGGTCGACGTTGCTCTCGGAGGAGCCAGCAACTCCGGCCCCTTTATTTCCTGCTCGTGAAGAGAAGTCCATGCTTTGCGGAGGGCGACCCAGCGGTGAATGTGGTGCAGGGTGAAAGTGGAAAGGAAGCAAAACAGGAAGGATAAAGGTCGAGCAGCACGCAGCAGAGTTTTGCCGATGTCCGAGAATTGATTTTTGGTCGAAGGATGTTACACCTTCTATAGCAACAAGTATGAAAAAGTCGGACGATCACTCCACATCGAAAAAAGGCGCAGGAAACGCGTTCTTAAGGCCTCGAAAGGCTGAGAACACGCAAGCTGAACCAAGAGAGCGCTTGAGCCACCTTTGGCTTTTCGTTTCAACACCATCATCGCTCTTCACCATCATCATCCCCTCTCCTTACCTTTAGATACCGGCATACCTTGCAATCCATCACCAGCAACCCACTCCGCAACGGAGGCTATTGACAATGATTAATTTCCACCCCGGCCAGACGTGGTCTTCCAACCCGAACCAGGCCTACTCGCACCTCAGCACGCCTTCGTTCAGCTCGGCAGCCGCTTCGTCCTCGTCCTCATCCGACCCAACCTCGCACACCTCCCAACCGATCGTGACGGGCACTTCGGTCCTCGGGCTCAAGTACAAAGATGGCATCATGTTGGCTACCGACACCCTCGCCTCTTACGGTTCGCTAGCTCGCTTCATGGACATCACCCGTATCTCGCAATTCGGCCAGAACACGCTGATCGGCGCCAGCGGAGACATGAGTGATTGGCAGTACGTCCAACACATGCTGAACAAACTCATCACATCCGAAGACGTAGCTGCCGACGGACACCACCTCACACCCACGCAGATCTACGCCTATCTGGCTAGAGTCATGTACAAGCGAAGAAGCGATATCAACCCGCTCTGGAACTCGTTTGTGTTGGGTGGTGTCGATCCGAAGGATGGTACGCCGTTTTTGGGCTATGTGGATCTGCTGGGTACGACGTTTACGAGCAGTACGATTGCTACAGGGTTTGGAATGCATCTGGCCCAACCACTGTTGAGGAAGATGGTCGAAGGAAGGGAGGATAGTTTGACGGAGCAAGAGGCCAAGGAGATCTTGGAGAATTGTATGAAGGTGCTGTTCTATAGGGATGCGAGGAGTTTGAATAGGGTAAGTTTGTGCGATGGCGTTTCTGTTTTGGTGTGGCTTTGGGAAGAGTTTGCTGACTGGTCTTTGACTCTTTCTTGTTTTACGTTGCTCCTTGCTCTACAGTTCCGCGTCGCCAAGGTCACCAAGGACGGTTGCGAGATCTCGGAGCCATACAGCGTACCTACCTCTTGGGGCTTTGCAGAGATGCTGCGCGGCTACGGCCCTCAGACTCAGTGAAAGGCGCTCACCGAAGTTCAAGTGTCCCCTTACTTCCATCAGTCGACTCCTGCGCATGTACCAATATATTCGTTTGCTCTTTTTCTCTGCCTGACCAACGTTGTGTTGAGTCCGTTCGAAGTTTTCGCACACTGCCCTACACGGCTGGCCACGGCCGAAGCTGTCGGACCGCCGTGCCTTGTCGAACGGATTTCATGCGTGAGCGTCGACGTGCTCATTTTGCAGGATCGCAGATGACCGGTGCAGTACATCCTCCACTCCGACGGAGGGGACAGAAGCGTGGAGCGCTTTTGCGCCATTACAGTACACTCGCCTCATAGAAACGAACGCCGTTCATCTCGTTGACGCTGCATAGACGAGAGTTGATATGCCAAATTACAAGCCACCGAACGCCACCAAAAGCTCATTTCGTTTATCGGAACAGCCGTCGAGCAAAGTCAATGCAGGAACCGGTGACTGACTCAAACCTCATCGGAAGTTGTCCGACGGCTCAATGAAGGCCGTTAACGCCGTGAGTTGGATAGATTGAATGTGATGGAAGCATGCCAACTTAAAGTTAGGGCGCTCGCTGACTGTCACAATGCAGGCGCCTAGGATGGTGAACGCCAAGATAAGTGGCAAGGAGACAAGCACGAGTGACGATCATGATCGATTCGCGGTGTTGCGATGGAACGAGTTGACATTCGACTTGACTGCGTCCACTGACCGAGATTGGAGAGCACAACACAGCTCATGCGCCGATAAACGTTCGAAAGCGGCCTCTATCGATACCCTCCGCCTCCGCCTGCGAACGGGATTCTCGGGCAGTAAAACACATGGCGGCGAAAATCGCGCAATGCTTTGTGACAAGGTGAGCGAATGGGCGTGTGAGTCAAGCAATCCAGCTGCAGGTGGGACGGAAAGATATTGTCATCACAGAACAACAGCGGCTTGTGGTGGGACTTGAGCTTGCTTTGCCCTTGATAACTTGGCACAGGGAATTGCAGTCAAACATTCTGTCTTGTTGCCCACCGGCGCTGACATCCCCGCGTGAACACGCGTCGTCGAAACCTGGGCTCGCTCTACACATTGCAAAAGCAGCATTGACCTGCCCACGGATCCGTCGGTCTCCGTCTCGAAAATATGATGGACAGTCTGTGGGCATCCGCGGAACCGCTTAGGCACGTGGTCGGAAAGTCGCCCGTCGCTCTAACCCTCGAATGTCGATCGTTGACTGCGACTTCGGTGCGGTTCGAGCGTCTCCAAATGAAAGAGGACGAGACACCGACCATCGAGTCCCACCGTGTTGGTCCATCTCGGCCACAAACTTTTCATCTCGGAAGAGAAGCCCACCAAGCCCACCGTGACATACAAAGTACCACTTTGCCGCCCACCAAGCTCCTTTGCGTTTTTTTAGCCTCGGTGTACCTGCGCTCCCCGAAACTTTTGTTCAGGAATCACGTACACAACACGTCAGGTTCTGCAACCAAAGGAATATACCGCCGTCCGAATCGTCTGTCGACGGCTGACTGCGCATTTTGCCATTCAGGCTTGCTGTGAACAGGTGATTGTCTCGAGTCGTCCAGATGGCCGGTGCACATCTAAAGTCAGTTGACAGAATTCAGCACCTCAGGAAAGCGACTCCGTCGGCTGTGGCGAGCTTTCGGACTATTCATCTCCGGCTTCGCAACAGACGCACTCTCTCCCTCTGTCACGCACACATCGCGGCGCTTCCGCCCTCTTGTCCACACAGTATTGCCGGTGACAAAAAGGAGCGCCCACCTCGTTCTCAGTCAGCGGAGAGACCGAACCGAAATCTCAGATCTTCTTTTCGGCTGGTTGCCGAAACGAGACGAGACGTCTCGCTGCTGCTGCTCCTCCTCCTCCTCCTCCTCCTTGTAGTGTCTTGAGTGATCGCGCGTTTCGTTATCGTCAAGAAGTTCTGTTACACTCCTTCATCTTTCTGAAATTTTCCGAACACGCAACTCAGCCATCTTTTCACATCTCATATCCCCCTTAACGAGGCGATGTGATGGGATGGGATGAAACGGCAACGTAATTTCACTGAAGTTAGAGGGGAAAGGTGGACACGGAAGTGCCGTTCCAATTCCACCATCTCGGCGTATCGCATCCTTGGCATCAAACCTTTTTGGCTGTCGACCCACGTTATTTCTTTGCCACTACGCAACCCCACCAGACTCACCTCACAGCCTTGCCCCTGACGCTATGCAGTTACAATGGTGGGGAGCCCTGGCGCAAGTCAGTCCTCATTGTCACGGAAGAGCGGGCGGCAGGGACAGCACTTCCACTGTCAGCGGACGTTCGGCCATCTGGCAAATTGTGCGCTATTTCGCTCGGCTCCTGTTGCTGTGGTGGCGGGGGCGACAGCCGCTGTGTCATACAGCTGAGTCTACTTCGGACAAGCCTCTCCCCTTTCCGAACCGATGGGAGTATAAGAGACCCGCCTCCAGGATGGCTGTTGTTGTCCGTTTGCCCCCCAACCTCCCTTTCGTCCACGTCCTGATCCTTTCACTTCATCTCCAACCACATTCTTCATCCTTGCTCTTCCAGAGAGGGTGGCTCTTCCTCTAGCTTCTTCTTCGCTCGCATTGCTGCAGCATGAAGCTTTCTTTGGCCTTGTTGCCGCTCATCGGGCTTGCCATAAGGCAGTCCTCGGCCTTCCCGGCTTTGCGAGGGTCCGACGGCCAGGATGATCACGCTCCATCGCTTCAAGCCCGAGACCATTGGGTCGAGGTCGAGGATGCTCTGCCCTTCAACCCATCGTTCTATAAGCGGGACACTGATTCATCAGGTTCGGACTTTTGGCTCGGACCCGACATCCTCGGTGGCGATGGTGTCAACGGTGTACTGAAGCACGTCGGTCAGTATACGCAGCATCTGGGTCAGGATCCAGAATCGTACGGTCTTGGTCCTACGCCCGGCTCGGGTCACTGGCCCGGCCATCGCGATCAGTATTCTGGTGGTGAACATCATGAGAAGAATTGCGACAAAGACCACGAGCACAAGCACGATCGGGAGCACACGCACGAACACGAACACGGACACGATGACCACCACGATCACGAGCACAAACACAACCACGACCATCCCCACCATCACGGTGGCTCGTCCCACCATTCTGGTGGCGCCTGTCAGCAGCGCGACTTTACTCCTCGAACGCGTCACTTCGACTGGACTATCACTTACGGCCAAGATGCACCCGACGGTTTCCGTAAGAAGCGCATCCTGATCAACGGTCAATCCCCCGGTCCCCTCATCGAAGCCAACGAAGGCGATACCATCGTCGTCAAGGTGAAAAATTTCCTCGACCAAGGCACCTCCATCCACTGGCATGGGATGTTCCAAAACAGCACACCTTTTATGGATGGCATTGCCGGCTTCTCCCAGTGCCCCATTCCTCCCGGCGGCCATCTTACCTACCGCTTCAAGATCGACGGCCAGTACGGTTCGTATTGGTGGCACAGTCATTCCAGAATGCAGTACACCGATGGCCTCTATGGTGCGCTGATCGTTCACTCGAAGAGGGACCCGTATCAGAAGTGCCGCGATTACGACGACGAGCGTCACTTCCTGTTCGCTGACAACTACCATGACTTCGCAGACGTAATCGTTAATCAGCTTCTTTCGGCTCAGGGATACAACGGAAGTGCGGCGGCGCCATCTCCACAGTCTGGGTTGATCAACGGTAAAGGTCAGTTTGACTGTTCTGCTCTTGCTCGCGCAAAAGGTCCACAGCCCGGTATGCCGAGTACTTGTACTCAGCTTCCGACGCCGACGATGGACATCGAGCCCAACAAGAGGTACCGCTTCCGCTTCATCAACACTGGCTCACATGCTCAGCACATCATCTCTATCGACAATCACGAGATGTACGTCATCGGTGCCGATGGAACACCCGTCAAGCCTCACAAGATCCACCGTATCCCTATCCACAACGGTCAGAGGCATGACGTTCTAGTCGACACCAACGTCGGTAAGAACGGAGACAGCTTCCTGCTGCGTTCCACCATGATGACTGGGTGTTTTGCCTTCATCGACCCACTCCTTGACCCCGTCGCCAATTTGACGCTGCAGTACAAGCAGCCTGGTAGCAACGTCCGCCCGCGGCCCCCAATTCCGCACGACTGGAAGTTCACCATGGGCAGCCAGTGTCAAGATCTCAGCGACGCCGACTTGATTCCTGCAATCGACACCTCCGTGCCGGCAAACCATATCTCTCAATCCCTCGGCATCTTCAATTCTCAGTTTGGTAATCTTCAGCTCGCCAACGGTACAACTCTGGGTCGGTTCTTCATTGACAATATCACGCAGACCAACTACGTCAACAAGCCGTACCTCGAAGTGACACATGCCGGTCAACGAATCAACTCGTCCACCGCCGCTTCGTTGCTCATTCCTGACGATCTCTGGGTCGCCGACATTATCATCAACAACGTCGACAACTTTTTGGACCATCCCTTCCATCTGCATGGAACAGACATGCACATTGTCGCACGTGGTCAGGGTAACATGACGCAAGCTCAGTGGTTGGCACTGAACCAAAACGGTCAGCCGCAGGGAGTCAACGCTACGGGTCTGAATCTGAAGAACCCGCTCAGGAGAGATACGGTTACGGTGACGAGGTCGAGCTACATTGTAGCGAGGATCATTGCTGATCTACCGGGTACCTGGCCCTTGCACTGCCATTTAGCCTTCCACCTGTCTGAAGGTCTGATGGCGGTGGTCGCCATTCATCCAAAGAAGATCCAGGCCCTACCTTTCAGTCAGGAGGTGTTGAATCTGTGTCCGACGTCGGGCCCGGCGCTGAACGAGATTGAGCCTGCTTAGTCTTCCGATCATTGCCAAGTATACAGCTTAGGGTTGGCGTACAAGAGAAGAGAGATTTCTATGGTGAAGGCGGAGCATGTTTCGCAGGTGGGACCGTGTGGGCGGTGATGGTCACGTCTCAACCCTGCTTTCTGACGCATTCATCGTCTCAGTTTGTCGTTGATTGCTTTTGTTCCTCTGTAGCTGCTTCTTCTTCGGTCTCTTGCAGTTCCCCCACTTTCGACCTCAGCGTCCTCGAAGGGCGTTCACGGACAATCAATGTCGGCTCTTTCACAGAATGCTCTGCACCTTTCAATCGAAACTTTCTTTGTAGCTGCTGAGCAGATTGACGGGTTGACAGAAAGAAACAAGAACGCTTTGCGTGAGAGACGGTCTCGTGCGTCTCTAAAGTCATAAAGATTTTAATACAAGTACAAGCGAAGACAGGGAAGGATTGTGAAAGAGTTGTTTGACGTGTGCGACGTAGGACGTGCGACAGGATCGGCGTGCAACAGCTTTGGCATACAAAGTGTGCGCCGTGCGATATGGCTTGATAACAGGAAGATGCAGAGCACGCATGTTTGGCTAAAGGTCATTGGTAAAAGGCCCAATTTGCAACACCAATATTCCATTCCATCACTGATCTGTGTCTGTCAGGATGGAAGGAAAGATACCCAGCTGTATGAGTTGTTGTATCAGCACTTGCAGTCGGTGTGGCTTTCTCACTACATGCAATGAAGAGCCGGTTCTCCAACTTGCTGGCTGCTTTTGCATTGACATGACAATGTTGTTTTCGATTTGCCAGCCTGTAATGCATTGCATGCTTTTCAGTTGTTTCAAAAGCTATCACAATGGCAGATTGCGTGGGCGTTATACAGTTGATGTGCGCGTGTGTGATGTGCGCGTGTGATGTGCGGCATGCGTGGCGTGTGACAGGTGCGGCGAGCAATAGGTTCGGCGAGCAGTATTGTACTGCATCCATTGCGGTCTGGTACTGACGCGCAGCGCTTCTTCAAATAATGCGCAAGCTCCAAGCACCATCCTTGGGCACTCCAGCGCTTTCACCCAAGCCAAAGCCCAACTGCTTCAGCACCTCGGCACTCGTATCGTGTCCCGTAGCCTTCATGAGTTGGACCAGATCTTCGCAAACAATGTGACGGCCTGAATGGTACGCTGTGCCGTCCGAGTCATTGACAAAGATCAATGGCAGCAGGAAATGGGCTGGAACGGTTCCCTCCTTGACCACTGTCGACAACTTGCCTGTCAAGGCCGCCTTCAGCATGTCCCTGATTGGTGGCAGGGTGGCACTGATAAACGCCTCTGGATCCACCCCGGCCGTCGTCGAGGACCGTCTGGAATGTTGGACCTTTAGCGGTCCCAAATTGCCCACCCAAACATCTAATGGGATCGCATCGGCCGTGATCGCAGCGGGCACGATAAAGTTGGTCACCGTCGTTACCAAGCTATGCTTGGCCTGATCATACGTCGGCATCGACGTTATCAACGGAAACGGCGTCATAGGAACCTCGCACGGACCTTCATCCTTGCTCGCTTGCGTGGCACTCGTATCAAAGTACGAATACTCGAATCGCGAAACACCAATCACCGTCCAGACGAAGGCGTCATCCACTTCGTCCACCACCTTGAACCCGGACGAGTTCTCCTTGGCAACCGAAACAGTCTTGGGCGTGACGAAAACAACCGAGCTACTCTCGGGCGTCTTGTGGACATCCGTGGTATCGCGGGGAGGCTCGCCGGTTCCAAAACCCTCTTCGTGCGTCTGTGCAAAGTTGACAGCTAGCGGCTCAGAACCCACCTTTTCCGGTGAAGTGTGAGCCCAGGAGTCGGGCGTCATGGCACAGAGGTAGCTGCGTGGAGTGGCAAAGTCGGCTTCGAGGTGCTCGGAATCGCCGAAAATGGTTTCGGTGTCGCTGCTGGGTACGAAGCGCATCAGTGCTACTTTTTGAAGTTGTCCGACAGGTCCGTAGAGGTTGAGGTCGTCGCCGGACTTTTCGGATGCGCCATTGGCGTCTGCAGAAGCGGCATTGGCTGTAGTCGACGGGGCTGCGGTGGCTGACGTCTCAGCGCCTTCAATCTTGATCGCAGTCTGCATGGTGCTTCCTGGTTTGTGCGAGCCATTGCTAGCTGTCGGGCCCATACGCGCAATCGGCGAAGCACTAGCGTTCGAAGTCGACTTGCTAACCGCAGCCAACTTGTCGCGCAACGCCCGATCGATAGCCACTCTGCGCGACTTGTTGCCCGAGCCCGCAGTCAGCAGTTCAGCCGGAGGATCTAGCTGCGGCAGCTGGACCTGGCCTTTATCCACCTTACATACGACGAGGGGATCGCTGCTGAACCCTGTATTGACGTCGGTCAGCACAATTGAAGAGCCGTACGTGATGCTGTCCTCCTCTGCACCTGCAAGATCGGCCAGAGGCGGTCTGGAGATGAGCGTGATCCGATATGTAGACCATTCGCCGTTGTGTACTGTGAGGTCGCCGCCCGTGCTGCTGTGCATATACTTGGTCCGAGCGGTCTGCGAGTTGATGCGATTGAAGAGGGAGACGAGCGATCCGTTTTGCAGTTGATTGGTTTGGCCTCTTGGCTTGGCTGTCTTTTTGGAAGATTTGGAGATGATGGTGACGGGTGCGGATTCGAACGAAGCCCAGGCTAGGCCCTTGGGAAGTCGGGAGAGCACTTCGGTGTTGGTGTCGGCTGCATCGTTGGCTGGACTTGCGCCGCTCGTGGCTGGGGAAAGCGCCTCGGCAACTCGTGACTTTTTGAGCGGACTGAAGATAGGCAGATGAGGTTCCAGCCCAGAAGGTCGAAGAAGGTTGAGCTGTAGTCGAAACGACTTGGACCGTCCCGTTGGCGTGACATACAGAGACCGCATCTTGGTCTCGAGCCGACTGTCAAGCACGGCGACATTTTCATTGGAGAAAAACTCGTCCGTATCTCCGCGAACGAGCAAGCTGACGCGACACTGGTCTTCCTGTTCTGCATCTTCCGAGACAGACGAAGTGGTGAGGGTAGCAGCGCCATGCTCTGCATACCTTCGCAGGGGGCCAGTGACGCTGATGATAGGCGGTGGATTGAAGAAGCGCTTCTCGGATCCATAACTCTTTTGCGCAACCGAAGCATGTGCACATCGAATCGTGGTCATCTTGGTCTTTGATGATTCGCCAGCCGAAATGGGACCAGTGACGGTATTGGGTTTGGTCAATGTATCGATGCTGGCAATGTACTCGGAGAGGGCTTTCTCGACCCTGCTGCGGCGCTCCATGGGACCAATCTCGCGATACTTGCGCTTGCCGAGCACCTTTCTGGGCTTCTTGACGACCTTGGGCTGTTTTTGTGGCGATGCCTTGGGCTTGGAAGGGGTCTCTTCCGTTTCTTTGGCACCTTCTGTAGCGAGACTGGAAGAGACTCGAGCTTGCAGGCTGGCCATGAATTGCTCCAAGCTGGCTGCTAGTGCTTCGTCGCCGACTGCGCCAGACTTCGGCTCGCCTTGGGAGGAGGTCGCTGCTGCAGTGGAAGCATCTTGGATAGCGTTTGACTCGGTGGTGGGATCAGCTTGCGGTTGTGATGAAGCCTCTGCTGTTGAAAAGAGGTTTGCTTCTCGAAGCAGATTGTCGACAAAATTCTGAGCAGCATTGTCTGCGGAAGTCGAGGCTGTCTGGTTGTCGGGGGTTGCGGATGCGGTTTGGGTGACCGGGGCGGCAGCGGAGGCAGAGGCAAGCTGCGGAACTGCTTGCGCAGTAGCCTCGTCTGCATGTGCTGGTGCGGGCGAGCCGGACATGGGTGTTGGCATGAGTGATGCGATGAGTGACTCAAAAGAGGCGATGTCCTCGGCTGTAGCTGGCGTGCCCTCGCCTTGCGTCGGCGTATTATAAGCGGTGTTGATATTGGATGCGTCGAGAGGAGTGTGATGCGCTTCGGTTTGAGTGCCGAATTGTCCTGCAAGCCCTGCGGTAAACGCTTGAATCTGCTCTTCCAGCGAAGGTTCTGGCTGAGTCGCAGAGTGTTGCGATGCGGAAGCGGCGGCGGCTGGGAGGAAGCTCGCCAAGTTAGCTGCATCGAGTGAAGGGATCCCGTCCATGATGGTGAGATCGGGCGCCGACGGATGTTCCGGAGTAGCCTCTGGATTGCTGCTGCTGCTGCTGCTGCTGCCGCCGCTGCCGCCGCTGCTTTGCTGTGCGTGACTAGAGCCGGCGGATGCTTGTGGTGCTGGAGAGTTCTCGTTTGGCTGTGACTGCGCCGCCAAAGCGGAGGCAGTAGCAGCGGCCGAACTTATCGACTCGCCTGCTTCCATTATGACAATGCTATGAGCTTACTGCAGCTATGCAATTGTTGGACATTCACACGATTTATGAAAGATTGCTGCGGGTTGCGATTCGACGGAGTTGATATGGCAAAGCTGAGCTTCATGCAAAGTAGGAGGTTGGTGATCTGGTCAAGTGTGGGATCGCTGCAACGCCGCCCACCGTGTGATGTCGCGTTCGATGAAAGAACCGGACTGAGCCTTGACTTGTAGATTTCGGCGCTTCCGATGAGCAAGTTGAGCGTGTTCGGAATCTCGTTGTGATCTTGTAGGGTGTTGTCAAGTCTGTTGGTGCGACCGTGTGAATGAGAGCCGCTGCTGTTTTGAACAAAAAGTTACATTGACGGTCTCGTTCTTCTCAGAGGAAAATTTCAGGGCAGCACGTCACGGACCGAACAATTATCTCCATTCACCTCCGCAATCCGAACTTTGGTTTTTTCCGCAAAAAAAAAAACGCCTTTAAAAAGATGTCCAAAAAATGAGCCAAAAATGCTCCACCTCTGCGCGCTATGACGCTACAGGCTCGGTTCCGAAAAGCGCAGTGCTGAGTTGCTGCAGCGTCGCTGTCAGTGTGCTCGTCAAGGCATTCAATTCAAGGTTTACTGTACACGAGTCTGACGCGACTTTCCGCATTTCTGGAAAGCACTACTGTACTCTGTGTGATAAAGCGTAGAGAGCGGATGTTCTCGTTCTGTTTGTGTTCGCCACAAGCTTTAAGTGCGGAAACAAGCGCTCTTCATCTTCTTCCTTCTCAACCACGTCCTTCTCCGCTCCTCTCCTCTCTTGATCCGCAGACACATACACAACCGCACACCACCCCCACCCCCACCACCACCACCACTCTTGACTCATATCAACTCACAACAATGTCTGACGCAGAGGTCCCACAGCCCAAGCCCGAGGGTGGCGAGCAGCTCAACATCAAGGTCAAGGACGCCGATGGAAACGAGGTCTTTTTCAAGGTCAAGCGCACTACGAAGCTCTCTAAGCTCAAGAAGGCGTACGCCGAGAGGATGGGCAAGCCGGAGAACAGCGTCCGTTTCATCTTTGACGGTCAACGCATCGGTGACAATGACACCGCCGAGACGGTAAGTAACTTTTCGCTCGCTTTCCAGCCTTGGGTAGCATCATCGCATCACCGCGTCTCGCTACATCTGTTGCGCACTTGGGCGGGCTCATCTGTCCAAGAGTTGAGCGCCAATTTGCTGACGTCGTCTCTCTCCCACTTGCGCACTTTTCCATTGCTTCTTCTGCTCGCCTCGACTCTTGGTCTGATCGCACTACAGCTCAACATGGAGGATCAGGACGAAATCGATGCAATGATCGAGCAACTCGGTGGATGCTAATGGCTCAGCACTCGATCTCCGATCATCCATCCCACCTCGATATACCCCTCTCAAACTCTTCACCCGACTCGGCAGCTAGACCACCAACGGCTGCATTGCATCGTCTCCTCCCACCCAGAGCCGTCTCCAACCTCTTGCCCCGCGCAGTCGGCGTTCTCGGCACCAGCGGGCTCAGCTACACGTGCAAAGCTTAGAACTCAATCGGCTTGGTTCCCGCTCGACTCTCTTGCGCTCACCCGCACTCCGCAAGTGCTCGAGCTCGATTGTCACGCCGCATTCCACCGCATCGTTTCCTCTTTTCCCATCAGCACCTTGTTTGACTTGCCACCCACCAACAACGATTGCACAACCCTCTCAAGACGATTCTTGATCCTTCACCAACGCTCAACTTACCCTCACCCATGTGGCATTCGGCATCAGCGAACAAGCACCGGTTGACTGTCAAGAAAGCTTGTTACTCCTTCTCTCTCGAGCAATTGTATTTGTTTTTCTGGCCTTTTGACTCTACCTTGAGTTTTTGGCTTGGGCTTGATTTTGGTTTCGACGCAGGGCGACGATGAAGAAGGCGCCTTATGGCTTTGACGAGCGGATGCGTAGAGGTGCGGGACGAGGATCTGGCAACGAGACAGGGAGACAATGGGCAGTCGGGGAGGGGTTCTTGGGGCGACGATGCTCGGACGATGCGCTGCGAGGGGGAATGGAAAGGGTATCGTAGATTGCAAATTGACAAAGTAACAGGATGGACGAAGGATCAAGTGCAGCCGCAGCAGTTGTGGATGGAGATGCCTCTCCTTCTGCTGTTCCCTAGCTCAAAACCCGTACTGTCCAAGGGTCGCGGCTAGACCTTCGATCGTCGCCTTCCTCCGCCACCACATCTGCAGCACAGCACATCGGCGATGCAGTTAAACGTAGCCGTGAGACACGAAGCTACTGCCGAGACACTGTATTGTGGACAGTTAGAAAGGTTCATGCGTCAGTTTTCTTGATCGTCTTTCTGCATTCATTCTGTTTTCTAAGCGACGAGGAAGGGGAGGCAACTTACATGGTGTGCAGGATGCTACCAATGGCCGAAAAGATGGTATGAAACAGGCCGGCGATGGCCGAGACGATGCTGTTGAGGCACGAGGCTACGGCTGTGGAGTTTTCGTAAAGCAAGAGAGAGAGAGACAGTGTGTGTGTGTGAGTTGAGCTGCTCGTGTTTGGCACAAGGTGGCTTTGGGGTTTGACTCACCTCCCATATTCGAACGACTAGTAGGAGTTGGTGCGGGCGGTGTAAGTGGTATGATGTGTTCCGGCTTTCTAGAGCGTTATCTTGAGAGGGTATACTTGTCTGGGACTGATGGAGCAAAGGCCACTGGCCTTATTTAAGTACCTTTGAAACCCTCCCCAGTCGAACCCTGATGCCTGTCTCCGAGAGGTCCGGTCCATGTGCCGATGTACAGAGCAGCACATGTTTGGCCCCTCGCCTGACTCGCACAAAGCTACACATGACAACGCGGTTTCGTCACAGCACAGCAAACCGCCAATCGAGCCTTGGCATCTTGGGTTGAGGTTGACACTCGGCAGCAGCGAGCACGGGGGTGATTATGACGTCCTAATTCGACGCCTCAAATTTTAAACGTGGCCTGGCTTTTCTCTCTCTGAGAGAGCTGCATGAAAAGCGTTGCGGAGAGACACCAGGGTCGCGTGGGACCAGCTGAGTCACTCGAGTTGCTCAGTCTACGCCACGGGTCCATTTTGTCGGGATTGCTTGGACATCTCTGCCAAAAAAAGGGCAAACGTCACGGCTACTGCTGCAAGAAAGGGTCCCAAATCGGAGAAAGGACAACCAATCCAGCTGTTCCAGTCACACCATTAGCCCCAACAAGGCTTTCGCTATCCAGAGCCACCAAGACTTTCAAATGAGATTGCTGCTTGACCGTCGACGTCGCCACTGCTGGACGCTCGCACAGTCGGCGTGAACCATCACCATCACTATTCCCACATTCCAAAATGCACGCGTCCAACACTCGGCCTCATCTATCCATTTCTTTGCTCTCAACCTCTTGTTCACAGCTTCATAATCGCAAAACCGAGAGTTGTAATACGACAACAACAACAACAACAACAGAAAACCTTTCCCGCAGACCAGAGTGGTGTGTGTGTGTGTGTGTGTGTGTGTGTGTGTGTGTGTGTGTTTTCTTTCCTCGAGTCCAACCTCTTACAACATCCCCGCCATCTGACCCAACGCCGCTCCCTGTTCCGGATACTCCTGGATAAACTTCAACTGCGCCCTGCTGGCATTCTCGTACGTCAGGGCATTCACCAACTCCGGTTCGGTACGGGCAATCTTGGCCGACCTTTCAAAGTAGTCGATGGCATCCTGAATCTTGCCCTGCTGCAGACTCAACTGCGCCAGCGTTGCTACGGCCACATCGCAGTCTTCGTCCTTGTCCAACGCCTTTCTGCAGAGCTCTTCTGCACCGCCCACGTCCTGCTTCCACTGGAACAGCGCCAGAGCCTTGTTGATCATGGGCAACACGTTGGTCGATCCGGATTTAGACGACTCGATCTCGATAGCCTTGTCAAACTTGTCCATCGCCTCTTCGAACTTCTGCTGGTCGAGCAGCAGCTCGCCGTAGTAGTTGTACGCCTCGGAAGACGTGTCAAAGTTGCGTAGCAGCTTGCGGAACGCTGCGGTCGAGTGTCCGACGTTGCCGTTCTTGTAGTGCGCGACGGCGTACTGCACCTGGGAAAAGATGAAGGTGTCGTCGAGAGAGGTGGATTTCTCATAGTCCTTGATGGCTGCGTCAAACTCGCCGAGGATGAAGTTGACCTGGCCGCGGTGGTAGTAGATGTCCGGGTCCTCGGCATCCGCTTCGATGGCTTTTTCAAAGTCCTTGAACGCCGCCTCCTTGTCCGACAACTCCATGTGCACCGAAGCCTTCTTGACCCACGACTGGACGTAGTTGGGTCGGAGCGATGTGCTGCGTTCCAGATCCGCGAGCGCTTCTTTGGCATTGCCAATGACAAACCTAAAGGTTCCGCGCATGTTGTAGGCGTTGGCCTCCAGGTCTTGGTTGCTGAGGCCTTGCTCGATGGCCTCGTTAAACAGCGTGAAAGCGTGGGGATAGCTCTTGGCCTCCAAGGCATCGTACGCCTTGAGCAGTGTCTCGTCACCTTGGCTTGGCGATTCCGGCAACGTAGGCTTGGGCTTGGCACGGAAGGCTTCAAGGTAGGCGGTGACAAACGTGGGCGAAGGCAGCTTGGGCTCGCGGCTCTTGAGGATGTCCTGTGCCTTACCAGTAGCGAGTTTGCGCAACACGCGCTCGACGCTCTCGGTGGCAGTCTGATCCTTGAACTGTCCGAGGATGGCAACAGCCGTAAAGTCGGCCAACGAGTCAAACAGAAGCTGTGCCTTGTCGTCGCCGATACCCTCTTGACCTTCGGTGGGGTTGCCGAGCTGCTCCTTGGCCACAGCGCGACGGTTGAGTGCCTTGACGTAGACGCGGTCCATCTTGAGCGCCTCGTCACAGTCCGAGACCACCTGCTGAGGCTGGCTCAGGTTGGCGTAGCAAGCGGCACGGTTCGAGTAGAACACGGCCATCGGATGAGCGGCGATGGCCTTTGTATAATGAGCGATGGCCTTTTCAAACTGACGGTTGGAGTAGGCCTTGTTGCCGAGGGTCTTGAGGTGCTGCGACAGACTCTCGCGCTTTGCTTGCGGGAGTTTGAGAATTTCAGATTCGGGCAGTTGAGCAAGCTGGTCGTCTGTCGCCTCGTCGAGCAATGGACCTGATGGGTCCGAGGGCAGTCCATCGCCACGTTGCAAAGTTGGGTCGGTAGACGATGACCCAGCAGCAGCGCCACCGCCAGAAGCAACACCGCCCGTCTTTTTCTTGGTAGCCTTCTTCTTTTTCTTCTTGTTAGCAGCCGAGCCGGAAGCACCACCGGTAGCCGAGCCAGCCTTTTCGTCATCGTCGCTGTCGCTAGTAGTACCCTTCGCCTTGGCCTTGGACGAAGATCGGGAGTAGAGGTAGTAGCCACCGAGGGCGAGTGTACCGGTTGCGAGAGCAATGACGAGTGTGCGGTTCTCCTCGACCCATTTTGAGAGTTTGTTGGCAGTGTTGTTAGCAGTGACCTGTGCGCGGTCGGCGGCTCGTGCAGCCTGCTGTGAGGCCTGCTGTGCGTTAGGAATGGGCGCCATATTTTTGCCAAAACCGGAGGACAGGAAGGGAGGAAGCGCACTGTTGGGGGCAAAGGTGTGGAAGGGAGGAAGAAAGAATTGCGATTGTGAACGTGAGAAAGCGCTTTTGCGTGTGGAGTCAAAGTGGACTTTTGACTGACGAGGCTTTCGATTGCCAAACCAAAAAAAAAAAAAAATAAAGAAGGGAAGGAAGAACAAGACAGCGCTCTGAAAGGGACGGACGCTCCGACCGGCAGCAGACGGATGGCAAACACTGAGGCTGAGCTGGGTGTGTGCCAACTGAAGAAGATGCAAGAAGAAATCGACTCTTTTAGGATTTTCTTGTGCTCCTCTCTGCACGGCTGTGTCATTGACTTGGTCCCTTCCGATTTCGGGTAAGCCGATTTGGTGCATGATGGCTTTTTTTAGCGAGATCACGCTGTTAGACTTTGCTGGTGCCGTGCGAAAGGAAGAAAACCTCGTTCGAGCCGGTCAGGTCGCCGAGCAAAGACACAGCGTGGGGCAAGACAGACCAACAGCGACACAGTCATTGGACACCACCATCCTTTGCTACAGAACCCTTGCTTCCAAATCTTGATCACTAGACGCACGACGAGTCTCGAAATGGTATCATTCACCGATATCCAACAGGCTCACGCCCGCATCTCGCCTTATACACACTACACCCCCGTGCTCACCAACCAGACCATCGACACGCTCGCAACCGAGGCACTCTTCGGTTCTCCAACCCAAGGCTCCACCTCTTGTCCTCGCATCCGTCTCGCCTTCAAGGCCGAACACCTCCAGCGCGTAGGCGCATTCAAATACAGAGGCGCGACCAACTCGGTCCTCGTCCACCTTGCCTCTGCTCAAGCCGAACACAAAGCGAATCCCAACAAGTCGGGCGAGTTCAGCCCAGAGAAACTCGTCGTAGTTACCCACTCTAGCGGCAACCATGCTGGAGCGCTTGCGTGCGCTGCCAAATCAGCCGGATGTATTGCAGCGGTGGTGATGCCGGAGAACGCACCAAAACCCAAGAAGGAAGCGGTGGCTGGCTATGGTGCGAGGATCACGTTTTGCAAGCCGACTCTCGAGGCACGCGAGTCGACGGCAAAGGCGGTGATGGAGGAGTACGAGAAGCAGGGGTATACAGCGCGCTTTGTTCATCCTTACGACGAGCCATTGGTGATTGCAGGACAGGGAACCATGGCGTTGGAGCTGCTCGATCAGGCTCCTCAGCTCGAAGCCAGAGCGGCTTGCTCGCACGCAGCTGTCCCCTCGCCACCGACTTCAAGGCCCTTGCACGGCTCCAAAAACGTCCCCTCTTCCGGTCCTAAAGCTGAAGCAGCGTGGAAGACAAGATCAGTTTCTCAGCCAGTGCTGGACATGGTCATCGCACCAATAGGAGGAGGAGGCATGCTCTCCGGCGTCTCCACTGCAGTCAAAGGAGCCGATAGCAGGATCGTTGTCATCGGCGCCGAACCAGATCTTGTCAACGACGCCTACCATTCCTACCAGACAGGTCAGGTTCAACAACCGCCCCAACCTCCCAAAACCATCTGCGATGGCCTGCTCACTTCGCTTTCGCCTCTCACCCTCGAACACATCCAAAAGAACGTCGACGGCATCGTGACAGCGCGAGAAGAAAACGTGCTCAGAGCACTACAGCTGCACTGGACGCGACAGAAGCAGCTGGTCGAGCCGAGTGCTGCCGTTGGTCTGGCGACGGTGTTACAGGGATTCAACGAGGCTGCTCAACAGAGAAGCGGTGGAGATTCGGCAGATCGATCGAGATGGGGTCTCAAGGACTGGGCGCACCACATTGCACAACAGAAGACCAAAGCAGGCGAGACCGACCCCGAAGTTCGCATCGGAATCATCTGGAGCGGTGGCAACGTTGAAGTGGCCAAAGTGGTAGCCAAATTGGAAGAGTATGGATTGTAAGAAAAATCACTCCTTGGGAACAGGAGGTCGCAGCGGACCACCAACATTGAGCCCGTCGCCTTTGCCCGAGTAGAGCTGGTCTTCGCGGTTATCTTTATCCTGCTTGTACTGATCTTGGGCGATCTGTGCGCTTTCGCGGTAGTTGTTGGATGAGTCGGCAGAAGAGTCGTCGTGTGTGATGGGTACGTCGAGCCCGACTCGGCGTGCTGTGAGGCGTACGCGTTCTTCTTCGGTCATGTCGTGGGTTGGGTTGTATCGTTGCAGAAGCTCCTGTAAAGAGGTGACCATCGACGATCAGCAGCGGTAATCAACAACAAGATGCAAGAGTGCGAATATGCGAGGGGAAGGGGAGACTTACAGCATGCAAAGTCTTGTTCTGAAGGAAAGAATGCAAATTCTCGAGGTTCTGCTGACGCAATTGTGCTGGTGTCTTGTTGGGTGCGATGAAGGGGTGGTAGCTGCTGCTGCTACTTGGCTTTAGTGAGTCGGATAGGGTGCCATTGGCAGCATCTTTGTATTCCTTCTGCAGGTATGTGACGAGAGGGCCGTCCTTGGCCGAGCGCTCAGCCTGCTTGAGGACGTTCTGATAGAGTGTCTTGATTGCTGTCGGTCTTGATGCTGTTGCGAACATTGTCGGAAATGGTTGATTGGAGGACGATATGAGGGGTTTGTAGGAATCTCAACGAGAACAAAAGCCGCTCGAGGCAGAGGGTCTGCAGTTCCGCTTTCCGAAGAATCCTTTTCTTTCTCGCGCGGATATCTCGCTGGAGAAGAAAAGGAAGAAGAACAACAAGAAGAAGAAAAAGTGGCAGGCAATAAGTCAGACTTTCGTCTCGATCGTACCCTTTCTCCCAACCACAACACACACATTTGTTGTTCCAGCCAGTCCTTCTCGCTCTGGCTGTAGAACGCCAAACAGTAAGTCATCCCTACCACCTACAATACCGCAACACCCGCAAAGACGTCATCACCAGCCAGCCAGAGCGTCGGTTGGAAACCTTGGACTGCCAAACCAAAAGAATGATGATATAACCCCGATGGGCGGACATAAACACCTCTGCATCCCTTCTCTTCTTTTGCTTAGCTCCAGTGTACAAAAAGTGAGCGGCGGGAGCAAGACGCAAAGCTTTCCGCATGGATCTTTGTGTATAAAAAAGGGTCAGGCATTTGTTGACATCTACATCGGATACTGATTTGTTTTTGGCGTTCCAAGTCTTGTTGACCGAAACCCCAGGCTGGTGAATTCCAAGGTTGCGAGACGAAAGTTAGAAGATATCTGGATAGTGAGAGAGATGTACTGACTTTGTCTTGGTTGCTTTTGCCTTGTCGGTCCTTGCTCCGCTTCGTAGATGTTAGAAAATGATGACACTTTGACCAGAGACAACGAAAGCGTGTGTCTGTGTTTGTTTGTGGGTCTTTGTGTAGATGTGCGTGAGAGCGACGTGAGAAGCCTCTCCAGCTGACGCAGAGCGGATCGCTTGGTTTGATTCATATCGTCACGGGTCTTGTCTGCGAACGAGAGCCTTGGCGGCGAAAACGCGCGTTTGCTTTGCATCTCGGATCACGGCCAGCTCTGTTGCGGTTTGCAGTTCAGGGTCCTGCTTGTTGAACTCTGGCTCCTCCTCATAGTGACTCGCCATATCTACCCCGACCAACGTCAAGATGAGCGCCGACATCAACACCTCACCAACAGCAGCCGCACCGCCAGTGGTAGCTGGAGATGTTCCGGCCGCACCTGTTGTCGATCAACTTGCCGCGGACAAGCCGCCATCAGATAACGTCACCGGGCTTACACCGGAACAGGTGCTGCAAGAGCTCAAGAAGAGCGGCTATGTCGATCAGTTGCGACGCCAGATGTTTGATGCGTTTACTGCTTCTGCCAGTACCTCCACTGCGTCTGCGTCTGCTGCTGCTGCGGCTGCTGCCGATGTGTTCAGCTCACAGGCTGCTACGTCTGCTTCGACGCATGTGCCCAGCTATGTGACACCCATGACGAACGACGCTGCATCGCCACCGACAACCACCTCGGTACCCTCAACGACCAACCACGCCTTACCTCCATCCACCGCACCCACCACCACCCCCGCCGCTGCCGCCGCCGCCGCCGCTACACCGCTCAACATCGCCCCCAAACCCGCCTTCCTCTCCTTCCTCTCCACCCCGCTCCGCACCGCCGTCGAAAACGATCACGCCAACCTACGCAGTTCCGACCAACGCGGACAGCACGATACCCTCCTCAAGGCTCTCGAGTCGGATCCCGTCGCCCACCCTGACCGCGAAATTCTCGGAGAAGCTACGGTGTACGACCTGCTCGTGCGTCATCTGGTCAGCGGCCAACCCGCAGGCGGTGCAACAGCCGGGTTGTTGGCAAGAGAAGGCAGGATTGGCAGAGACGCATGCGCGAGGATTGCAGAGCTGATCGACGACATGGCCCATCCGAGTTCCAAGGAGGGCGAAGCTGACGATGATGACGATCATGACCAAGATGAAACAGAGGAAGCGCAACAAGTTGCACAGACGCAACACGACGCGGGTAGGATCTCAGCAGCCGAAACACACTCCCAGCACAACTCGGCACAACCACTACCAACAGCCATGGACCACGATTAAAAACAATGTCAAAACATGCCTTCTACAACAACCACCCAAACCAACCCTTATAAACCCTCACCTTTGCCTCGCCCCTCGCCTCCTCGCACAACCCTACCGTCAACAGCCTCAAATACTGCGACCCCAACGTCTCGACCAACTGCACGTCCAACCGGTTGCCCGCACTCAACCCCAACGAAGCCATATCCTTGGGTCCCAACTCAATCTCCAGCCCCGCCTCCACCTTGGCCAGCAACAGCTGCGACAGATCCCCCTCTTCCTCGGCGGCGGAATCGTCCTGCTCGATCGCCGCCAGTCTGTCTTCGAGAATGTCGAGCAAGCCCGAAACGAGCGCGGTGGTCCAATGCGACCAAACCATCCAGAGTGAGTCCGAGAGGATCGAGCGGAAGTGCACGTCGGCTTGGTCCGACGGCCAGCTTGGGTCCGAGAGATGTTCGCCACCGGACGACGAGCGCGCGTAGATGCTTCGATCCGTCGACCGACGACGATGGAGCGAGGCGCGCGACGAGAGGCGGTCGGATTCGGCTACGCCCGAATGACGGATTGGGCTGGCACCGACGGCGGCGAGTAACGGATCGGGCGGCACAAAGTGATGGTGGTGGTGATGGTGCGGCATATCGAGGCCTTCGGTGTCGGACGAGCTATTCGTGCTGGTATACCGTTCTCCCGGCTGCGCTTCGACGGCCAGCAACGCATCGGGCTCGGCAGCCAGAGCGCTCCTCCTCTCCTCCTCCTCTTGATCCTCAGCTGCAATCTCGCGATCCTCTTCTTGGTCCAGATCATCGTCATCGTCGCTCTCATCTTCCGGCATCACAAGAATGCTCGCTTGCACGCCTCCATCCCCCCGGATCCCCAAGGGCAGCACGTACGCCGCTGGCAGACCATACCGCCAGTGACTCGGCAGGAACCACCATCCAGCCAGCCAGTAGCGTAAGAAGGCAAGCACAGCGCTCAACGTGCCCGCGCCACTTCGATGTGGCGATCGCGCACATCCGCCCCTCCACTGCGAAACGGCGTCCGTCTGCTCGTGCGTATACTCGACTTGGCCCCGCAGCTGGTCGTCCGATCGACGCGACGTCGACCGAGCTAGTTTGAGTTTCGACTTTCGACGGCTTACGCACGCACCTGCTCCCAGGCGTTGGGCGCGTTCAGCATGGCGTTGCGCCTGCGCATCGAGTTCGTTGAACGTGGCAAACTCGCGGGTGGTCCAGCTCTGAGCTTTGAGCACGGGTTTCGATTGCACCGGCCGCGCTACGGTCCACAAGCAAGCCATGCTGGAAGCGCTTTCCAGGTTGGCTTCGTCGAGAAGACCGTTGCAGTCCGGCGTGATCAAGGGTGTGAGATCCAAAACGCTGTCAAACAAATGCGGCTTGTCCAACAGAATCTTGTCTGTGGACCAGGCGATCCAACCCGGCTCGACCGACGTTGTTGCGGCTGTATTCCGTCGTTTCTCTTCTTGCTCGAGAGCGCTTATGTCATGTAGACCGATCTGACCTCGAACCTGAACAATCCAACGTCGGGCGAACGCTTGCAAATTCTCGTGTCGTTTGCCGCTCCTTGCGATGGCGAGTGCTATCAAATCGGCTAGATTATATCCCAAGCGAGCCGCATGAACGACAGGTGGAGATGGCGTAAAGATGAGCAGCCGATGTCGTGGCAGCATGAGCTTCTTGAGGAGGTGCGGGAGGAGTGCGCCAAGGGAACCGCAGAGAGCAGGCATGTGCGAAATCGGATCGTGTGGCAAGTTGCGTGGATCTCGACGCCGTCTCATACGCAACTGTTTCATTCGCTTGCCGTCCATTTGCCTCGCCATCTCGGTCGTGGTGGTATCACGCGCTTTGTGCATGCCATAGTACGTCTTGAGAGGGTCGACGTCGTCCGGGTTCTGGGCAAGCTCATCCGCCAGCTGTTCGAGATTCGACAAGTGCGGGACGATGGCGAGCTGCTGCGCCAGAGACGAAGCGTGCTGCTCCGAGTGGCCTTGGCATTGAAGCACAAGCCCGACGCTCACCATTCGGGCACCGCGTTGAGACGAATCGTCGAGTTTGGATTCGTCCAGCTTGATGTTGCGAAAGCATGCGACGCCCGTACTGCCTTTGTCCGGTGTGGAAAAGTAGATGACGTCCTTTTCGACCAGATGCCCGCCACTGGGGAGCACTTTCCATTCGACTCCTGTCAAGTCGACCTCTGTACCTTGCTCTTGGTCATCGTCGAGATCGACGAGCTTGTCGTTGTTGCCGCCTTTGGCAGGTGGATACTGGAACTCGATCTGGTTGCCGTGTCGGACGTGAAAGCGTGCCAAAAAGATACAGACAACGTTTGCCGGCAACAGGGTGATGTTTGGAGCAGAGCTGGGCCCTGCCTCTGCTTGTGTTGGCATGTTTGGCCGCAAAGCAAAGCGATCGCGCAACGAAAGCGAAGAGGTTTACAGATGGTGTTTTGAGAGATAGAGAGAGAGAGGCAAGGCCTTGTTGCTGCCACATTCCAGAAAATAAGCAGCACGCGCAGCCAAGAAGGGTCTCAACCCTTTTTCTTGGGCTCAGGAAATTGCTTGGCAAGCGAGCCAGTCTTTGGACGAATTAGGAATGGCGAATTTGGATGCACTTGGAGCCTTGATGCTCTCGATCAAGAGCATGGCTTTGGACGTAACATGGTCTATCTCGTAATGCATTTGGTCTAGGATCAAGGGGAACTTAAGTATAAACACAACTGAGCATCGAAACATTGGCAGCTCGTCTTGCTCGAGCCATTCATCAGAGTCGTGAGATGTTCTGCTTAGAACATCTTGTTCATAGCCTGCAGCGAGACTTCGACACCAAGCTGTTATTATCAACAAAGAAAAAAAAAAAGGCAGATTTGATCGTCAGTAACCCATCCACATGTCGCTTGCATGGTAGCGCGGGTGAAACTTACGAATGTAGCAGCATTGGCAGGGAAAGCACGAGCCATTGCGGGACCGAAACCCTTAAAGAGCGCCTTGACACCATCCTTGGCCACGGTCTTGCGTGCGCAATCCAAGAAGCCACTGTAAGTGCCCTGAGGAGCACCCTGGTAACGCGATTTGATCACATCAGGAGGGATGGCGAGAGCCCACATGGCCATACCTGCCAGACCACCGGCAGTGAGCACGTTGAGGAAGTTGAGCTGCTGAGGATCCTGTCCAGCAGGCGTGAGGAGGCGCTTGGAAGCTTCGTAGGCGCAAAAGTAGGCAGCCGATCCTGGACCATCACGTGCCAGCGTCGCACCAGTACCGCGGAAGATCGACTTGAGTCCACCCTCCTTGTACAGCTGACGGACGACATCGACGGGGCCGTTGTAAGTGGGTCCGGTGCTGCCGCTCTGACCTTGGAGCTGCAAGAGCACCTTGACGCGCTCTGCTGGACCTGCGACCATGGTGGTGGGGATGGCACTGAAGAAACCGGCAAATGCCAGTTCGGGAATGGACAATTTGGGATCGGTTCGGCTTGGAGTCATGGCATAGACGAGCTTCTTGCCCATGTCGTACGACCAGAACGAGAGCGCAAAGATGGGCGTCACACCAATCAAAGGTGGACCCATACCACGGTACAATCTGGTAAAATTACAAGAAAGTCAGTCTGTATTCAGTGGTTCTCTGAAATCGGCCGCGTTTATGGCTGTTACCTACCCCTTGATACCATCCGCCTTGATCGTCTTCTTAACAACATCGAGGCCGCCCGTGTATGTGCCGTCGGCTGCAGTCTGGAGACGTGTCTTTGTGAGATCAAAGGGGTGTCCGACGAGTACGGAGCATACACCACCGAAACCACCCGAGAGGAACGACTTGACCGAGGAGGTGGCCTGCTTCTTTTGCTCGAACTCCTCGTCCTTGATAGCGGCCGAAGTCTGATCGTCGGCCATTTTTGCGAGTGATAGCGGAGGGGAGGAGGTGAAGGTTGTTTCGTTCGTATATGTGTGTGTGTGTGTGTGTGTGTGTGTGTGTGTGTGTGTGTGTGAGAGAGAGAGAGAGAGAGAGGATCGCGAGATTCGTAGAAAGAGAAAAGAAAGGATGAACCAATGCGAAACTTGAGAGATGAGCTTGAGGATGGAAGTGGTGAGCAACAAAGGAGCAGAAGTGACGAAGACGACGACGACGACGACGAAGACTTGCCGGACGAAACTGATTTTTGCTCTTGTCGCTTGCCCCGCTTTCACTGCTGCTCGGCACAAGTGAAGGCCCAATCATCGGTCAAATTATTGTGTTTGCAAAGCTCTCGCGCCCATAGCAGACGGAAACCGGTGCAATAGCCGATTTCTTCCAAAAATTGCCCTCGCAAAGCTGATTATTATTATTCACTCTACTGCATTCCGCGCTTCCCCGCTCAGACTATTCCCGGTCTTGTCCGCTTCGCTTGGTCCGCCATATTGGAAACTCAACACTGTCGACGATGAGCAAACATCAACCTGCGTTCAAGCTTGACTCGATTGTTTCGAGAATAGTACAAGGGTCGCAATGGTGACACCAAGCGCCTTGATGGAACCGGTTCAGTGCACCGCAAGCTGCCGGTTCAGAGATGGGATTTGCATCTGCAGCTTGGCGTCACACCGGTCGAGCCAATCAGAGAACCACGCTGCCACTTTGAGAATTCAGCGTGAAAAAGTGAGCAACGACGTTTCAGATCGGGCTCCCGATGACCAATATCGTAAAACCAGGTTCCAGCGATTCTCATCAAAGAGCCACTGCAAGTCACCCTACTGTACAGCACAGTACAAGTACAGTACAGTACGGTACAGTAGAACGCCTCTGCATGGCTTCAACAAGTCGGGGTAAAAGTACAGGTACAGTACAAATTGCGATGGTCTTGTGAAAGAGTGGTGTGGTCTCCAAATGCTACGCAGAAGCGTCTTCAGTCGCAGCTGCCATCAGCCGGACCCTCGAGCCATCTCTCGCTGAGCTTTGCTTCCGTACACGGGAATGTCGGCTTGCCCAACCGCTGGTTGACCTCATTATGAATACCACATAGCCACTTGCGCAATGAAGGCCCCGAACGTACGGCATCGGCGAGTTTCAAACTGCGATCCTCCCATCCTCCTTCCTTGTCTTCGCGCTTGTACTCTTCTCCAAGCGCTTCAGCGCACGAGTGACAGGGGTAGATATGTGGCAAAGCTCGCAAGAGAGCGAGCATTGAGCTTTGCTGCTGTGCCGTGGGATCCGAGGGAAAGTATGCTGCGCTCGAATGCAAAAATGCCCATGCTGATCGCCCAAGCTCTTCGCCATCCGGAGGGCATTCGACGCGCGTAGAAGAGGATGCCAGTGTTGCTGCTGCTGTTGTAGCTGTGACTGCTGAGCCGCCCGCTGTCACACCTTTATTGGCGCCATCAGCATCCTTTGAAGCGCCGCCAGGCGCACCTTTGACACTCTTCATCGCGGCAGCAAACGCCAATTTCGAGTTGCAAGCACGGCATGGTTTGCCATCCGCACCGAGAACTACTGCAGGCTGCTGACGTGAAGACGAGCGTACGTTCTCGGCAGTGAAACCTCTGCTCCTTTCCAGCTCGGCATCTTGACTCGATAGCCCTTCGGTCTGAATCGATCGATACTTTGTGGGTGCCACGCCCCATTCCTCTACACCTTGTGGACGTTCAATTCGTTTAGGCTCCCAATTGTCCAGTTCATCCTCCTTTGATTGTAGTTTCTGTCTTTCAAAGTGGATTGTCAGCAATACGTCAAAGCATGCAGAACCAAGGCCCAAAGTGCAGGCCAAGACACTTACAAAGTACTCTTCACGAATATCGATTCGTTTGCGATCCTTTTTCATGCGCAACTCCTCTTCCTTTGAAATGGTCTGCACCTTGGTGGCATTGTAGTCGTATCTTGTCTGCGTGAGATTGGCCAGTCCAAAGCTAGCACCTACGATGGTCGCCAAGAAGGGAAGCCCAAACAAGAGCAATGGCCTGCGTCGTACCTGAGGTGCTATCCTCGCTAGCAGCGTATTCGACTTTCGTAGCGGCTTGGATTCGAATGTCGGCATCGTTCCAAGGCAGCTTGGTGTACCCAACACGTTTGCGTTGACGGTAGAATCAAGACACCAAGTAGACAGAAGCAAGATGCGCAAGATGCGCAAGATGCGCAAGATGCTTGCCACCTTCTTGACTCTGTGCTCAGCTCCGCGTTCCGAACAAAGGCACAAGAAAAAGTTGGGATCGAGTTTGGTCTTCCGCGGATGTTTGTTTGATGCATCAACGTGGACACGTTTTCGGCTACTGTACTGTAAGCAAACGTCACTTCTGACCTTTTTGTCATTCTTCTCACCATTTCTTTTGCCTTGGCCACCACCATCTGGTCGCTCGCCAAACAAACCGAGGTAGAGATGCACACACCAACACGGCTATGCCCATCTTGACATCGTTGAGGCAGAGCCCAACTTACCTCTACATCAAGGTCTACTGCCTCTGTGCACTCGTCACCCTCTCCCAAGCAGCTCCCGTCTCTTGCCGCATTCCCCAGCTTGGACAGCCTCTGCAGCTCAACAAGTATAGGCTAATCCGCACGCGTTTGGGACCGCGCATCGTACCAATCGAAGATGCTGTGGCACACAACGGACACAGAACCTCAACTTCGTCTCCACAACCCAATCAAGTCGTCATCTCGAGCCATGTTCTTGGTCAGACAGAGCAAACCTCCACCATCACGGGCCTCCTGAAACGATGGTCCGGCAGAATTAAAGATCTCGCCGAGGTCAAACGTCTCCTTCGCCGCGATAACATCGATCTCAAAGCCTATCCTGAGCTTCAGTGGGACGCAAGTGTGCGTAGGTCAGCCTCGCTGCATCCACAAGAGATCCACTTTCTCCGCAAGAGGCAGCTCCTTCTGTCCTCGCAGGGCAAAGATCACCTCAAAAACTTTCTCGAGCTCCCAGCTTCGGAGCAGGTTGACCCTCGCGATGTGCCTCTTGTCGCACTTGGCGGATCCGGAGGCGGCTACCGGGCCATGTACGGCTTTGCAGGCGTAATTGCAGCCGCCAAGCGATCCAAACTTTGGGACTGCCTTTCGTGGGCAGCTGGAGTCAGTGGAAGCTGTTGGACGCTCGCAGCCTACTACACGATTGCGTATCAAGACGCGGATCGACTCATTCGACATTATCTATCGGTCGCGAGCGAGCTGGCCCATCCCATGAGCGTCCATGCCCTTGATACGGTGGCGAGAAGCAGTCGTGGTGTGTATTTTCTGCTGGGTCCGCTCGTGCGCAAAGCACAGGCTGGCATTGTCGGCCTCGGCATCATGGATCTCTACGCTACTCTGACTACGACGTACCAATTCCTGTCGAGAGAGCCCAGAGCGAGGCTGAGTCGTGCCAGCTTTCAGTTCTCCAAAGTCTGGTCGCGATCCGGGGTCAGTTCCGGGAACGAACCCCTGCCTATCTTGACAGCGGTCCGTGTAGCTCCTCAAGACGCACCTGGTGTTCGACCTCATACCGACTCCTCTCTCAGCAAAGGTCAGCCTCCCAACCGCGCTCTTACACAGCATCAATCGGCAGCATCACAGGCGCTGACGTGCGATACGAAAAGCGGCTCAGACACATTGGCAGCCGCTCGAAAGCCAACTGTGGATGACAGGACCGACATCTTCGCCATTCCTGCTGCCAAAGGTTACTTTCAGTGGTTCGAAGCAACACCGCTCGAAGTCGGAAGTGCTGACGTGCAAGGTTACATACCCACGTGGGCCTGGGGTCGACCATTCGTATCCGGCCGCTCGCTCGATCGTCGACCCGAAGAATCTCTATCGCTGCTGCTAGGGCAATGCACAAGCGCTCCTGCCGGCCCTTTGACTGGCTACATTTCAGCACTCTTGGCGTCGTTGCCAAGGGGTACGGCCATGTCACGCACCTTGCATTTTCTCAACAACTTTGTCAGGATGAAGCGATGGGAGCGCAGATGGGGCAACCCGATCCGTGCGGGTGATGAGCCGAATCCCTTCTACGGTTTGAACGTTGCTCCTGTGCCCAAGACCGAAGATGGGCATACGGCGCGTCCTAGCGTACTGGGCATCGGCGTCGACATCCTGCATGTGCTACGTCTGCGACAGATGGTGCAGAGGCGTAAAGGACGCTTGGAGTCGGAATCAGCTGCTCGGGTGCGCGGTCAGATAGGCGAGCATTTGGACAATGACAGAGTGGTACTCGACAAGCTAGCTCAGCGTATTCTCTGCGATTCGGAATGGAACGAGTACAACAAGCTGGCTCAGACGACCAACGGCATTGCACGCCTCGAACAGTACGTTGCAAATCGCTGGAGTGCAAAGGAAGCAGCTTACAAGGCGCTATACCCGCAATACGTGGTCTCTTGGAAGGATTTGTGCGTGCACAAGCCGGGCTCTTTCCATTCCCCTGGTGCTGGCGTCGACGGCGTCGATGTGTCTCGGCTCGAAAAGCAAGGGTTTCGCACCAAGAAGCCTGTGCTTTCTTTCTCGGAGGAGTGGCGATCGAAGCATCCTGACATTTCGGCCGTACCCAAGCTGCATCTCAGTCTGTCTCATGATGGAGAATACGTGGTAGCCAATGTGCTGGCTGAAGAGGTTTCCGCTTCACCCAGCCGGTCGACCAAACATGCATCCCCGGAACGGAGCGATCTCAGCGTCTCGCTGCCATCTCATGCCTCGAAGCTGAAGGAATTGCAAGACGAGACTGACTTGGAGCTGGGATCATCTTCCTCATCATCAGCTCCAACCGCCAAGCCACAGGACTCGACGTCCTCTGCCACCTCCTGGGAATCCCAAGGCCGAATCCGTCTTATGGACTCGGGAATGTCCAACAACCTCCCCAACCACATCCTCGCCCGCGCAGAACGCTCGGCAGACATCATCCTCGCCTTTGACGCCTCGTCCGACGTCCAAGCCGGCTCGGCCATGCGTCGTATTCACAACTTTGCGCACGACTGTTCCATCACTCTCACCGATCACACTCATCTCTTCCCCGCGCCGTCACCTGCGGAGCATCCCGGAAAGGACCTAGCGATGGAGGAAAGGTTCATCCACCAGTACGCCCGTGTGCTGCACGGTACGAGACAGGACGAATCGCAGTTCTACCTGATCTACTTGCCATTGCTGCCGAATCCGAAGAACGCCAGCTACGATCCGAGCAAAGCGTCGTTCAGCAATTCGTACAACCTGGTATGGACGCCGAAACAGGTGCAGACGGTACTCAGGACGAGCGAGGCGAATCTGGACTTGTATGCTTTGCAGACGATCAAGCGAGTCATGCGCAGGGTGTATGAGGAAAAGAAGAAGGCTCGTTTGGCTGCTGCTGGCTCGAGCAGTATAGATGCAATCCAATAAGATCCTTGCCCAAACCTCTGTCCGTGTGGTGCAATCACGTATTTCTGACCAACCATTCGTCCACCCACCCCGCACCCTGCTGGGGCTGTACGTTGCTCAAATGCATCCACAGCGCCTCCAACCGCCTCACCGCCCGCTCCCTCGTCTCCCCTTGTCCGTTCTCCACCTCCTCCACCACCTCTCGCAATACCGGGCTTACGCCATACACATCATCGACGTAGCTAGTAGCCCCAAAATACCTCGTGATCTTCCGCACCACCTGCTTGCCTCTGTCCTCGCTGACGTCGGTCGACTCGGCGCGTCCGGTGGGGTTGAATACGGACGAGAGGGCGGCTTGGGCGGTGGGTGCGTAGACGCCTTCGTTGAGCGATGGGTTGTCGGGGCGCGGGACGACGAGGTCCTGCTGGGCTTGGGTGGAGGAGTGTGCTTCGGCGAGCGAGAGGTGGAGTTGGGCCTGTTCCGAGGTAAAGGAGGGATGGGAGGGTGAAGGTGGACGGTATCGCGTCGGGAAGTGCGATAGGGCCGAGTGGAGATCGGGTTGTGCAGGCGTCGAGGGGGGTTGTTGAGCTTGCTCAAGTTCAAGCAGGGCGAAGATGTTGCCTGACTGTGCTAGAGGTGCAGATGGCGCAGGTGGTGGCAGACGGCTACCAGTAGTAGAAGGGGGGTCGGCTACGCCGTGATCGGACCGAACCGACGCATGCAGAGGACCGTCCAAGTCGGTATACGAGCGAACGACGTTGGCACGAGCTGGATGCAAGCCTGTATGGTTCCAGGCTACGCTATCCCCCTGCTGCTGCTGTTGGAACAAACTTCCACTTTGCCCCACCCCATCTCGCAAGCCATCCTCAAGCACCAACCCGCGCTCAAAGTCGTTGAACATCTTCTCCCCCTCTCCCCCATCCATCCTCAATCCCTGCGATCGAAACCCACCCACCCTCGACCCGCCCACAGAACTCGAAGCCGCAGAACCATTTGCAGCTGTGCGCAAATCCTGAGTCAACCACTCCCGTAACTCCCCTCCTCCGCCCGATGTCGGCTCATATCCTTGCTTTGACGCTCCCACACCTTGCATCAGTGAACCGAGCTGAGAAGACGCCATACTGCTGCGCAGCGCTGAGGCTAGCGTTTGGGCCGCACTGCTACTGCTGCCTGCTGGACGTGTAGATTGGGATGCATTGGTGGGTTCGGCATTGGCATTCCGTGTTGGTGAGGAAGAAGAAGGAGCTTTGCTTTTGCCCTTTGTGTCGTCCGCCATGGTTGCTATGTTTTTCCTGTCGAATGAGTTGCGTAGCTGACCTGAAATGATTCAAACTGAATCCGTACAGACTGTTGCCAATGTTGGTGGTACCAACGATCCCCAATCGCACCGGCGATTTTCTCACCACACACAACAGAGGACCCTTGGAACAACCCGACTTCGCGTGAAAAGGCGAGCAAGAAAATCCCGGCCTGCTGACCCCCAACCTTATCCTCTCTCACCAAACAGGCACACCCCGTTTCTCTTTCTCTTGCACAGCATTTGCAGTTCGAGATGCAAAGATCTTGCAGTGAACGCTGGGATTCAGCAGAAGAAGCGAATAATAACGAATGCTAAAGAGACAGAGTGCTATAGAGCGACAGCAGAAAGGAACGGCGAACAACGGCGATGTACGTTTTCTGGAAATCGATGATGTGCTGTGTAGGGTATACTTGAGTAGGAGCTATGGGCGGGGGAGTGATTCGAACGAAAGAATGAGAAAAGAAACGGTTCTAGACCAGTCGAGTTGCCGGGCAAAACCAAAAGTCTCGGACTCCAATGTTCTAAAAATTTAGGATCTGTTTGGGATCCATCGGCAATTCAGCCATCTTGCAACCCAGATGGCACTCGAGCGTCCTCAGCATCTCGACATCGCCTCTGGGCCCGCCCGAAGCCGTGACCACATTGACGCAGACACTCGGTCTAGCCATCGCACCGGCAGCCGCACAGCTGATCTTGTCCTTGTAGTCCTCGACCGAGCGTGGCATATCGTAGAACACGATCAGCGGGATCTGGTGTACCTCTTTCGGGTTGACCGCTAGATCGCACACCACCAGCGCTTTTCGTGTACGGGTGCCCGCATTGACCCCAACATAGCCACCGGGCTGAGCAAATGTAGCGCTGCTGATCATGGTACCGGTACCGAATTGCGATGAAGGCGATCGGAACTTGGCGAGGGTCTGCTGGCGCGTGTACGAGTTCATCTCGCGATTGAGACCGAGAGCTTCGATGCCTTTGGATGAGAGCTTGTAGATGAGCGCTTCTTGCGTCGCTACATTGGCGCAGTAGATGACCGTCTGACCAAAGTCGATGTCCTCCAGAAGATCAGAGATCAAGTCGAGCTTCATCTCTCCGGCAGGATTGTGCGATAGACCTGGAACGGAACTTGCTGCACCCATCCCCCCGCCGTTCGATGTCACAGCTACGTAGAGGTAATACTGACGCAGTCCCTTCAGCGCAGATAGCACAGGATCCTTGGCTGTGCTGATACTCGAGTTGACCGGATGCGCACCGAGCGCATTTGTAGGTTGGGCCATGTCGCGCTGAGAGCTCGGAGCTTGCATTCCTGAGCCTGGACCGTGCGCGCCGCCCATGCCCGAAGCACCACTTCCCGAAGCACCTTGCATGATGCTGCCGCCTGCTCCTCCACCGCCAGCTCCGTCACGACGGACAAGCACACGTACCGACTCGCGGAGGTGAATAGACTGTGCAAAGTTGAGTACATCCTGCGGCACAGTGTTCGAAAAAAGGGCGACTTGTCGATCGATCGTGTTGCTTGAGCCTGCTGGGCTTCCCACGCCTTCGTTTGGTTTTTCGAATGGCGAAAAGATGACATTGTTGGCTCCTTGGGGCAGACCTGGGCTAAGACCGCCTGCAGCTCTTCCATTGTCGCCGCTAAAACCTCCTCCGGCGGGCGCGGAAGGCAGTGGCAGCACCCTCAGCATGGTGCCCACATGATCGGCCAAATTGCGTGCAATGAGTTGATCCACTTCATCCAGAATTACAAGTCGGACCTCACTGGGCCTGATTGGAGAAGCCCCGGGCCCGCTGACGAGAGACGAAGCGTTGTTCGTCATGTAGGTCAACAGCTCGCTCATCTTTTGGGGCGTTCCGACGACAAGGTGCGGCCACGCCTGAACAAGCGACTGGGCTTCTTGCTGCACGTCGATGCTGCTTGCCGCCACCATGTGCACGCGGATGCCGAGGGGGGCACCGAGGCCGAGTGCCATACGTTGAGCCTGTGTGGCCTGATCCACGGTGGTAGAAACAATCAAGGCGACGGGCCCTCTGTTCGAGGCGGTCTGGCCGGGACCGCCAGTCTCCTTGAGCACGTTGAGGACCAGCTGCAGCGCTGGAATGACGTACGAAGCAATCCTCTCTTGTGTTGGGGGAGCTTGTGCGATAATGTCACTGCCACGCAAGAGGAAGGGCAAGGCGCGCTGCTGGATCTTGTTAGGCGGTCCTAGACCGTACTTGAGGATGGAGCGTAGCAGATCTGGATGCAGATTGAGATGCTCCCATTTGGAGATGACGGCATTCGGCTGGATCAGTCCTGTTCCTGCCTGCGCCGGGCTGATGGCGCCAGCAGCGCCGTCGTCGAGACTCGGGGTGCTGGGAACACTTGCGCCAGCCGGACTCCCACCGGCGGTTGCGTTTTGGCTGCGAGCATTGACGCCGCTCTGAGTGGACGCGTTCCATCGACGATCGATGCCATGATCTTGCCCTCGGACATTGGGACCACTCCAGCCCCGGTTGTTTCCAGAAGGGCGTGGGCTGAGCGCATTCGAGGGAGGGAACGGGCCATTGGGACCCGCGCTGAAGTGGCCGTTCGGGTTGACTCCTACGCGAGGCGATGCAGCGCGCTCCAGACCGTTTGGTCCGCCAAGCTGCGGTGTTCCAAGCATTCCGCCCGTCGAGCCGAGACCCAGACCGGTGAGTGGTGGAGCCGGGTTCATGCCAGCTCCGCCGAGACCGTTGCCTTGGAGTGTGAGCAGATGTGAGACGCTGTTCGCCAGAGCGTTGACTTGCGCGTTCAGGGAGCGTACTTCGTCGACTGTGCTACCGGCTACTGCGGCAGCCGAGCTCTGTGATGCATTGCCACCGCCGGCGCTCGAGAGACTTGCTGGTGGAAGGCCTTTGGTGCGTTCGAGCAAGAGGGACACGTTGCGTGAGATGCCAGAAATTTGGCGCGAAAAGTCCTTCATGCCACCCTCTACGCGGGTCAGACGCTCAAGCATGTCTTTGATCAAAGGCGACTCGGCCAACGGATTCTCCGAGGAGCCTGCTGGCTTGTCAGCAGAGACCGAGCGAGGAGGTAGCGGATTCTGGAAGCCCGATGCGCTCAAGGGACTACCGATAGGCGAAGGCGAGATGGACGGAGCAGCGCCACTGCCGATGGTTGCTGCAGTAGGCGAGAGGAGACCGCCGGACAAGTTCATGTAAGATGGCACTGTCAATGTGGGAGTCGCGCGGCCGGGTGGCGCTGCTGAGCGTTCCAGTCGACTGTTGCGACCCAAGGAGCCGGCGTTGGTGGCAGAAGAGTTGGAGAAGCCGGCGTTTGCCGAGGCTGTCGCATCGAGTGGACCGTGGCTGAATTGAGCCGAAGACGAGCGTTTCGAGGGAAAGTTGGGGCTGAAGGCAGCATCTGGGTCAAAGCTGTGCGAAGCCGCTCGGTTACTGTTGTTGCCTTGGCTGCTAGCAGGTCTTTGGAAGGCAGTCTCGTTCGCATCGCGGTTTGCGGATCGCAGCGAGTCTATCGACTTGTCATGGCTGGAAGGATGCATCCAAGAGTTGGGTCGAGGTTTTGAAAAGGCGGATCCGGATGCATTGGAGCGACCGAAGGACAAGGCGGCCACCTGATCCTCCTGGTCAAACGTATGCTGCGCATCCAAGTAGAGCTTGGGAGTGCCGAATTCGGCTTCTGTGCTAGCGTTGTTGGATCGGTCGTGCAGTGGCAGACCGGTGCTATCTAAAGAAGGAGAGTGAAGCTGACCGGGGAAGCCATTCTGTGATTGCAGAGACCCTGGTAAAGGTGAGCCCGAGTTGGCAGAACGAAAGCTTTGCACGGAAGTAGCGAGACTGTTGGATCGGATGACCTCTGCCGGTCTTTGTGAACGGGTGACAGTGCTTCCGCCGGCTCGAGCTCCCCCAATAACGCCGGGTCGCAGCGCAGCGTTGGTCATGGCAGAGTCGACGGAGTGCACCGTGTCCTCTGCTGCATTGGCGTTGCTCCTGGCCGAGACTGCAGAGTTGGAACGGGCAGGTCCGACGGGTTTGTTGGGTAATGGGTGCTGGGCTCCTGCACGAGACAGCTCGGCACGCTCCGAAGTAGAGAAGGACATGGCCGAATCGAGGTTGCTCTGTTGATCCACACTCGGTGTGCCGACTCCGGTGTGGGTGGTCGACCAAATGCTATTGCCAGGCAGGAACGGAGAGACCGACATTGTGAAAATGGAGCCACACTGCCCAGTTGATTGCTGCTGTCAAGGGAGGAGAAACCGTCGAACTTGACTGCAAAGAGGTGTGCGTTTGACGCTGAGGCTCGGAAGGCGAAGAGGAACCGCTCAGAACCAAGTTGCGCAGGACGAAGGATCGTTTGTTGTTTGCTTCCGAAAACGCCCTCCCTCTATCACTTGTCGATATATACAATGCTAGAAGGCGAGGCCGGAAGAGATGCTCAAATCATGAGCCAGAGTTGCAAGTTGCAGCGAGGAAAGGGGGGCAGAATCGACCACAGGTGTTGGTTTGGAAGTGAACGGCCGAGACTGAGCTGCTCGACTGTGCTCCACTGACCCAAAATTTTGCGCAGTTGCGCGCAGACATCGACACGTCGGCCTGCTTTGCTGACTGCAGCCGAATGCAATTTAATGCTTTTTCTCTTCCTCTGAATTCAGGGGTCCACTTTCCGAAAACACACACAGCACAGCACAGCACACAACATGCACAGGCCAGCGACCCTAACCTCGATCCTTCTTTCCTCAACGGCCTTGAAACAGCACTCCTGAAAGCGCTGGCAGTTATGTGCTACCCAGATTAGTGCGCTCGGGCGCACTCGGCAGACTCTGAGGAAAAGCTTTCCGCTGTCGTAGAGAGACATTGTGCTGTCGACTGCTTCTGTTTCATCTCCTCGGCGAAGCAAGCGGAAGAACCCACAAGGAGCATAAAACCCGCGCCTTCACATCAACGTGGCGTCAGCCCACGCCGGCACGCTGGCGACGAACGGGACAACATCAGCAACAGCAATTGAGGTATAATACAGGATTGGAGGGGCCGTTTTTGGGCGCGATCAGAAGAATTTGATCCAGATGATGAACAAGAACAGGAAGCCGACTGCACCGACGGGCGCCCACTTGCGGTAGAGTGCGTCGAGGTTGATCTGTCGCGCCGCTTTTCGGTACTTGAGCGACTCGTCTCGCAGCGACGACGACATGGTCGACATCTGGTCCAAGCTGTCTCCTCGCCACAGGAGATCCTCCATGTTTTTGGTCATGATGCGTGTCACATCCTGCAGGTCTTCATTCAATCGATCCAGATTCGACGAGGCCGCCGATTGCGCTGTACGCGAGTCTTCATACAGACGCTTTGTGCGCTGCATGAATGTGTCGAAGCTGACAAACGCGTAGGGACGAAGCGTCCTCTGTTCCACCTGGTTTCCGTAGCTGCGCTCGAACTCTTTCGAGAGCTCGTCGAGGTAGGAGAATGCGAGCTTGCGTGGATACGACTTTTCGGCGATGGTGAGGTACACTACCGAAGACGGCATGGCGGGAGGTGGCGAGATGAGGTAGTGTAGTGTGTACTTGCCGCTTTCGATGCTGCAGCGTTGCTCGGACGAAGGTGTGATGCGTCGAAAGATGAGCTTGGCCTGCTGCTTGTGTTCCGACAGATCGTTCTCTGTCTTGCCGTCGTCGACACTCTGTGCCAATGGCAAGCCGTCCGAGACTCGTGCGATCTGTGTCGAGAGTGGCATGCTGTGTGATGTAGTGTAGTGTCGTTGACAGCTGGTTAAGGCAGCGTGTACTGATGCTTGATAATGGACCAGAGGCGCAAGAGCGAGCGAAGCAATGTAGGCCGAATCTTGAGCTGTTTCGCGTAGACCAATGGTCCCAGTGTCGCTTTTCGAAGTGCCTTGACGACGGTAGAGAGGTCACAAGATAGTTTTCAGAACGATGATTTTAATGTTGCGGTTCAGAAGAACCTCGTGATAATGAGACAACACACGCAGCCCTCCCGCTTTCGAAGGTGTCTCCGACGTGGAGGAAATTGGTCAAAGCGATGCAGGGCGACGATCTCACATTTAGCAAGAGTGTTTTTGGGTTTGGTCGTCTCTCTGTTTCGCTGTTTCGCTGTTTCGCTGTTTCGCTGTTTCGCCGTTCCGCTGTTGTTTTGTTGCCTGCCGAAGTCTCGAAATCGAGCAACATCAAAAAGCGTGGCCGCGATTTAGGCCCAAACAAAAAGACAAGTCACAGAGTTTCCCCCCACTTTTGAATCACACACTGTACGCACAGGGACAACGGCAACAGCTCGACAGCGCATCTGATTCACCCGTCTCCATCCTTTCGTCGTCGCGGATCTCCCTGTTTTCCTCATCTTCGCTCCTTGATCTCTCTCTCCCTTTTCTTCGCATACCACAAAGCATTGCCAATCGCCGCCTCGAGGGCCAGTCGTTCGTTTCACACCAGCAGCATCCGCTCTTCCCATCGTCTCAGTCGCATTGAGCACGAATAGCCAACGGCTCGGCATCCCCTGGTTCCACCCAGCAAGGCGCTGATCCCTGTGATCACCCTCTCGAGCCTTCAAATCCACTACTGGACACTGTCACACTCATTCGTAAAACATCTTCACAGCTCCAGTCCGCCCCTCAACATGATGGACGACGGGCAGGACATGGCGGGGCAGGACCCCAGCACCCACCTCATCCTCGAACTGCGAGGAACGCGCTTCACCATCGAACGCGAGACCATGATGAACTTGCCCGAGTCCGTCTTGCTCTGCCTATTTCCCAATGGTCTCATCCTCACACGTCAGCCTCGCGTACCATCCCTGCTGGATCAAGACGGCGAAGAGGACGAAGAGGAGCTCTACCTGGTCGACTTTGACCCTCAATGTCTCTCTTACGTTCTCAGCTTCTTCAAAACGGCGCAAGACGAGTTCTACGGGACGCATGAACTTGCCGGAAAATATCGACCCAGCTCGTCGTATGGCAGTAATTCCGCTCTGTATCAATATGCACAAGGAGAAGGTGCGGATCCAAACCAAGGCGGCATGTCGCAGATCCCATTGATGAACAAGCAGCCCATCATCGTGTTGCGCGAAGAGCTCGAATACTTTGCCATCCCACCCAAGAAGGCTGCAGCTGCGAGTGGCGACAGACAGCCGCATGATGTGGATGCCGAGACCTTCGAAGGCACTGATCCCGCCACAGGGCATCCGACACCGGCGTTGCTCCGACTCAAGTATGCATGCGGAGATGCTCTGCTCGATCGCAAACAGATCTTCACTGCATTGCAGCGAAACGTCAACAAGGAGAACAACCTGGCGGAGCAGCACCTGATCGACATGCTCTGCATGAGCGGGTTTGACCGCGAAGACTCTTGGGGATTCCGAGCGCTCGAACCCAACCGGTGCTGCATCACATCTATCGCGCTAGTCTTGCTTAAAACCGGCATCACACACGCAGGAGAGCTCGAGGCTGAAGGCATCAACCCGGAATCACTCAGCACCGAATATCACGATCCTAGCGGCCAGACCAGCATGATGAACAACATCCGCATTGACCATCAACAGTTCGCAACAGCACAGAAGCTTCTGCTCTTCTGGCGCAAGCCCGCAAGAAAATGTTGGTGGGACGGCATCGACATTGTTCTGCCAACATCGGAGACAACATCAAGTGCAGAGCCCGCACCAACGGTTCTATCAGAAGACCTGAACGACGCAAGCTTGACCGCCAAGGAGCTCGAGCTACTCAAGTCTGGCCAGGGCAGGAAAGTGCGAGTCTGGGCTCGCAGAGTATGGACTCTAGAGCTCAGTTTGATCTGATCGATGGCATGTGCTTTTTCTATACGGCCGCGAGGCCAACCTTCTTCGTCTTTCTCCCTGATCGCTGACGCGCGACAAATTACCTCTCAAGCTCCTGGAGCTCTATACCCGCCGCCTTCTTCACCACGAAATCTTTCATTTGACCACGGACCTTCTCTATCACACTTCTAGCCAATTCTACCATGTCCTCGATCGTCAATGCATTCATTCTGACGCATGTTTCTTTCTTTCTTCTCTGTAGAGACGTCTCTGTAGAGAGCGCGAGATATCCTTCCCTTTCCGTAAACGCACGCTCCCAGCTCACTTCGAGATATGAGAGCATGCTTGGAGAGCCTTGCGCATGGCAAAGGCGGTTTTTCAAGAAGTGTTAAACCTCGCTTTTAATTTGATCATTCGAAAATTCTCAAGGTGCTTGCTCACGTGATCTTTTTTCCGGTCGGAATTGAAGGTACAAGAGACTTTCTTCTCGACATCCTCGAGCTTGCAACCTGCTGGCCTACGACATACTCATCACTTTCTCCACCATATTCATCCGTTCCCTCACATCGACCAGTACACGAGGACCAACACAAATTTCAAAATGGCATCAAGATCAACAGGCGTCGCACGCCAACTGCTACAGTCTGTTGCCACAGGGACACGCACTGCCGTCCCTGCCGTTCGCACATTCGCGTGAGTGTTCAACTCGCCGTCAAGGAAGCAGTTCGGTCCGCCACTAGCTCCGCATTCAATGCTCTGAGAAGCACGTATACTGACCTTTTTATGACTCGATACGCCTCGAACTACAGCTCCGCATCAAGACGCTCGAATGCATCCACGTCATCCTCCGTGATCTTGAATCAGCTGCGCAACACACCGCAACCTCCGCAACGCAGATCGCCATCTGCGACACAGAACGAGGTCGGCTCTACTGGGAAAGAGGAAGAACAGTTCGTGCTGCCCGACTGTCTGCTTCCCACCGAAGCGCATCGACCGACCCATGGCGTCCACGTTGCAACACTACACCTCCGCTCGTACGAAGATGGAGTGCCGAACCTCGACCTCTTTGCCGACTTTGCTCGCCGAGCGGCATTCGCCATCGGCATTCCTGCCAGCGGTGTCGCCCATCTTCCCACCCGTACATCGCTCTGGACGGTGCCACGATCGCCGTTCGTCCACAAAAAGTCGCAAGAGAACTTTTGGAGGAAAACGCACTCGAGAGCGATCAAGCTCTACGATGCCAATGACCAGGTAGTTGACCGCTGGCTGCACTTCTTGCGCATTCACGCCTTGCCTGGCGTAGGACAGAAGGCGGAGCTGTTCCGCTACCATGAGCTTGGCGTTGGCAACAAGTTGATGGAGGAGGCCAAGGCTCTGCAGCGATCCTCCTCTACATCGTCGGACTCAGCCAAACCTGTTTCCAGCTCAGAAGGCACACAAGAATCGACTGCCGAGAGTATCAAGAAGATTGCAGAGGGAATCGTTGAGAAGGAGATAGCACAGGATGGAGCAGCGGAGCAAAAGTGAAGTCGAAATGTCACATTAGATCTTGGCTACAAAGCACGGGCGATCTTAGCGACGCTAGTCAGAATCTGATTAGTACAGCACAACCGTCACATACTACCGGCGTTTAGCAGTCTTTGTGAAGTCATACAGTTCGTCAGCATCCATACGGCGTTTGAAGAGTGGCTCACCGTCACTTCAAGCTTAGGTATGGCGTGCTACATACCTTGACACATGAAGATGCGTATTGTACTTCCGAACACATGCAGATGTGTATTGTACTTTCGAAGGATGCTCGATAGCTAACGACAGTGGAAAGATTCTATACAGATACGATTTGACTTGGCGATCGACCTTCATCTCGATTCCGAAAGCATGCTGAAGCGTGTGGGCTCCAAAGCGAACCCCGTCGAACAGGATCTGATACTTGTGAAAAAATGCTTTGGTTCCACATCTGCAAGCTTGGCGGAACCGACGATGCGCACTGATCGCGAATGCTTTTTTTTTGTCGATGCTTGTTGTTGAACCCACTGTGACGTCTGTGTCGAATGCAGCATCGTCGCAACGGCAATCACATGTCGACTCCTGAGTCGCTAGTACTGTACTGTACTGTACACCGTGCGTGCATGACGAAGCTCCAAGGTAGAAGCGTACAGTACATCGTTTCAACGGAGCTGCGCGGCCTCGTCGGGCCCGTGTCGTTTGTCGACACATGTCGGAAGGTCTGATGGCATCTCTCCCTCTGTCTCTCTCTCTCTCTCTCTCTACACCGAGATGGCACTTCGGAAAGAATCAGCCGGACGCGAACACGGGATCAGCGCCAAGAAGCATAGAAGCCTACGCCAGGTGGCGCACCACTCTGCAGAACAAAAAAAGGACAAACAAAGAAAATGAATTATTGCTAAAAGAGAGCAAGCAACACGGGAAATCAACAGAAAACTTTGCTGGCCTTACTCTGTATGCAAGCCAGCGTTCTGAATTTTGGCCCCAACTTCGGCTTACGACAAGACACTAGTATGCCTCACACCACCGTCTACAATAGCACAATAAGGTGCAAGCGAAGCACAGAACGAGAAGATCGAGGATCGCGCGGACCATGCGACTGGAGTGGGTTAGAGAGCGTGATGAAAAATAGCGCAGTCATGCAGCGGTTACTCAGCGGAGGCGTCCCTCAGCCTGCTGTCGCCGATGCAGCGACGATGCGTCTCAAAATAATTATCAAGGCGCGAAGCGAGAACGAGAGCGAGAGGCAAGCGAGTGAGTGAGAGCGAGCGAGATGCGTGAGCGAGTGTTGGTCTCGACTGAATCCCTGCATCTCCGCACGCAACGCGCTAAGGTTAGCTACCTCGAGATCTCACGCTCCTTCAGCAACAGCAGCATCCATCCACTGGACCTGCCGCGGCTTCGATAGACGCCTCCACCACCACAGAGAGCAGATTTTGGACACTGCGGAACCGACATCCTGGACGGTCTCCGTTCGTTACTGCGCTAGTTCTTAGGCGCTCTAGGGTTCGTCAGAGACCCTGACTGGCGGTATCCAACGTGGCGTCTCAAGACAGACGACCATCCGTCGACACAAGGCGGCAGGGCTTCACCCATCTCAATCACCTCGACAGGCAGCCATACAGATACTGCTGCGAGTCCGAAGTCAGAAGACCCGCAGCGAGGTTCAAGACAACTGTGTGCTGTGCCGCCAAGCTGGAAAGTCCAGCTACTCGCTTTCTTCGGCAAATCCGATGCGCTCAGCATCTCTCTCGTAATATCATCCATGTCATAGCGAAAGGAAGCGAGCGAGCACATGCAGTCATCACCATTTAGATCCGACGGCAGCAGCCGCTCGTCTCGAGCAATGCACGGTCACCAATTGCGATCGGATCATCCGACCTCATCCTCACGGGTCGTGGTGGCGGAAGGAAGCGCATTCGTTCTTCAGACGGTACCGATACGAGCTTCTGTTTCGACACACCGACCGTCATCATCAACCGATCGACACGTCTCGGCTCCGCATCTTGCTTCCTCTCTCTCGCAACAACCTCGATCATCACAGTCGCGGTCTGTCTCCAACTCCATCACTCCACCTCGCTCTAGACAGTCGGATCGTCCGTATCGTCCTCCGCCATCGAGCAGTGCTCGCTTCTATGAACGTCAACAGCAGCTCTGGATGCTCCAACAGCCTAGTCTGCTTCCTCATACACCAGAAAAGGAGTCCACTCCCGATCCTCCACATCTAAAGACGACGACTGCCCCCACTGCCTCACAGTCTTACCAGCCTCTCGCTGCGTCTAGACCGGCCTATGCTCAGCCTACCTCGCCGCCATACACCTCGACGACGCATGCAGATCAACATACTTACACATCTCGGTTTCGGTCGGGTTCGGATGCATCGACCGCATCGCGTCTCAGGGCCACAAGTGTCAGTTCTCTAGCTCCGCCCGAGAAAGCGACCCGTCCACGTTCTGGCAGTGATGCAGGCAGCTTCACACGCAGCTGCATATCGAATGGTTACCAGTCCAGCTTCGATGATGACCAACCCAGCCGCTCTAGACTCTCGAGCAATCACGATAGCGCCGAATGGCAAGCCCAAGACAGCTGCACTTCGGGTCGTCAAGACTTCAGCTTTGCGTCAAGCAGCAAGGCGGCACAGCAAGCTGAATTCGACGATGCCCTCGGCGAGTCTGGCGATGCTGATTGGGATGCCGAGCTGGGCATCTCGGACGCCGACCATGCAGAGCCATTGCGACTGCCCTCACTTCTGCAATCACATTCGGGCGTGCATCGATCGCCTACCGTCATCAGCAGTCCTGCCGTCTCTTCACCCATTCCGGTCAGCAGCAAACTTGCGAGCAACGCTGTAGACGTATCCTCTCAGCCGCTGCCTCACGTGGAAAGCATCAAAGCGGCTGATCTCAAGGGCATTCGTGTGACCTCTAGCGTCAGCGAAAGTTGGGATGGCGACTATCTCTTCCAGAACGACGAAGATCCGGCCGACGCTGAAACTCATCATAGCAATAGCAGTCAAGCACGAGGCTCGAGCAAAGGACACAACGCGACAGGTCGTTCCACTTCCAAGTTGTTGCATTCTCAAGCCAACGGAGACGCAGATAGCGACGATTGCGACGTCGAGAACTGGGATGATGCCTTTGCGTGGAACGCAGACTCGATCATGACGCCCTCGGCCTCTACGTTGTCCTCATTAAACGAGCTCATGCTGCGAACCAATCTTCAGAATAACGACCTGCGCGACTCGCCAACACGCGGAGGTCGAACGTTGTCCAAGGAGCTGCCGCTTGACATCAGTCGACGCCTAGACGTCGAAGGAGGCAAGAACAAGGCCGCTTCCGGACATCGTTTCTCAACTGGATCGTCAGTCAGCATCGCCACCGACTTCTCTGCTCGTCTGGCTGCACAGTCCGACGTGGAATCGTACCCGGCGAGGTCGTCCCAAGACAGTGACGATTTCTCTGCTTCCCGCCTCTCGCATCCAAGGCCACACAACACCCTCGGCCTCGCCCGGAATGCGCGCAAGGATCGCCGCGACACTGACAGCCGCAGCGACGGAAGCGGCGACGACACTGAGACCGAATCGCCGGTGAAGACCGTCGCACCTCTTCCAGCTCGCACCGCACGACGATCGCTTGGCGTAGCGCTCGGATTCGACTCGCGTCGTAGATCAGCGCCGAAAGATGCAAGTGCCAGCCTACAGTCCCCTTCGCGAGGCGGAAGCAAGAGCAAGGACGACGCCAGTCCCGCAGGTTCAAAGTCTCACGCGAGAACCCAATCCAAATCCAAACTCGGTGCTCTGCAACGGCTCAGTTTCTCGCGCTCGCGTCTGAATGTCGCCAATGCATCTAGCACCAGCGTCAACCAGACGCCTGAAACCGAAGAGAGTCCACAGCGGCCGTTCGCTCGCAGCGCTAACCCGAGTCAGGCCTCTCTTCTCAGTCAAGCATCCACCTCGTCGAGTCGCTCCCGACGTGGCTCCAGTCCCTTGAATTTGGAGAAGAGCTCTATTGCTTTGCGAGCCACCAGCTTCCGTCGATTGCTTGGCCGTGGAGACAAGAGTAACACTGCCAGTCGTGATGGCAATGCGGCCGAGAAGTCTCAGCAGATTACATCGTCACGCCGTGGGTCAGAGCCCTCCAATTCCATGCCCATGCTTCCCATTGCGAGCCCTCCAAGGAATGGGTCAACAGCTCAGGCTTCTAACCTTTCAAAGTCGCCGCCGTCATTCTCATGGACGGGATTTCGACGCTCCATCGAGGTGACGCCCACCCGTCAGAGAGATCGCAGTGGACGAAGGGATAGCGACAGCTTCCAGCGCGAGTCCCCAAATCAGGTGCTGTTTGCTCAACCTGGTAGCACCAGTGTCGTATCTGCCGTTCCAAGACTTGCCTCCTCCCAGCAAAGCAACGCTCCAACGTCATATGTCCAGGGCAAGGTGGACAGGTCAGGCCCGACTCTCGAGGACGGCCTGATTCCGGCTGCTGGGCTGCGGCGCGACTTTTCCAGCTCCAACACTCTTCGTGCTGGTCCCGGCAATGCAACTGCAGATGCATCGACGCCGACACGGTCTGGATGCTCAAAAGCCAGCACCGAAGCCTCTACACAACGTTGGCAGGCTGCTGAAGCTGGCGGACCCGCCTCCGTTCATTCCGATAGAGTTTCGATGGATGCACCACCAACATTCTATGCTTATAGTGCCGAAAGTATGCAGAGAGTCCCGGGACATCATGGCTCAGCGAGTCGATCGGTCTCGGCATCCACTGCGCACAGTCACACGAGTGCAGAATCGATGTATGGCTATAGGATGAGACAGCAGATTTCGGTCTCAAGTGGACCTGATGCACTTGACTCGGAGACTTCGTATGGCACCAGTGTTGGAAGCTCCCCCGGCCTCACCGGTCAGTGGTCGTGGGCATCCTCGGGCAAGCGTGGTGCCAATCCCTCAATCGACACCAAAGACACCGCATGGATGGCTTCTGTCGACTTGTCTAAGCGTCATGAGCCATCAACGCAGCTCGAAAGTAATCTTGGCCGTGCGACAAGTACGCCAGGATCACCGCTTGCTGCTGGAAATATGCTAGACAGTGTTCCCGTGCTCGCACTTTCGCAGGGGGATCACAAGCATTCTGCGAACGACACGTTGTCGTCTCCGTCTCAGAACACCTTGTACGTCCAAGAAGCTACGAACACCGCCGAAGGGCCTCTCATCCCTTCTCATGGAGCACCGCCAAGCTCATTCAAGCCCGGCTCCGTCCGATCAACGACCTCGATTGCAGATGGGAGCATTGCTGGCGTCCCTACATCCAGTCAAGCAACGTCGTCTTCTGCCACCTCGTCAACCCGCAAGAGCGCTCCTAGACGAAACAGTCTGAGCGATCTCAAAATTCCAAGCCGTATCAGCAAAGCACAGACGGGAATTCGCACCAACATCAGCCTGGTCCGCGATTTTGCCAAGGGTATCGAAGAGCTCAAGGTGCTGAAGGCCAGCTACATGGACCAGAAGATGAGATCGCCGCTTGCAAAGTCAGAGGTCGAGCAAAGGGTCCAGAATTGGCTCGAGTGCGCCGACGTACTCATTGGACTTGGAGAGGGGCGGAGCGAGTCAGATGCGACCGCCCGCGTCGACACTGTATCCCATACGCCCCTCTCGACACACATCGATGGCCGACGCCCGATGACGGTCTCTGATGCGTCAAGTTACGGTGATCCCACTTCGCCACTTGAGGATTGGACATCCCGGCAACCGGCGGTGTCCGGGGCCAGAAGTGCGAGCGGCACGAGCCAGGCCACCACGTCCACGACAGACGGTGCACGAAGCGTGGATGTGCATAGAGAGATTGACATCTTGTCGGCTCTCCTTGGTGGCCAGAGACTGACTCCTGCCTCTCAGAATGACAGTCGATCGCACGCACGCTTTCAGTCCGAGACGTATACGCGCGACGAGATACCGCATCGGAACGCTGCGTATTCGTCCAAGTCTTCGGTTGATGTGTCGACACTGACGACACCCGATCGCGAGACCTTGGATGACAAGCAAAGCGAAGATGTCGGTCGAAAGAAGTCATGCGATCGTTTCTCCAATACGGCTCCGGCTCTCAGTGGTGCTAATGCAAACCTCGACGACACTGCCGAGTTTGCTGAAGTCGACGTCGGCGATGTGAATCGCAGTGCTAAGCGGCGTCTTCGAAGCGCGAGCCGTGCTGGCTTGCAGGGTCTGCGAGATTTGCTTAGGGTCTTCAAGGGCGACAACTCGCCTGAAGTCACGAAAGCGAGTGGCACGACTGAAGTCAATGTCACGGCTGACGACACAAAGGAGCAATCTGGACATTTGATTGATCGCCCATCGACTCCTTCCGCAGCCAAACAGAAGCGTAGATCCATCAACTTGAAGCGTCGATCTTTCCTGCGCTCGAGAACGTCACTGGACAGCATCTCGGCCAAGGCGGCGGAAGGGCCATCGGCACCCGAAGTTGCACCACCTCTGCCGCTCTCGCCTGAGGCTGGTCGCTATGCCCAGACGCCAGCAACCCAAGTGGACCGGCGCAAGCCCGGACCATCTCCTCCCAGGTCTTCGCTCGATATCACATGGGAGGCTGGATCCCCGGATCGGTCCCGAGGAGGCCGCGAGGCACAGCGGCCGGTATCAGCCACGACCAGAGCGGTGAGGCGCATCTCTTTGCAGTCAGCCTTGAGTGGAAGCAGCCATAGGCGCCGATCCACAGAAGTGTCTGGACCCGATCTCATCCCGCAAAAGCACTCTACAGATGTTCGATCCGCCAGATATGACCGGCCGCCTCTGTCGTCGCAACAGCAGCAACCGTCGTCGCAACGACGTCCAAGTCTAGCCGTACGACCGGCCGCCGAATCGGCAAACATGAAAACCCCAGACCCACGCCGAGCAAGCACCTCGATCGACACACTGGACCGCCAGCATGGGCTGCAGCAATCTCAGCGCATCAGCCCGGCCGTTCGGTCAAAAAGCACCATCGAAGCAACGCCACCTGTGGTGGAAAAACTGGCACTGAGACCGGAAGCGATGCCTGGACTGTTGGTGTATGTGCAGGCGACGAAGCAGCATCTGCAAGCGGCTATTGACGAGTTGGGTGCACCGAGGTGATTTTTCTTTGAGTTTTTTCATGTGGGTTCACAAATCATAATCCCTCTCTTTTCGGTTTGATTGCTGCCATGTGCGTGCGAGACTGTGTCTTGGCGGATTGAACCGAGGTACTGGATTGTATGTTTTAGGCTCGAGCGAGAAGCGTTTGTGTGATAGGTGTGGCGTGGGGATTCTTCTAAGACAGGAAGGAGTGGGGAGCCGCCGCGTTGGGTCTTTTTTATTTTTGTTTTTCGACGATCCTTAGCATGTTTCAAAAGTTTTTTGTGTGAGAGAAGAAATGCAGATTACCATTTGCCGTTCTGTGTGTCTCAGCAACTCTAAAACAGCAACAAGAACATAAGGGAGGAGTGTAGACACCGGAACCATCGAGCGGGGGTAACACACAGCGCGGAATGCGCGTCCGCCGGAACCAACACACCCAACACGTGTCGCGTAAACATCAAGTTGAGACGCGTCGAGATCTTATCGGACGAAGTAGGATCTACACCTTCGGGTTTTGGTCGAACAAACAGTGTGTCCATCTCGAATAACTTTGCTATTAGCTCTCCGACCTTGCAGTCTGCCAATGCGTCCAAGAGCATCACCAAAAGAGAAAGCTACGAGATAGCCAGAGAGCCTCTGGGAATGCTCGCATCACACAGCTGCGTAAAGGGACCGACGATAAGCTCTGTGTCTCAAAGAAAGCTATTTTCCGACCTTTTGCAAATCCGTCACTTGGCCTTTCAAACCCTAAAAAGCAGATATGCAAGAATTCAAACCCCCTTCTGCGCTTTCTTCTAACTTGGGAAGAAAGTAAAGCTTTTGGTTGGGTACGCCGGATACTACGCGAGGCAACGGTCGACGATCGAGACGTGCAGCTGTCAACATTAAAAGGCTCGTGCACCTTTGGTGAGCGGAAAGATATGTCTCGGCTCGAGACGAGCATTTGTTGGCATGTCAATTTGGACCTTTTCCGGGGAGTCAGGGCGATGTTGGGAGGAGCACAGACAGTGCGCCGAGATTAGAGAACCATGGGTCAGTGGGACTGCTTTCAACGTCGAATCGAAAGCCAACAATGACGGCGATCATCAACGTTTTCTTTGGCTTTTTGTTTGTTCTCTGTTCAGGACGGGTTCCTGAGATGGAAAGCGTTGCTACAAACAACCGACAATATTGTGGACGTTGAGTGCTGCTGAAAACGTCCAAGTCGGGCCGATGCGGAGCTTGGATCGACCGCAATGGTATACGTTCCGAACTGCCTACGCCCTCGGGATGAATGGAGGCTCGACATGAACTCAAAGCCTGCGAGGAAGGACTCGCCAAAAACATCAAAATCCCAATTTGCACAGTAAGTTGTTGAAATGTCTCGCGTGGTTGAGCTTTTTTTTGGAACCCTTGCAAACCTCACTTGGGGGACGATCCTGGTCGGGTTTTGGTTGAGAAGGCGATCCGATCTGAAGAAGAAGGTGTTCTGTCGGAATCCGAAAGTTGACATTCCTTTCTCAAAGACGGACAGACAGTGCGTGTCGGGAAGGCAGTTCGCTGTCAGGTCCCTCCCCCGGGGTGATGATGATGAACGTGCGATTTGGACGACGAAAATACCGTTTGCAAACACGTGTGGTCGAGAAGAAAAAAAATGAGTTCAACATGCAGGACGCGGTTGCAGATGTCGATCGAACAACGCATATGCCGCCCAAAAGCTGTCGAGCCGACTCTTTGACTTGCGAGCCTCCGACATCAGATTGAGGTTAACTGAATGCTGCACTGCCGCAGTCAACCGCTGGACTTGTTGCAACACACTGGCATCCCAAACCCCTCTTGAATAGCCTGAGAAGAGTGCCACGGCAAGTTGAACAGATGAGGCTCAGTGCAAGTGCCTGAGAGACGGGGCCAGTATATCTTTCCCCTCCTTTTGGCACGCGCCATCCACACTGTTAAGCGAGCTCAATGAAGAGCGGCTACCAGCGTCCCCTTGCATCTTGTCTGTTAAGCGCCCCGTCACACCCATACTCAACACGTTTTTTTTCCCTTTCAAAGCTGTACTGAACAAACCAGCTTTCTCTTGTCTCATCATTCTGTCTTGAGAGGGTATAGCTTTTGTCGGCTGTCCGAGACGTGGCAGTGAGACCTTGACATCTTGTTGTTTGCACCCAAGGCTGGAGAGGCATCAGGTGGCAGAGAACAAGAAGCCCCCCATATTCCACCGTGTGGCTTTGCAGAGCTGTCATGGGAGTTGGCCAAGCGAAAGGCTTAGCATGAATCCCCGATCTTCGGCAAGAGAAGGAGGAGGAGGACGAAAAAAGAGCGAGCTGGATTTTCCGCATGCACGGCAAGTCCGGGATCTCGTGCGTGGCCATCTTTGCTGTTCGAAGAGCTGGTGGAATGGCTGGGACAGATTGTGTGAGAGCAAAGTCAGCTTGACGAGCCGTGGGCAGCGGGAAGGAGGACGAGGAGATGAACGACTTTGTACCAATTCTTAAAAAAAAAAAGTTTCACGAGGCTAATGGAGTTGGCGAGGTATGTACGGCTGCAGCTCGCAACGACAGATTGGAGCGAGAGGAGAGAGAGAGATGATTATGGCACATACCCGCGGTGGTGTGTTTGAAAAGTGGACCCTGCGCTTGGCCTCTGCCTTGATCGCTTGCGTTTGTCGCTGTCCAAACGTCGTGATCCGATCGACAGGCGTTGGTCGGCCTTGTCGGTCACCTGATGCAAAACATGGCTGCAGATGGCGTCGAGCAACAACAAAAAATGACTGAGCGAGGAAACGAGCGGACCGCGCTGCTTGAAACGCAGGTTGCAAACAACTTTGTGCACTTGGGCGCGCGCATGCATGCAGATTCATTTGGAGGGCGGGTCGATCTGCTGTTGCATCATTCAACGGCGACGAGTGTGTGCAACGGGCGGGACGGGATGATCAGGGATCAGGGGGTTGTGTAGGGTGGGGGTGGATGCTGCAGGGTTGACAGGCGCACTTGTTTGCAACAGCGCGGAGCCTCAATCTGTCAAAGTTGACTGCACAGTAAATGGATTCGCAGTCCAGCTCAGCTCAGCTCAGCTCAGCTCAGCTCAGCTCAGCTCAGCCCAGCCTCGCTTGTTGGCAAGCCGGTCTCGGATAGGGCAATCCTCGCTCTTGTGACAGCTCCCTTTTCATCTCTGCCCTGAGCTGGACTATTGTAGCTGAATTGATCGTCGCCTTTTCGACAAGTCAGGAGATGCAAGCCACCATTTTCTGACATCTGTCAGGGCTTAGGTCTCCGGTCAATGTTGCTGCTGCTGCGCTGCACTGCCTTGACCAGTCAAGCACTGCCAACCGAATCAAGAGAAAGAGCAAGCGCAAGAAAGAGCAAGAGGAAGGCCAAAAAAAAAGAGGGACAGAATGAGACGCGCCGCTTTGCACCCTTGATCTTGTGCGTGGTGTTTAACAGATCTCTTCTCGGACGCTGATTTTCTTCTTGTTTCCTTTTGTCCTTGAAAGAAGACTAATTTTCGAAATGTACCCAAGTACCATGGTTTCCAAAGAGAGGATTGCAGCTCACAGCTGGGCAAGAAATCGCAGCTCCACTGCTCGATTAACGCTTTTTCCCCGGACCGTCATTACTGTCGACGCACACGCTCGACGCTCCCGCCTACGCCGCCGCGTCTGTGTGAGGAAATCCGGCCATGAAATTAATCAACGGCGGCTTCCACACTCTAGCGCCCTTTTCTGCATGGCCTACCAGTGACCGCCCTTGCTCTTTTTGACGATACGCACTGGGCTCTTGTGACACGACAGCCTAACGCGGCCCACTTGTGCAAGGCGCTCTCTCTCTCTCTCTCTCTCTCTCTCTCTCTCTCTCTCTCTCTCTCTCTCGCTCTAGCTCTACCTCTTGGACCGACTCCACCACCACCAACGTCCTTCCTGTCCTTCGGCAACTCGCCTCATACCTGTATCCCTCGTGCTGCTACCAGCATAGTGGATCCGCCTCTCGAGCGCAGCCTGCCTTCCTTCCTTTCCTGAACCTACATATTGGCTTTACCTTACTTTCCTTCCGACGTCCTCCCCCTCTTCATCCGCTCGACACTCACGTCCCTTTGCCGACGTCGCCTTTCTCCCCCCAATCAAGACCTTCTGTTGTACACTCGCAACACGGTCTTGTGGCTACACGTCCTGCCTACCCTTTCTCCTGCACCGTCCTCCATCTGCATCTTGCACACCACCACCGACTCTCAGCGCCGCTTCATCTCGTCATCTTTCATCCCTTTTCCGCTCACTGTCACGGTCGGATAAGCATCCAAATCAACCGCACAGCATTGCATTGCATAGCATAGCATAGCATACCAACGCTCACTCACACGCCTTGGTCCAACTTTTTTTGCTTCTTCATCCTTTCTTTCTTTGTTTGGCATCATTTCGCACGCTACTCCTCTGTCCTTAGTATTCAAGCATCTCTCCGCATCTCCTCTTCGCATCTCTCCTCCTTCATCGCATCTCCTCTCATGCTAGTGTAGTAATCCTGCAATCTCCTCTCGTCCCCTCGCTATCTTCACCTTTTCTCACGCCGCCCAACATTGTTCCTGATCCCCGTTCACCTACACTCGGCGCATCCCCTATCTCTAGCCTCTACTCGCATTCTGCCTTCTTTACGCCATCATGTCTCACTCGCTCTCCACCCTCGCGCCCAGGCCCAGCTTGGCTCATCGCTCCATTTCCGAACAAGCTCCGCTTTACAACCCTTCGTCCGCTCCCCACTCCGGCTCGCGTCTACGCGCGTCCAACGCGGTCAGCGGTGCTCACACCGCCACTGGCTCCAAGCTGCCTTACTCTCCACTGCTCCCCCTCCCGCCGGCGCCCGCTTCTACCAACAAGCTTGGCCTCGAGCATGCCGCCTTGCTTGACCCGGAGTACACCGACAACGCAGAGCCTTCTTCTTTCCAAAGTCACCATGGCGCCCCTCACAGCCCCAGCGCCCTTGCGGCGCGACGTTTGGCACGTCGAGGCATCTCGGAAACCTTTGCGTCCCACTCGCATCAACCACCGAGGTCGAACCGCAATCCCGCCGCGGCTGTACCCAGTGCCTTCCCGGCGCTCAGCCCCAAGATCGCACTTCGGCTCGACATTGCCGCGGCGTCGCACCTCTCTGGCAAGCCAGCTGCAAGCAGATCGGCCGGCATGATTCGCAGCTACTCGCTCCCCGTCGCCACACAGGCCGAGCACGACGAGCAGCAGCGCATCATGGCACTCGGCCTCTCGCCCGCGAGCCGTCATCCTGTCAACCCCTCTTGGTGGCAGTACGGTTGGCCCTCGCCCGGTGGCATCAACCAGCGACACGTGCATCACCCTTCTCCCGCCGTGCCCGAGTTTGTCGGTCAGCGTCGACGATCTTCGCAGTCCAAGCTTTCCAGCGTCCTGACTCCCATCGCCGATACGGCTATGGAATCTTCGCCACCGTCGCGACCTTCGAGTCGATCCGCCAAAATCCGCTCCAGCTGTTCGCCCAAAATGAAAAGCAAGCATCTACCTAGCATTCACCAGCATTCCTTGCAAAACGCCTCGTCACGATCCGCATCCGCCTCGCCCAAATCAGGCCGTTCGCCGCTGTCCATGATGTCGATCAACTTGCCGGCTCTCGATCAGCAGCTCGAGCAGTCGGGTTTGCTCGACGACGATGACGATGACGATGACGACGATGGATCCGTCGCCGACTCTTCCGGAGCAAATCTGGCAGAAGCCGCGTTCGACATTGAGATGGATGCGCTCAACCAGCGGTTTGCGGAATGGTCGCGTTCGCAGGCGCTGGCCACTCCCAACGCCCGCACGCGATCGGCCGAGCAGCAGGATGATTACTTCAACCTGGTCCATGACGCCGACGACGTGGACCACACCAAGACCTTCCTAGGTGTAGGAAGCGATACCTCGGACGAAGCTAGGACTCCACGTGCCTCCTCCCCACGACCCCTCTCCAAAAAGGCCCTCTACCAGCACGATCAACAGCAACCGTTCGAGCCGGCCAGATGGGGAGCAGACGTGTTGGATTTTATTCATCCTGATCACCTAGCTTGACCTTTCTTCTTGTTTCAATTCCCTGTGCTCTTGATAATACGAGTTCCTCGACTTTTTTTGCTTCTTTCAAACTAGAATTGTGCGGGAAGGGCTCAAAGAGACCATGTGAGAGTGACCAGTCGTGCAACCCTGACCAGTAGGAATTTTTTGGACGGCCTAACGACATCGGGAGGATCCTGACGACGCGCCAACTTGTCGATGGTGACGCCTGCGTTGGATGCTCCAGCCCCGCACTCTCTCTCTCTCTCAACCGACTCGAGTAGCTGATCATATCGTAAAAGAAGGGGGGCGAAACATCCACACCCGCAGCCACCCTAGGAGTTCCCCCCGCTTTAGCAGCCATTTAGAAGCCACCCGGGGGAGGTGGCTCCTCATCGGGGCTGGGCTCCGTATGTTTCCTTTTTTTTCACGATATGCATTCTCTGCAAAAACTCACGAGGCTCCCGAGTGTTCGAGACCACCTAGTCGTACAATCGCGACGACATTTCTAGCCCCACCCCTCGCATCAACATGAACCTCTACCAATATGGCCAAAGCAGTACCCAACATAAAACTCCCCGAGTAGCTCTCTCCTCGCCAAACCACCCGCCGCCCAAAACGAACCAATTCCCCCCCCCCCCACACACTCCTTTGCTCTAGATAAACCACTGCCGGAACCTCAAACACCACGCTCCGCAAGCCTGTATTCGAGCAGTCCAATTGCACCGTGAGCAACTACCAACACACACACACCCTCTCACCCCACCCACAGGAATCTCTCCCGCGTCGCCTTCTAACCATTACGCATAGCCACTAACCACGCTCTCACTCTCCTCCAACACATTGTCCAACGGCATGCCTGGCTGATACGGCGCAAACCGCGTCGGCACCTCGCGCTCCTCCTGCTGTCTGCTCGCACTCCACGCGTCGTCAGGCGCAAGCTGCTCCACCTGCTCCAATGCGACCGAGCGCGTGAGCGGGCTATCGCGCGTCTCTCTCGGATCGACGTTGCTCGCGGCGTCTTCCGGGTAGATTTCGGAATCTAGGGATGTCCTCTCGACCTTGGTCTCGGGCGAAAGCGGCAGTGCCTTGTCGACTTTTCGAACGCCGGTAGCCGCAGCCACCCCGGTCCGACCGCCAAACTTGGACGCTACATCGGCTACCCTCCCGGCAACCGGATCCTTTGCAAATACGTCCCTAAACCCTTTCTTGCCCTCACCACTGTCCTCGCCCACCCGTACCGTTCCATCGCCCTTGCTCGCACGTACAGCCTCGATCGGCGACAGGCCAGCGCGTAGAGATTCGACGAGCTTCTTCGTATCGATCTGCGCCTGCGGTCGAACCGGCGCCTCCTTGCGCGACTTGAGCGCGGCGCGTGCTGCTGCGACCGGATCGACGGGTGGCGCTGGTTTCAGCGCTACCACTGCTGCAGAGTCGGCGTGGCGCATGGTGCTACCGGATATGTCGGGAAACGTTTCCGGCTCGACAGACGACCGACTCCCGCTGCGCGACAGGCCGGAATCTTGGGCCGGGTGCATCTCGGGCCAAGTCTCCGCCGAGACCGCAGGAGGAGGTGTAGACGACCTCGGCCCACCACCTTCGAAACTCGGCCCTCGGGGTGTACCGTCTCCATCGGCGACAGACAGCTGCGCCGTCTCGTCCACCGCTAGACCCAACGAGGCACTTCTCGCCCCCACAGGCGGCGGCGCATCCTGCCCAGCCATCCTCCCGTTGGCCTTGAGCATAATGTCGATCCAGGCATCGTCTTTGCCGCTCGCCGGCTTCTTTGCTCCGCCTCTCGCAGCTAGCTGACTCGGTTTGCGTTTGGCGTTGGCCGAGGTGTAACTCGCATCGTCGCCTCCGATCGACGAAGCGTCGGTAATTACACTTCTCGTTTCGAAATCGGCACTGGTGAAGGTTCGGTCGACGATGTCGACGTCGCCCTGCTGGTGCACTTGGAATGCGCTGGAACCGTTCGATGAGGGCTGAGTCGCCCCTTCGTCCGGTACTACCGCCGCCGATTTGAGCGCAGGACTCGAGGCACCTCGTCTCGCCGACTTGACCACCCTCATGCTCTTGGCCCTCAACGTCGACATCAACTTACTGCCCGCCTGATGTCCCTCGCTACGGAACACCGCGTGCCCAATCTCCTCACCCGCATGTTCCTCACCTCGGTCCCTCTCGACACTGGTCCTGTTGCTCCGCAACGTGCTCTGCGAGGCATTCTTCGACCCATTCCTCTTGAGCTGATCGCTCAACAGTATGCGTTTCGTTGTACCCCCCGACCCTGCTCTAAACACGTCTTCCTCTCCAGCCGAAACATCCTGCGCCTTGTCCTGTGCACCGTTACTCTTCTCCTTCCTCGACCTGAACATGGTCAACTTTCGAATCATGGCTAAACCCTTTCCCTTGCCTCGACCTGCCGCCTCGAGATCGGCTCGGTACTGCGCAGGCACCACCTCCTGAATCACAAACCACGCCGCATCCACCCGCTCGTCTTTGGGCAGACTCTCGTCTTTCCTCGACGACATCTGGAACCTCGTGGGCGCCGCCAAACTCGTACTCTGCGAACCGACCGTGCTGGCGTTGGGTCGAGACTTGTACTGCACCACGACAAAGTTGGCGGCTCGATGCGTCAGTTCGTCCCTGTTGCTCCATCCACTACCTAGCAAATAGTCTGCCCAGACATCGGCAAACGTTTCGTCCATACGGCTGATCGGGTGGTTGTCCAGCGTTCCCTCGGGCGCTCCTGCCAAGGTAGGGCTCGATACAAGTTTGGGCGTGGTATCGTAGTTGAAAGGCGGCAACTTGTCCTGTCTCGATTTGAGCTTGGCATGCAGATGATCACGTTCCGATGGCCAATTCTGAACATCCTGCTTGAGCACATCGTCAAAGCTCAGCACGTCGGCCAACGTGCCGCCTTCTCCATTCTGAAAGCCTTCCTTTGAAAACTCGTTCCACTGCAGCGTCTCTCGTTTGGCGCCACGATTGCGGCGCGCCGACTCGTTCAAATCAAAGGCCAGCTTGGACGAGTCCGGCGCAGCAAACCCGCCAGACATGAAATCATCCCACTGCTTGCTGACGAGCGAGCCGTGTCCTACGACGGCATCGTCTTCCTCCACCGACGCATCGCGCGTCTTGGCCGCTCCAGCTCTACGACCCTGTAGCGCACCTCCGCGCAAGTTGACGAGCTTGCGAAACTTATCCGACAGCTGCGGATCCTTGCCTAGCGCCTCGTTAGCGTTGCAACAATCCTCCCACTCTGGGCATGGCTCGACGATGTCGATCTCGCAAGCAGATTGCACCAGGTCTGCGCTGTACAGCCGCACGCTCCGCTCAATCTGCGTCACGGGCACCAGCTTAGACGAAGCTGACGGCAGCGTGACATCGGTCGCCAAAATCGAAGGGTATCCATTGATATGCTGCGCAAGCCTCGGCGGCAACGTCGCCGTCGTAGCCAAATACCGAATGTAGGCCAAGAGAAGGTGCTCGGTCGCATTGCTCGCTCGAACGTAGGCATCGTACGTGCGAGCAAACGTCTCGTCCTCGGGCAAACCAAAGAGCAAAGGACCGAAATGCTTGCTCAGCTTGGCCGGCATCATGCCGTTCTTGAGCGAATAGCTGGCGGTAGAAGAGAGGAGCGAGAACAAGGAGCAGAGCAGCTTGACGTTGTCTGGCCCGAGGTGGGAGAGGAACTGCTTGAACGCAGTTGGCGGGTACTGCTGTCTGCGCTCCTGCTCTCTCCAAGCATTGTACACCTCCAAATCGAGAAAGCCGCGCTGCTGTACGTAGACCATCTCTTCTCTCACGTCGCCTTTTTTGGTTCCAGCGACGGGCACGGGCACGGCTAGCACACGACCCATACGAGCAAAAGCCCACTTTATGAAGGCTGCGAGATCGTGTGGAGTGGCGTAGCGAACCTCGTCGAAGAAAGCGGACGGGATGGTGCGCTGTGCCGACGGTGTCGATGTGAAAAGCCTGATGAGAGAAGCGACGTTGGTGGGGGAGAGATCGAGTGCCATCGAGGAGAAGATAAGCGGGTTGTCGAGACCACGACTGCGGATCTGGTCGCCGCACGCCTCGAGAAGAACCAGCACGCGTGCTGCGTCCAGATAGACGTGCCAACCGTGGGTCGTGTATCCATAGGCATACGTCGGCTTAGGAACAAGAGCGGGTGAGATCGAGCCAGACGAATCATCATGTGTGTACGAGGAGGGGGAACGCGACCGACCGAGCTGTTGTCTGGATGAGACGCTATGAAGCGTGGCTGGAGGAGCGAGCCGACGACCGCCGCCGATCGTAGAGGTAGAGGTAAGATAGCTCTTGTCCACAGGAGGAGACGAAGCAGCGATAGTAGAAGCCTTTGGTGCGGTTTGCGAGTGTATCTGACCAAACTCGTTCATGACGGCTGAGCTGGGCGGGTTGGGCGATGCAGAAGCAAGTGAAGATTGGCTGCTCGCCGACAAGTCGAGTTGCTGCGAGCCGTTCGGGCGGTCCTTGGGCGGTGGTGGCGGCAAGTCATCCTTGGTTGGGACTGTGGGTAGAAGCTGAGCATCAGCAGTACTAGGTGTAGGTGACGAGAGGCCTAAACGATCGATATCGGCGGAGCTGACGGCACCAAAGTAACCTGCCTTGGAAGTGGTGATCTGTGCGGGTGCTTTGAGCTTCGCTCGCCTAGAGAAAAGGCCGGGCATGGTGTAAGAAGGCGACAGCACTCTTTGGGAGCGGCTGGGCGAAAAGATGGTGTAGAATCAGACGAGGTAGGTGCTCGTTGCTGCTTGACAGGGGCCTCGATCTGAGCTTGCCGGTGGTTGAAGAAGCGATGAATATGAATTGTTGCGTATGAGCTTGTGTGGTGGTATCGGCTTGTGATGAGATTGGGTATCTAAAAGAGAGGATGAGGAGCTACCGAGCTCGCCAGGTATGATAACGTCACCCGACAAGATGCTGTAGGCCAAGGTATAAGGTCGTTTAATGAAGAGTTGGTTGTCTTACCAACGTTCGGAAGGCCAAAGCGCCGTTGGACGAGGGGAGCGTGTGCGAAGCGAATGGGAAGCGCAAGTGTCGATGAAAGCGCGAGTGCAATGCAGCCATAGCAAGGTGCGCGCGATTCAGGCACAGCGTACTGTATATACAGTATCAGAGGGTGTACTGTACTGTACTGTATTATTGTACAGTAAGGCGGCAAGGGGTTGACCTCGCGTGATTAGTCTGGCTGCAAAGCAAGGATCTCACGCTTTGTCCGCTTGGTGTGCAGCGAGAGAAACAAAGTGTTGGTCTCTCTCTTACTCACACGCACATTGCACCCTTACACGTAGGCTCGACTATCACAACTGTCACACAAGCAGTCGCACACTCACACACTCACACAGGCCCGACTTTTTCTGTGCAGAAAAAAAAAGTAGGCTTAATTTAGCGCCCAGGCTGCGAGTGGTGCTTGTGCATTCTCACGTAGAATACAATGGCCCGTCTGCAATCGGCCCACCCGCCGAGGTCAACGCACCATCATCCACACAGTGGGTCGGACAGTCGCCGACGACGACGACGCCAAGGTGCCCAAGTGGTCGAGACTGCGACAACCCACAATGTTGGTATAAAAAAAAAAGGTTGTACGGGCCGGCCCGACAGCAACCGTTGAGTTACAACAGCCCAAGGTCGACTCACAGCGCTGTAAGCGAGCTTTCTTGACGCATAGCTAAGCTCTCAGCTGCACGTTCATTGTCGCACCCTTTTCTCGCTCGGACATGTCACCCTTTGTCAGGTGCTTGTCAGGAAGCTTTCACCTTTCCGTGCAGCATGACAACTTCGCTTCCAAGCTGCCATAAGGCAAGCAACCCTGCAAGCTTAACTGAGAAAGCAAGAATTTCATACGGCGAGTGTCGCTTTCAACACTCGAGGTCACACATCGGGACAGGGATCGAATCGCAATCGGCTGTCATTCGTCATGCCCATGTCTCTTTCAAGGAGCAGTCGAGTCTGCTTGCACAAAGCGAGGGAATAGGATCTTATTACAATTGGCAAGAGCCCCAGCATCGAGTTGATGCCACAAAGACAAAGCAAGGCGAGAATGCGACACTGTGCTGCTCAACGGATTGCCGACTATTTACAGTATGACCTGGACATGATGCTCCGACAGCGCCGGTCGCTACAGAAGTCATTAGACGATGCAGCTTGAAATGACTACACATTCGCTTCACTGCGCCTTGGCCTTGGCACCCTCCAACGCCTGCCTCTTCTTCTCGGCCTGACGCGCACGCGCACGCTTGTACGACAAGTCGGTGCCCATCAAGTGGTCCCACCATCGGAACGAAGTCGAGTAGCAGCCCACAAATGCCTGGTGGTGGTAGTCGTGGTGGTCCGCACCGGCCCAGAACGGAATCCAGTTGTGCATCGAAATCGGAAAGTCGTAGCCAGAGTGAGCGTCGATCGCCTGGAACAGACGCAGGACGATCCAGATGTAGACGGTCAAGATGTGCAGATCCTTGGTAAAAGCACAGAGGGCAAATGGACCGCCGATGGTGCCCATGCCGAGGATGAGCACTTCCAGAGGGTGGGCGTACTCGGCAGCGAGACCGAAGGGTGCCGAGTATTCGTGGTGCTTCTTGTGGATGTGCTTGTACAGCGGTCCCCAGTGGAGCGCACGGTGAGCCCAGTAGTGGAAAGCATCCTCAAACAGGAAAAACAGGCCGATCTGCCACGCGATCTTGGTCCAGTGAGGGAAGGGCACCTCGTGGGTGGCAAGACCAAAATACTCGCAAATGGGGTGGAACGACCAGATCTGAGGCAGCTCCACCGTGAAATGCGAGAGAAGCACGTACTTGGTGCACTTCCACTGCTGCTCTGGCGTAGGTACCTTTTCGTCTTGCAGTTTGTACTTGCGCATGCTGGGCATAGCGTCGATGATGATCCACGGGATAGCTCGACCAAAGTACACCAGCTCGTGCAGCACAAACGACATGATACCCGTCGCCAGAACCGGGTTGCCCCAGTACAGGTACCAGTTGGCCCATGCCCGTTCCAAAACGTTGAGCGAGGCCATGTCGGTGTTCTTGTACAGCTCCGAGGCAAAGTGGGTGGTGGTCGGGTTCAACAACGACCCCACGGTCGAGTTGATCTGCTGCGAAACAAACTCCATCGTCAAAGCAAGGAGGCGGCTAGCAGTACGCAGATGGTAGTGTTTTGAGGCTCCAGTTACGCAAGAGAAGGCGAAAGCACGCCAAGCGCTTATGTAGTCGGGGAAGAGCAAGTAAAGAGGATGGTGAGTAGTAACAAAGGAAGAAGCGGATGGTGCCACTCGTAATCAATCACGCTGAGCTTTCGAAGATCAGCCCACACAACGCTCACACTTACTGTACACACACAAACACACACACACGCAACGCATCAGCTTTCACTCTGTCTGCACAACGGTGAACCGCGCATAAGAAATTTTGGGCCTCTGGAACAAACCAGGCATTTGCGCGTGTTACTTTAGAAAGAGTAGTCCTGTTTGTGCGTTGTCGATCCATCTCTCGCACTCTCTCTCTCTCTTGGTCTCGGTCTTCCAAATTCTTTTTTTTTCTTTTTCCCAAAATTTTGTTTTGGGCAGCAGCTCGCTTACCTTAGCCAGCGTGGTTCTCGCATTTCCAGCCTAATTTTCCTTTCTAAATCCGTTCGTTAAGGAGGCTGTCGAGCCACGTTGGGTCGTTTGAAAGAAAAAAAATCACCCGATTTTTGCTACACACGGCTGTGCTGCCTCCCGCTATGCCTTTTGCCACACAGTCCTGCACCCTTGGATGAACCCCTCTTCGATTCTCCCGCTTCTGTAATTTAGCTCACTCTGAGACGCGCGTCCCCTTGAAATTCAACTACCATCCCCTTGACCTACGCGCGCGCTCAACACTTGGTAGCTTCTGCAAATTTGATCACTTCGAGATATCTCAAGAACTTTTCGACATGTCAATCAATCAATCTAGTCTGGATTCGATGAACACCCAGCCCTCGAGTGGCGACGGTGTGCAAGGTTCGATGCACAATCCTAGTCTCGGATTGGCATCGAGGGATGCGTCAGCTTTAAACGAGGTAGCTATGCTTCGAGAGACAATTCTGCAGATGCGAGCAGAGTTAGATGTCCTTCGGAACATGCCCTCAAATGCAAAGAGAGTTCCAGTCAACCCTCCAAGCAAGTACGATGGCAAGGTCGAGGATGAATCCGCTCGACAGTGGGTTAACGAGGTTCGAGACTCAGTAGGTTTACTCGAGCTTCGACACTCATTCACAAACGAGCGCGAGAAGATCCTCTATGCCGCCAACAGCCTGACTGGCCATGCCAAGGAGGCATGGGCAGTCCAGCGAAGGGCTCTCGAGAGACAAGCCACCGAGGCTCTCACCGAGCAAGAGCGGTCGGCAATCGAGCAAGGGCTCACTCTCGAAGGGTTCCTTACCTGGATCGAGCGCAAGTTTGAAGACATCAATGCAAATGAGCGTCGCAAGAAGGACTTTGAAAGGTGCACGCAAGGCAATCGATCGGTCAACAAGTATGCAATCGAGTTTGTCAAGTATGCCGAACGCATTGAACCACCCTTTGCGCAGTCTCATCTGGTAGACAAGTTCAAGGAGGGACTTAGCACTTCAGTGCAAGATGCCCTGAGTTTGGTCATCGATCAGCCAAAGACCCTCGAAGAATTCATTCGACTGGCCGATCAGATTGACTCGCGCATTCGAGAACGGAGCAAGAAAGCTTCGAGTGCAAACCAGAACAATGCATTGTCAAACAACTCGAACCAGAAGAACAGGGGCAGGGGAGCATCGAGCTCCCAGCAACAACAATCAAACCAGTTGGTTCCTTACAACCCTCAACAAGCAGGCAATTCGAACAGGACTCGACAAGACAAGCTAGCTCGAACGAGGCGGCTTCAGCGGGAGAATCGATGCTTCTTCTGCGAAGGTCTAGGTCATCGATCTGCAGAGTGTCCGCAGCGACCCCTACAGGTCAATTCAATTGTCGAACTGCCGCCGCAGGGAAAAGTCATCGATCGAGCTTGAGTCAGGGCGCTCTCGATCGTACAGTGCCCCCTGACACTGGATCGATTGACATCGATCTTGCAAGGATGGTCGAACACCTCAACTTCATGTCTGGCCAGGTGCATCGAGTTGATGCTAGCCTGATCGAACTGTTGATCAAGATTGAAGGTTGCTCCTTCAAGGGCTTGATCGACACAGGTGCTTCGAGGACATTTGTGGCAAGATCAGTGGTTGACAGCTGTCAGCTTCAAGTCGAAGCAGGCATCAACAGCAGTCACCCTCAGGTGAAGCTTGCAGACGGTTCGAACCTTCGAGTCGAAGGCACCGTGCAAGTGGATATAGAACTCGATGGTCTCGAGTATGCAACAAGAGCAATGGTGCTGCAGATGCCGCACCATGACCTAATCTTCGGAATAGAGTGGCTCCGACAACATCGAGCAACTCTAGATTTTGAATCGAACGTGGTACGCTTTGCATTCGAGGATGGAACCATCAAGCAAGTTCTAATGGGAAGGGGAATAGATCGAGTGCTACATCTAGATGTTCTAGATAGGGCCGGTCTACCCTTCGAGCTCCTTGGACACAAGGAGATGAATCGAATTAGCAAGTCAGAAGACCATTGTTTCCTTCTGATGATTCGAGACTCGGAGGAAGAGGAAGAGGATGCAGACATCGATGGCAAGCTTGCCAACCTCAAGCAACGAGTTGCAGACATCGACCTGCAAAAGATCCTCGAGCGCCACAAGGGTGTGTTTCGATCAGACATACCGGTGGACGAAAGGGTCGAGTCAATCCCGAAGCTTCGACAGCTTCAGGACAGTATAATCCCAACAGGAAAGGAAGGTCCTCGAAACATTCGAGCGTACAAATTGACAGCAAGTCAGCTTCGAGAGCAAGAGCAGCAGGTACGAGAGCTTCTCGATCGTGGTATGATCAGAGAATCAAGCTCACCGTGGGGCTTCCCGGTGATCTTTGTGCCTAAGAAGGGTGGGGAGTGGCGCATGTGCATCGACTATCGAGCACTCAATGCAATCACCTCGACAAATGGGTATCCGCTACCTATCATCCAGCAATGCCTCGATCAGCTTGGTCAAGCAAAATGGTTCTCGAAGATCGACCTTACCTCAGGTTACTGGCAGATTAGACTAAACAAGGACGATGTGTCGAAGACGGCCTTCAACACTCGAATAGGGAAGTTTGAATTCTTGGTCATGCCCTTTGGCCTCAAGAATGCCCCTTCGGTTTTCCAGACATTGGTCAATCGAGTCCTTCGACCTTATCTAGACAAGTTTGTGATTGTCTACTTAGATGACATCTTGATCTACTCGAGATCACAAGAGGAGCATCGAGAGCATGTTCAGAGAATTCTATCGATTCTTCAGGAACATCGACTCTTTGCTAAGCCCTCAAAGTGTATCTTTGGTTCAACATCGATCGAGTTTTGCGGTCATCAAGTGGGACAGGGAACCATCAAGCCCCTAGAAGACAAGGTGAAGACTATACGAGAGTGGCCTCGACCAACGTCAATACATGACCTTAGATCGTTCTTGGGTCTGTGCTCGTACTATCGAAGATATGCAAAAGGTTTTGCATCGATTACAGCACCCCTGTTCGATCTACTCAAGGTCGAGAAAGGTAGTGGCTTAGACATCTCATCAAAGAACAGCAAGAAAGTTCCTGTTCGATGGAACGATCGAGCAGATCTAGCCTTTAGAAAGATCAAAGGCCTACTCTGTTCAGCACCAATCCTTCGGCAGCCAGATGCAAACTCGAAGTACACCATCGAGACCGATGCTTCTGACTTTGCGATAGGTTGTGTGCTGTTGCAAGAGGATCGATCTACTGGCAAGATGCACCCCGTTGCATTCGATGGTCGAAAGATGTCAGAAGCAGAGCTCAAGTATCCGGTTCACGAGAAGGAGCTGTTGGCCATTCGACACGCCCTTCGAACCTGGAGACACTACATCCTGAATGGGTGCAAGATCACCATTCTAACCGATCATCAGAGCCTTGCTCAGATACCAACCACGAAGATAGCGTCGAAGCGTTTAGAACGATGGATTGCCGAGTTCGGAGAGTACAATCTAGATATCAAGTATCGATCTAGCAAAGAGAACACTATTGCAGATGCAATATCTCGTCGATCTGATTTTCTAGGCTCTCTGACACTCGAGCCTGACCATCTACCGTTGGTTCGAGCATACCTCAAAGAGGGATCGCTTCCTCAAGACAGCGAGCGCGAGAAGGTACTCGAAGAGTCTGCTCAATGGAAGTTGAACCTCGATGATCAGCTTGTGCGAGTACTCGAAGATGGCAAAGAGGCACCATACCTAGAACCGATGCATCGACTGCACTTCCTAGAGAAGATGCACCAGTCCTATGGTCATCTAGGGGCATCGAGCCTCATCCATCTAGTTCGATCTAGAGCGTATTGGCCGCAGATGCAGACAGATTTATTGAAATTCTGTCAAACCTGTCCAGCCTGTCAAGTATCGCAGGGATCGAGGTCAAATCAAGATCGAGAACTAGCACAAGTCATGGCAAGTTCGACCATTCAGCCTTTCGAAAGGTGGGGGATCGACTTCATTGGTCAGTTACCAAAGACACCAAGCGGTAACCAATGGATCATCACTGCCATCGATTATGCTACTGGTTGGCCGATAGCAAAGGCGCTCCCAGACTCGAAGGCCTGGCGAGTTGCCGAGTTCATCTACGAGGAGATCGTAGTCAACTTTGGGGCACCGAGGGAGATTCTAAGCGACAATGGCGCTAACTTCCTGGCCGAGGTTGTCGAACATCTTCTTCGGACGGTCAATACCAGGCATCGATTGGCAACGGCGTATCACCCGAGGACGAATGGAAAGGTCGAAGCCTTGAACGGTATCATCGGTCGAATGCTGACTCGAATGATGGTAGGCAAGAGCACTCGAATGTGGGACCAGTATCTGTCCCATGCACTCTTTGCCTGTCGCGTTCGAAAGAGCACATCAACCGGTCAGAGTCCGTTCTATCTAACCTATGGCATCGAGCCAAGGCTACCAACAGACGAGCTTGAACCTCGAATCTTTGATGGCAACATCGAAGATGCAGCTACTCGATTACCACACCTAAAGCTGCAGAGGCACAAAGCAAACCAGGCGGTACTCAATCGAGCGGTTCGAGCAAAGCTCATTCATGATAAGAAGGTCAGGCTGCATAAGCTAGACATCGGTGACTGGGTGCTAGTTCGACACCAGAGTCCGCAGAAGTTCGAAGCTAAGTGGTTTGGTCCTTACAAGATCATCGATAAGCAGGCGCTAGGTACCTACAGCCTTGCATCAATCAGCGGACAGAAGCTTCGATCTTTAGTTCACGGCAATCGACTACTCAAGGCGCACACTCGAGGACCTATCGAACGATTCTGGAACCAGCCAGCTCTACAAAGGATGCTCTTATCACGCGAGGCCATCGATCTAGATAGTTCGATGACAAATGTGGAAGAACTACATCGAGACATAGAGCGCTCGATCAGCGAGGAGTACGAGCAAGATAGTCGAGGCCATCGAGCAAGCGAGGTGCAGCAAGGGTTCGAGGAACAGCAGACCCAAGAGCTGTCGCACCCCGAGCAGAGCATCGAGCAGAGCATCGAGCAGGTTGAGACTGATCTAGTCCCTGCTATAGAAGACCCATCGAGACCGATGGAAGAAGCAGAAATGCTTGAGCGAAGACACATCGATTCACAACTCTAAGTGGAGTCGAGACCCTTTGACCAGAGAGTCGAACGCTTAGATGGAAACATCAAGGAGCTTAGATTTCAAGGTCGAAGGACTAGATACATGATTTGAGACACTATTTCTTGAGGGCTTCGAGGGCTTTGCGCGCCTCGAAGATCTTCTCGAGCTCGGCTTTCTTGGCCTCGAGAGATTCGATTGCTTGATCGATTTCCTTGATTTGCTCCTCGAGGTCATCGAGATCCACATCGAAGGGACCTTTCTTGCGCTTCGAGGGCTTCGAGCTAGTGCCACTCATGTTGGGAAAAGTGGTCTTGGCAGGTTTCCAGGGCTGGACCAGAGTGCTAGGGCTGTTGATGGGCCTGTTTGCATTGGCAGCAGCACGGAGTTGTTGATAGGCAGTGGCAGTGGCCTGCAGCTTGAAGTCAGGTATGTGGTCATTGACATTGCAGTTGATGTTTTTGTCTTTGCAGTAGTGGCATTTTTTGGAGCCATCCTCGAGAAGGCAGGGCCTTTTCTTGTGACAGTTGTAGCAGGCCAGCTGGGCTTCGGGAGCCTCGAGTGCAGAAGCAGCAGCCTGGCTCTCGAGAGGCACCTGGTCAGATGTGGAGGTTTCCTGGGGAGACGCGTCGTAATTTCCTTGAATTTCCTGAGTGGAGACAGGGGCCTTCGAGGCAGCACTTTTTTTGGACTTTCGAACAGCCATGATTGGGTTTTCTCGAGTACCTAGGTGGAGGTTAAGAAGATAGATTGACCTTCGAGAGAGATGCCTTCTTCTAAGGAGAGGAGGGTGTAATTTAGCTCACTCTGAGACGCGCGTCCCCTTGAAATTCAACTACCATCCCCTTGACCTACGCGCGCGCTCAACACTTCTTCCTCGGCGAGACCCGTTTGCTCGATTTGGAGCAATCTAACATGACTCGGTTTTTTCGGTCGCCTGTCGGTTCTGCATCGCAGGCGGTGCTGTCTTCCAACACAATGGCCTTGAAATGAAACGCTGAGGCTCATTGTACAGCCGATGATCGAACAAGTGAGTTTAAAAGTACAGTACAAGCAAGGTGAGGCGCCTCGCATCAGGCGCTCTGAACAATGTAGTTGACAATCGAGCCTAAGCTGTCGACGTCGAGCCTGGCTTCGTCCAAGAGGTGGCTGAGGTCTGGCTGATCTTTGAGCCAGTCCAGCTCTGCAGTGAATGGGATCGGTGCGGGCTCGACCTGCTGCTGTTGCGGTGGTGCGACAGCGGCAGCGGCAGCGGTGGACACTGGCTGCGCTACCGGAGCCTTGGAAAGTGGCGGAGCAACCAACGAAGCGTCTACACCTTCAATTTGATGTGGCCCGATCTTGCTCTGCAGCAGACGCGCTTCGATTTCTGGCACGTCAAGCGCCTCAGATCCATGTTGCTTGGCAAGCACCGCCACGAGGTGCAGGATGTCGAGCGTCTGCCCCGTGATGGGTCGGATGACTTCCTCTTCCACCACTTTCGCAAGTGGCTTGGGCAGAGGTGCCAGCTCGGCTTCCACCGTCTCGAGCTCTTCGAGCAACTCGGAGATGACCGGGTTCGCACCGTTGCTCACCTCTGCCGCAGGTGTACCCTCTGCAGTGGCAGCCTCCGTTTGTGCATCTTCGCCCATGTCGGCTCCAGACGGCGTAGCTGTACCACCCACCTCTTCGGTGCTGTCGCGCCACATGAAGGGACCCCTACGAGATGCAGCCGTGGGCTCCGGTGTTGCCTCGACCCCTTTCACCTTGCGCAATGCATCCGCCAGCCGGAGTCGCCATTCCGCTTCTGCAATTTGCTGTTCATTTGCGTCATCGGCTTCGTCAAGAAGCATAGCGTGATGCATCGCACCTCCCACAAACTCGCCGAGACTGCGAACATAGGCGTGACCGGCAACTCCTGCGTAGACCATATCCGAAAGCATCCGACTCGCGTCTTGCTTCTCTGCTTGAGAAAACATACCCTTGACCGCCTTGACATCACCACTTCGAGCAGCAGCAACAAAACGCTTGACAATGTCTCTCGGCAGTGTGACGTCTTTCCTCTTTTCACTGAGCTCGGCTTTGATGGCTTCGATGCCTTCTGTCCCAAGCAGAGTGGTGGAGAACTCGTGGACTGCACGGTTTGTTGCACCAGATTGCTTTGCCGCCTTGCCCTGGGTCGAGGTCTTGGCGGGTGGTGTAGACGAATGGTCATTTTCAACTCGCGGCACTAAAGCCCCAAATGGCCCCAGATCAGTGACCTCAAGCAGACGCGTAAGCGTGGGCCGGAAGTAGCTCCAATCCTCGAGCGTCTCGCGTTCCTTTTCCCGCTCCTTGTCCTTCTGCTTCTTGGGCCTCTTGTCGTTCTTAAGAGCCTCAACATAGGCAGGGTTTCTCCACGAGTTGGGTATGCCATGCCGCTCTGCATTTTTGTGCAGCTTAACGGGTAAGCTGGGCGCGTGGAACGGCAAGTGGCGGAAGTTGGGGGGAAGCGATTCGACATCGTGGCTCAGGTTGCTCTGCAGAGGCTCGGGCCCAGGCGCAATGGCAGAGTAGAGCGGATCAGGTGCACCAGGTCGCGAAGGCGGAAGCGTCGAGAGCGGATCCTTGTCGCCCTTCTCCCTGGCATCGCCTTTGCCCTCGTCGTCATCGTCATCGCCGCCATCGTCTGCTGCATCCCTATCTTTGGCCTTGGCCTTTTCCTTGTCAGCTTCCTTCTCCTTGTCTTTGTCTTTATCGCCTGTTGCGCTGGTGCTGCTGTAGTCGCCAGGAACGAACGGGATCGGATACAGCGACTCGATGGTAGGCATCAGCACATGCTTGTCACTGCGATATAGCGTCAAGAAGGCCTGAAGATCATCAATGTCTTCAGGGTTGATGGAGCCATCGTCGTCGAAGGAATAGGTAGCCGCCGATGATTGGGGCTGAGTCTGAGTCAGGCTGGCGATGAGCTGAGCTGTGGCTGCTTCACAAGCACCGACAGCGTTCTCGATCGGGAGAGCGGCAGCATCTGTTGCGCCACTGGCAGCCGCTGCTCCGGCGCCTGGTGTTGCCGATCCAGTCAGACCTGCACGTGCCAACAGACGCTTGGGCGTTCCTGGCGCACCCAGACGCTGCTTATGCTTGGCATGCTTTGAAGCTCTGCTTGTTCCACCTGCTCCTGCCGCGACCTGTCCCATAGGGCTGGCCAGCGCTTGAATCGGTGTACCCGTCACTGCTGCCAAGCGTCTTCTTAGCGCATCAGGACTTGCCTGGCGTTGACCAAGGGGCGTCGATGGAGTGCCGCCTGGCTGTGACGAGCCGAGTCGACGGCTGAAGGAGGCAGCTGCACCCTCGACAGTCGCAGACCGCTCTCGAGGCTCTCTTTCCCGAGCAGAACTGGCACGCATACCGGCTTCCTCGTCCGATGCATCATCGTCGTCGTCTTCATCGTCGACCTCCATGTCCGCGTCACCGTCAGCTTTGTGGCCTGCACCCGGCTGTATGGATTCTTCGCGAGTCAACGTGCCACCGGCCAAGCCGAGTGCAATGGCTGCTCGCTGCCTTGCCTGTGATGGAACTCGTGCGGCTTCCATGAGAGCTTCGACACCGGCACTGAAGGCGAACCGAGACCCGCGTGCAGCAGATCGAGTCGTCATCTCTTCAGCATCGAATCCGAGAGAAGCTGTGTGGTCGGCTGTCTGCTGTAAACTGATTTCGTCCAGGGCCTGCTGCTGTTGGAGTGTAGACCCGCGAAGCTGCCTTCGCCCTAAACTTTCGCCGACAGCGGCAGAACCATCTAGGCCCACCACACCGGCCGAAGTAGAGGCAGCCGCTTCCCTCGCCAACCTCTTCTGCCGCCTGATCTCGTCGCCCTTGACGCCTGCACGGCCATTGTCGTTGACGGCCATGCCTTCTCGCTCAATGGCTCGATTGCCCCATGCCGTGATCCGTTTTGCTTCGTTGTAGTACAGCGTTCCTTCGGGGTTGAAAGTCATTGCGTTCGAAACAACCAGATGGAAGTCGGCTTTGAAGTCGTCCATGTGGCTGTACAGCCTGTCGTCGACCTTGCGCTGCATCGTGCCAAAGTCCATGGGCGTCTTGATCACGTCGGCATAACCAGGCACTTCGTCGGGGTTGACGGGTTCGCAGAAGAACTTGTAGCTGTCGCGACGTTGCAGTTTTTCGATGAGCTTGGGGAGCGCTTCGTAGAGACCTTTGGATCGTAGGCGCTTGATGGGTCGGCGTGAAGGGTCGGAGCTGCTAGCACCAGCGCTGGTGGCCTTGAAGGCGCCGGTTTTGCCGCGACCGCGTGCATCGCCGCTACTTGCGGTTGCACCATTCTCGTCGTCGTGGCCCTCGGCATGTCCGTCTTGTTGTTCTGCATCGTCCGGCCCTTCCTCCATCTCATCTGCGTCCTCTGCTTCGTGATCATCGTCGTTCTGGCCGTCGTCGTTCTCGCCGTCGTCGTCGTCGTCGTCGTCTTCCTCGGAGGCATTGCCGGCGTCTACTTGTCGGTCCTCCTCCTCCTCCTCCTCTTCGTCATCATCTTGGTCGTCATCCTCGTCTGCGCTTTCGGCATGCAGAGCAGCAAATCGAGATGGAGTCGCTTGCGATTCCGGAACAGAAACTTTCCTTTTGAGCGAGATACGAATGCCGCGGTTGAGCGATGGAGACGCCTGCTCAGCCTGTTGAGTGTCGGACGGTGGTCGTGGTCTGCCCAGCTTGATTTGGAGCGTGCGTCGTTTGGGTGGAGGTTCGTCGGGATGCGAGCTGGCATCTCGACCATGCTGCGCCATACCTTTTGTTACTTTTGCTCCTCTGCTCCTCCTCGACCACTGCCTGTCCTTGGAGATTGGGACTCGAGGCCCTTTTTTGTAGTCCTCGAGCTTGGCGTAGGTTGCTGGGCTTTGCTGCTTCGACGAACCTGGCAACCGACGCTAATTTGACACTCTCCGTCGCAATTGCTCCTTGCCAACGCAAAAGTCCACGCAGACTTTTGGTTCTTCCGATGTTGAGGTTTGCCCTTTTGTGGTTCGTGCTCGACTTGGCTTGGGAAGCTTTGCTCGAGGGTGTTGGGTTTCCTCTTGCTCGTGTGCTCGTGGCTCGTATACGAAAATCAAGAGAGACGATGCGTGCACTGCTGCGCAATTTCCTTGGACCAGCAGGGTTTTGGCTCAAATAAATTTCAGCTGAGCTCAGTGAATTCTATCGTACGAAAAGCTCACATGGCTCTGAGACGTGCATCGATCTTTGCTCGCTCAACATCAGACTACCGTACAGTACACACAGCGCCAAATCAGAGCTAAAAAATAGGATATAGGGATGGTCAAGGGGGTATGCATTTCTGTGAATGAGAAGAACAACACGAATCAGCATGACAAAAGAGCGAACTCAGACCTCTTTGTAGATCTTGATCGTCTTATCCGCACCACCCGTGACAAGACGTGTTCCGGTCTGATCAAAAGTCGAGCAGAACACACCCGCCTCTGCATCCAGCGATCCGGGCTGCGGTACATCCTCGCCCACTTGAAACGGCACACCCGTAGCATAGTCGAAGAACTTCAAGCTGCCGTCGTCACCGCCACTGAAGAGCACACCGTCAGCATTGACGCTGAGCGTGTTGACAATCGTATCGTGTGCCATATTGTTGACCAAGGTCCCCTCCGGACATCTCCACGTCTTGATGTTGTTGCCGCCCGCGCTACCGGACGCAAACGTGTACTGTGTCGGATGGATAGCAAGCGCGCGGACGCTCTTCTTGTGATGTGTAAGCGTCGTGATCGACTTGCCCGCTGCCAAGTCCCAGAGCTTGACGGTAGCGTCCATGGAACCAGAGATGATCTGGGGTTCCGCATCTTGACACGCAACGGACGCGACGGTGCCTCGATGTCCTGTCAGCGTGTGGATGGCCATGCGTGTGCGCATGTCCCATACGCGAACGGATGCATCTCTTCCTCCTGTCACAACTACATCTAGCGTAGGGTGCAGAGCCAATGAGTAGATGCCAGAAAGATGCCCGCGGTACTGCCTGATCACCGTGTTTGTCTCCAAGTCCCAACACTTGACAATGCGGTCTTCGCCAGCCGAGAATAGGTACGGATGTCTTGCTGACACCGCGAGACCTCGAACAGGTGAGATGTGTCCCGTCAGTGAAAGTTTGAGCTCGCCCGACGCAAGGTCCCAGATCTTGATCATGCGGTCACCAGCGCCTGTCGCAAACCACTTGTTGCCTGGTTCCACTGCAACACATCGAACCCAACCCAAGTGGCCGGAGATGACGCGCGAGAGCTTCCAGTTTGGGTGGTAGGCTGGTTTGGCTTTGCGATTCGCCATTTCCTTTTTCTGGATGAGGGCCTGAGAAAGCAATCCCGATGAGCCTCCGCGATGAAGAGCAAGTGCGGATGACATGGTTGGCGATGACGATGAGGAGGAAGGTCCTGCTGCACTTGACGTGCCATTGCTTTGGATTGTAAGAGCTTGACTCGACAAAGAGGGTGCCAATGGACCTACTGCTCCTGATGATGGTGCAGACCCTCCATCCAGCTGGTCTATCAGCCTCGACAGGTGCGTTTCGTCTCCTCTTCTCTTTGTCGCTCGCCCCGCCGCCGCTGTGGAAGCACTGGGTGCTCCTGGACGTTGTGGGCCCGCAGCGGCCTGTTGTTGAGCCAAGATGGCAGACGGCAAAACCCTTGCATCGGCATATTCGGAGCTGACCTTGGCAGAAAGATGAGCCCTAGCAGGCTCCAGCGCGGAAGGATCGCCAAAGTTGTCAAAATCGTATTCGTCATCGATGTGAAAGAGAAGCCTGGCTCGTTTGGAGGATCGAGCGAACAGATCTGGTAGTGGAGGCAAGCTGTTGTGTTCGCCATTGGATGAAGAGGATGAAGGGCCAGCCACTTGACTCGCCGATTCAGTTGCCGCCACCATTACTGCTTTGAACCGACTGCAATTCCTTGTTCGCAGATTGTGGGTGCGATCGGGGGAAGGTGTAGAAGGAGCGAGTAATGAAAGTGAAGTAGGACGCAGTCAAGGTTGAGCGCGCGAAGAACGTCAAAACTTGGAGTTTCGGCACTCGGCACTTTGCGATTCGCAGCGTGGTTTTCGCGTTGAGAAAAATGAGGCAGCAGATCACGGAAGCGCGTAGAAAGGGTCACAAGTCGCATTCATTTTTGGATAGCGTTTATAAATGCAGGCACTCGCCCCTTTTTGAATGGGACCATCACCCCCACCACCGAGAATGTCTTCCGACTGCGTTTCGTTTCATCGCAGCACCCCTTCCATTAACATCCATCTCCCGACAGGAACACGCTCCAATCAACGCACATTCAGCATCGCCGCGCAGCGTTGTGCTAGATCCTAGCCCGCCTCCTCGCCGCAAGTCAATCAAAACAGGCACCTCGGCATCTGCTGCACAGATTGCGACCAAGAAGAACACGCCATCAAGCCGATTTTCTCAGATACATCCATCCACCCTCGAATCGCTCCCTGGTGCCTCAGCTGTCAACATGTCGTCGAAAGATATTTCGCTCGATGAGCTCAAGGACCTGCAAAAGCAGCTCTCCAAGTTGGCTACTTCTTCCGACTCGGAAGCTATCCTCTCCATCTTTGCCAAGCTCAAGTCGGGCCTATCGACACCAACCGAAGATGTGATTCGTCAGAGCAAGATTGGAGTGGCGGTAGGAAAGATGCGATCGCACTCGGATAAGAAGGTGGCGGACCAGGCCAAATCGCTGGTCAAAGACTGGAAGGCGGTCGTCGACAAGCAAAGGGCGCAACAGCAGTCGTCTGCTAACAGCAGCAAACCTTCTTCTTCGACTGCCTCGCCTGCGCCAACAGCGGCCAACGGCAATGGGACAGCAGAGGCATCTCCAGCATCTACTCCGTCAGCAGCAGCCAGCAAACCAGCAGCATCAAACACCAAGATCGATTTTGAGATCCTCAACGACAAGGTTCGCAATGCGTGTCTCAAGCTGCTCTACCAGTCGCTCGAAATCGGCAAAGAGTCACACGGATGGAACGACTCGCAGATCTTTGATGCAGCTGTCGCCGTCGAAGCCGCAATCCTCTCCAATCAGGGTAAAGGCTCGGTCACCGCCGACTACCGGAACAAAGTTCGCAGTCTCTCGCTCAACATCAAGGATAAGAACAATCCAGATCTCCGCGTACGTGTCGTAGAACGCGATATCCCAGCCGACAAGCTCGTCACCATGACCAACGAAGAATTGGCCAGCGACAAGCGCAAACGCGAGATCGAGGAGTTGCAGATGCAGAACCTCTTCAAAGCCAAAGGTGCGGCTGCCCAGGAGGCCGAGACGGACGCATTCCAGTGTGGAAGGTGTAAGCAGAGGAAGACGAGGTACTACCAGATGCAGACGAGGTCAGCGGACGAACCGATGACGACGTTTGTGACGTGTACCAATTGCAATCACAAGTGGAAGTTTTGTTAGACAGCGGTGGATAAGGCGGAAGTTGTGTATTTGCTCGGTGTTTGTACTTGTATGAAAAGAATGGTCAATTTTATATGCGCTGACTTGAGCTGTGTGTGATTGTGGTGTGGTCTGTGGTGCCAGGATTGGGCCGGGAGGAGCAGGAGCGCACAATGGTGTGCTTTCCATGCGATCGAGCTCGCTCTCTGGCAAGGCCAAAGAATGAATCGACCGACGCACCTCTTCAAGTGCGGTGACACTTTTGATCTGGAGGAACCACGCGACTCGGGCAATGGAAGGCTAGCAGAGATTACTGATATTTGTTTGAAAAAGAGGGAAACAAGCAAAAGCATGATGACCAAGAAGAGACGAGATGAAAGAAACCAAGAAGAAGAAGAAGAAAGAGAAAAAATACAAGAGGATCAGAGCAGAAGGGAGATCGTCTAGGCGGCGGTAGGTTGAGCCTCGAGGTCCTTTTCGCTATGAGCCGGGGATTCAAACTTGAGATCGGCGTGGTGAATCTCAGCTCCCTGTTCGGGACGAACAAAGTCGTGCAACAGAGGCATGACCATGACCTCCTCGCCGACCTGAGCCAGATCGATACCCAAGGTCTCGTCCTCATCCGTCGCGCGGAAGTGGCAACCTGGAATCCGGTCGATAGCAAACAGCAGGATCATGGTGACGACAAACGACCAGCCAAAACCACTCGCCGAGTCGGCGAGTTGGTAACCGAGCTGGATCCAGTTGTGGTTGATCCATCCACCGGGGATGGGAGCAGAACCGTCGAACGAAGCCACGCGGCTGTCGGCGAAGAAGCCGGTCAAAATGTTACCGACGATACCACCGACGCCGTGGGCGGCAAAGATGTCGAGAGCGTCATCGTAGCCAAGGATGTTTTTGAGACCCGTAGCAAAGTTGCAAGCGGTGCCACCGACGACACCGAAAGCCACAGCAGCGGGAGTGCCGACGTAACCGGAAGCAGGCGTGATGGCGACCAAACCCGAAATGGCACCGGAGCAGAATCCAACCGCCGACCACTTGCGCTCCAACCTCCAGTCCCAGAACATCCAAGTCAAACCACCGACAGCAGTAGCTACCTGGGTCACCATCATGGCCTGAACCGCGCGCAGGTTGGCACCGAGCGCCGAACCACCGTTGAAGCCGAACCAACCGAACCACAGGAACACGGTTCCCAAGATAACATACGCGACGTTGTGAGGACGGTAAGCCAGCTGCTCAGTACCGTAACCCTTACGCTTGCCGAGGAAGATGGAAATGGCCAAAGCCGCCGTACCGGACGAGATGTGGACGGGCGTACCACCAGCAAAGTCAAGACCGCCCATAACGTTGGCCCAACCTTTACCGACGTTCCACGTCCAGTAGGCGATGGGGTTGTAGACAATGGTGGACCAGCAAAAGGTAAAGATGAGGATGGGGCCGAGACGTGCACGGTCGGCAAAGGCACCGCACGCGATGACGGGAGTAATGCAGGCGAACATCATTTGGTAGATGCAGAACAGGAGTTGTGGGATCGACGTGGCTCCGGTGGAGGGGCCAATGTCGACGTTCATGAGTCCAAAGTTGTCGAGGTTCTGTTACGGTACAGTAGGGTAGGATTTACGACAGGTCAATTTATCTTTCTCTCCGGACAGTTGGCGTGGAAACCAAGGAGCGTCACTTACACCAATAAACTTGTTGCTGGATCCAGTCGAGAAGGCGAGCGAGAAACCCCAAAAGAACCACTCGAAAGTGACCACGGCCATCACAGTCATGGACATCCAAATCATCGACAGTGCCGACTTTTTCCTCAGCAGACCTGCGTAGAAGAAGCCAAGACCGGGAATCATGATAAACACCAAACATGTGCTGACAATCATCCACGAGACATTGCCGAGGTTGTAGATGAGCTCGGTCTCTGTACCGTCTACATCGTAGTAGGTGATGGCATCGCCGGATGGCGTATACGTGACGTTGACCATCTTTGTACCGCTTCTTTTTGTGGTAATGCGATTGGAGAAGGAGGAGATGGTGACGAAGAGGGGGAGGGAGAAAAAGCTGTTCTGCAGTCTTTGCTCTCGAGGTTGATTGCGCTAGGCGGGGCTTTACACCGCCGGATATGAGATGTGGTTGGAGGGGGAGGGGACGGTGGGTGAAGGAAATGGAGACGGGGAACAGAAACGGAGGAAGTAAGGTGGGAGCAAGCTCCAAGGAGGGTCAAGATTATATACTCTCTGAATCACCGCACGCAAAGAGATGAGGAGGGCATTGGTACAACTGAACGGTTTCAGCGACGCGCCTTCATCGCAGAAAACAGGGCTTTAGCCGGACGTTGTCACCAGAGCTTTGCGTACGTTTTCAAATTGCGATCTCTGCTGGATTGCACAAGATCTTACTTCGACACCAGTGTTCCAAGAGCGTGGGGAAGCAAGAGGAGGAGGCGACTGGGGAGCGAAATTCTTTTGTTGCAAAAGCATGTCCAGGAACGGCGCACCAGTTACCTGCAAACGATCAACATCCTCTTGCAATGCAGGACCAAAGCGCGCAGACGGTCAGATTCGGCGTCGACTCTGAAAGGGAGAGGCAAATCCCCGCTCCGACAGAGAGAGAGAGAGATTGGGGGATGGATTATGCAGTGTAATCTATTCGACACCGACGACATGCATGTGCGTCTTCTCTTTCGCCCTACACACGTTGCGCCGCTTGTGTGATAGGAAGAGAACGGAAGCAGAGCCGGTCAGCGCTGTCTCACTTGCCACGAGTTTCGCCCGTCATTACTCGCCCCATTTGACCGATTGTGGCACCCACCTATCGCTGAAAGCATGTTTGTGATTCTTTCTCACACAAATCTGTGGTTGCCAAGCAAGTATGATATCGTTCCGAAAAGCCAAGAAACCGGTGGGGACTGGAGGCGTCGTTAGGCGAGGAGGCTGCCAAGCAAGGTTAGCGCTGCTATCCCCGACCGCTGCTCAACGCAAGATCGATCTCCCAGCCCTTCAAAGGTGGAAAGGGTCCCGTAACGTGATAGCTCGGCAAACTGAACCGCAGATGGCTTCGTTATCTTTGGACGCTCTTCTGATTTTCTGGTTCCTGAAAAATTAATTGGTCTTACGGTTGCCTTGGCCTAGGTCCGTTTCTCTCGCTCCCGACACCCTTTTTGAGCAGCATCCGCTGTCTATGCGTGCCGACGGTCTCGATTCTTGAAGCCAACTCTCAGATCGACGCAGATTGAACGTCAGAACCCACTGTCAAAGCGGAGCATCGTTGCTGCGTTTCATTTGACCACATCGTGAGAACTCGAACGCCATGTCGGGTGGAAATCGAGCCTCTGCTCACCACAACACCAACGCCACGACATTCGAGTCACATCCTGACTGCTGCCTTAGTGCCATCTTGGCGTTTCAGGAATCAACCTTGGCAGCGGGTGAGCATAAGCATCTTGGCAGCGTAAGTGAGGGGAACGCTTATCGTTGTGAAACGCGAACGCAGAGAGGAAAAGGTGGCTTTGGCTGGTTCTGTTCCTGAATTGCCTTTTGCCGCACCGCGCGATAAGGTTGCAGAAAGCGGTTGGTTTTCCAGGTCCGCCGTGTGCGTGGCTATCGTCTGCAGAGATAAGAAGGAAGGAAAAGCGTCAACAATTACACCAAGCTCGCCGGCGGATTGAGTTGCGTACCAAAAGATAAGCACCTCGTTTCATTTGCAACTCCGCATTCGCTCAACGCGGAAAGTGATACAACTTGTGAGCCAGGGTATACGGTATATATTCGAGCTCGTTGCGTCTCTCTCCAATGAGTATGGGGCCTCGCCGTCATTAGGTGGTCCAGAAGATCTGGCATTACAAATGCTGGAGCGTGGAATGAGCACTCGAGACAACAAGACAAGCCGCGTCTGGCTGTGGAGAAAGCGTCAGGTTGCGCCTCGTGGGTCTTTTTTCCAGTTGGCCCAGCTTTGACGAGGAAGAGATGGACAGGTTTTTATCTGGAACCAATCAGAGCCCGTCTTTTCGGAGTTGGCAGCAATGAATTTTATAAAGAGTGTAACATAGGCTAGTCTAACAGCTGTACATCGTCGCAAAACAATCGGGGCATACTTCAGTCTGATCGACGAGATCATCTTCTCCTTGCGCCCTCGCCCTCGCCCTCGCCCTGGCATTGACCATGCTCAAGGTGAAACTGAAACGAGAACCGCAACACCTTTCTGACTGCAACAAACGCTCGACAACCAGCTCCCACTCTTTCGCCACTCTCAGCCGCATCACTCGGTCAGACCAGCCGCATCGGTTCAGCACGAAACCAACCATAGGCTTGTAATCTAGTATCATTCCAAGGTGACATGCTCACAACCACTGCTTGGGGAAATCCTTCAAACTCGGTCGGTCAGCCCGCAAATAATGCCTCTTCTTATCCTGCCTGATCAACCACGACCTCGAGTCCAACGGCAGGTCATCTACATCCTTGGTCCTAACATTCGCCTCGTTGACCAGCGCATCCAGGGTATCCGAACACCACTTCATGTTCTGTCTCTCGTTCGGGTACAGTTCGCACGCGATCTTGATCTCTCCTTTCTCCCCTTCGGTTCCCTTTGGATGGAATCGGCTCCCAGCAAGCAAGAGCAGCTTGTGCTTCGACTTTGCATCTTTGATCGCACCCGACTTGACCAGCTTGTCGACGTCGACGTTGAGCACCACTTTGCGCGATGCGGGGTGCTGTTCTCCCTGGTAGTGTTGGAATCTGAACTGCAGGCATTGTTTCTCTGAAGGTGGTGTGTATTCTTGACGGAAAGCCGAGAGTTTGGGAATTTCGAATTCGACCGTACGCATCAACTGAAGCATTTCACGCTTGCGTGCCAGGATCATATGGCCTAGAGTCGGAACATCGTCGTAATTAAACTTGGCCATTTTGCGAAGTGCCATTGGATCGTCCGCATTGCGTTGCTTTCGTGGCTTGGCAGAGATACTAGCAGAGACCGAGAAGCTTCGAGCGGCAGACGCCAACGAGCAAGAGCAAGCAGCTGCATTGACGCTGCTGCTTGCCGACCGTAATGACGATCCGAGGTTTGCGACCAACGACATGACGGGTTATCGAGCGGTCCGAACAGTACTGTGCCAGCCTTTACGACGATGTTTATGCGGGAGCCAGAGCGTCTGAAAAGATGCCGGAGGATATCGATGATGATGACGATGTTAATGGAGGTGGTGGAGCATATGGAAAGCAAAGAGCGACGTGCAAGAAGAAATCTCGGAACCAAGACTTTTTTCCGTCACGTGCAGCCCAGCACGAATTCGGCTTAACACGATGCTCGTTGACGCAAAAAAAGGTCGCATGGCTTCTCCGCGGACTGTCAAAATTGAGAAGAAATGCGCCTTTTTATTCTTGGGCAGACAAGGACCCTTTTTTCAATCGAGCTTCACGACCACCAAGACCATCTCTATCACACCGAGGGGCAGGAAAGAGAGGAACAATCTCGACATGCAGCCAACACCTGTCCTGGCCGCCGCAACCGAGACCGATCTCGGCATCCTCCCTCTTGACCCTCGATCAACGGCGCCAGGTGCTTCGACCTCGATCCCACCGCCAGCAGTCCCCACGACGCCCACGAGCACCGAGGGCGACTCAGTCCCAGAGCAATACCTCGTCGTTCTGTCCGGACTCATCGGTAGCGGCAAATCCACCTTCGCGCGTGCTCTGTGCCACTACTACCCCGAATGGCGTCGCTGCAATCAGGACGAGCTCGGAGACCGTCACGCCGTCGTCTACGCTGCTCGCGCCGCGCTCCTCGCTGGGCACCACGTCATCATCGACCGAACCAACATTGACGCCAGGCAACGTCGAACATGGCTTGAACTGGCGCGTGAACTCTCCATGCCTCTACAGTCGAGTGAAGAAGGCAAATTGACCACCACCCCCAGAAAGGTGACAACCATCTCGTTGACATTGACCATCTCCACCACGGTCGCAGAAGAGCGTCTACGAGCAAGGCTGGGACACGAAACGATCAAGACTCCCGAAGAAGCCTTGGAGATCTTGCCGCATTTCCTGCGCACGTATCAGAAGGCGACAGTCGAAGAAGGCTTCCACTACGTGTTGACTTTCCCGGCTGCCAAAATGTCGAGCGAGCCGAGTGAGGCCGAGGTCAAGTCGATCCTGTTTGACCAGTTGCAGGGTAGGGAACGGGAGGATGGAGTGTTGCCGGATAGACCGCCGGCGAGGACAGGTGCCGGCAGAGGGAGGGCAAGAGGAGCATGGAGGGGTGCACGAGGCGCTTCGGCGGTTTATACTCCTCATACCGCGCATCAGCCGTATCCTGTATCGATGCGTTCTCAGCCAGCCGAGACGCGACACGATCCACCGGCATCCCAACCACCCTCCTTTGCTGCTGCTGCTGCTGCTGCTGCTGCTGCTGCTGCATCTCTTCCTCCAACACCTATGCAGTTGGAACCCAGCGCTCAAGCGTCACAACAGCTCTAGAGCTTTCGTTTGTCTTCACATATATCAACGTATACCCGATGATTCTAACGTCGCCAAGCACGGCTAATCTCCTTGCACGAGTGTTGGTCTAATTGTACAGTGTTTTTTTTTTCCTTGTCCGATTGTAGCGATTTTGCCTCACGAAGAGCTCTTGTTATCTGAGCGCTTGGTATCTGCAGCTGAGCCGGATGTTGCCTCGGCATCGTTGTTGTTGGTCGAGTCGAGCTTCGCCTTGGTCTCCAGATCTCTCGCCAACTCGTCCAGCTTGCTACTGTCATCTGTGATCGTCGGGTTCGCCAACTCTTTGTCCTTCTCGCCCTTCACCTCTGTTGCATCTTGCGGTTTGCCTTCCTCATCCTTCTTTCCCTTGCGCCTCTTCTGCTCATCTAATCGTTTGTACCCCTCTTCCTTCAACCGTCGCAGCTCCATCTTCCACTCCTCGCCCACCAGCTTGACCAGCTCAGCAACGCCATCATCTGCCTTGCCCTCATAGTACACATCGCGCGTCTTATCCTTGCCACCGTACGTGAGACCGTCGAAATCGAATCCGGATTCGTTGTACATTCCACCACCCATGCCGCCTCCGATGTAGCCGTCGGAGGACGCCAGTTCACCCACCCGTTCGAGATTGATCAGCAACCGTGGACAGGTCGACGGGACGGCATCGATGAGCGATGCGAACGGTTGAACTTGTAGGGATGTCCCCATGACGATGAGTAGATCTGCACTCTTGAGGTCAGGAATGCAGCGGAAGAATCGGGACGGTAAAGATTCGCCAAAGAATACGATATCTGGTTTGACCAGCCCGCCTGCTAAGCGCTTTCGAGCGGGACACTTTGATCTCGGACACCTGGCCACTTCACCCTTCTCCACTTTAGCTCGAATCCAATCCTCCTCCACCCGATGCTTGCACACGATACACGTCGAAGTGGCAAAACTCCCATGCGCTTCCACCACGTTGTCCGCCTCCACGCCCGCAATCCGTTCCAGCGTGTCGACGTTCTGCGTAAAGACCCGCTTCAGCTTGCCCTTTTGCTGCAGCAGCGTCAAAAAGTAGTGAGCAAGCGCTGGTTTAAAGTTGCCCGGATACAGATGTTTGGCAAGCGTAAAGAACGGCTGCGGATGACGTTGGAAGTAAGAGATATCAAAGATGGCCTCTGCATAGGGGAGGTTGTATTCGGCCAGGTTGGAGTACAGACCGGTGCCGGGAGACCGAAAGTCGGGGATGGGCGGGGAGGCCGAGGTCGATATTCCGGCGCCGGCTAGGACGACTACATTGCGTGTGTTGGGTTGGGCGAGCAGCGATGCTACGCCGGCTAGTGTGGGGCCGTGTGGCGATGGGAAGAAGCGGTTGGGGACGGTTTCTTGAGATGAGCTCGAGCTGGAGGATTCAGAGTCTTTCGTTTGGGGCATCCTGGATGAAGTACAGCGATGGTGGCGACTCTGCTGCTGCTGTTGATGTTGATGATGATGATGATGATGATGATGATGATGATGATGATGATGTTGATGTTGATGTTGATGTTGATTGGGAGTGCGGGGTTGGCAGAGTGTCTTGTGTGGAGGGTCAAAAAGTTGGCTTTGGCCGCTCTGTGCGTCGCTGATTTTCAAGGCCGATTTTCGCGACCTCAATTTTTTGGCCGTTTTCTTTAAAAAGTTTGCCCACAAAAAAGTCGACTTTCACGTCTTTTTCCGACTGAAAAATTGTGGGGCCATAAAAAAGGCTGAGCGAACAATTGTGTAGAATGGCGGGTAACAGAAGCAGTGGTAACCGATGGTGGGGATCCACCGCACACCTAGAGATAAAGCGGCGGTGGTGGTGACGTTGCAGGACAACCCCGCTTTGGGTGGGCGGTGGTGGAGGCGCGTGCTCGACAGTCTCGTTCCCCTTTCCTTTCCTTGTCCCTCTATGCACCACCACCACCACCACCACCACCACCACCACCACCATTGCCCTTCCCTTCACCGATCCTCTCCCTCTAATCAGTTGAACATGACAAACCTAGTAACAGCCAACGACCCTCGCAAAGTCGTCGTCATCACCGGTTGCTCCTCGGGCCTCGGTCGATCCATGGCGATCGAGTTTGACGCTCAACCCGAGTATCGAGTCTTTGCTACTGCCCGCAACCTCGAATCGCTCCGTGAGCTTCCGGCTGGCATCGAACGTGTGCAGCTCGACGTTACCGACCCCAAATCCATCAAGGCGGCGTTCCAAGAGATTACTGCGGCCACGCATGATCGGATCGACATCCTGGTCAATAACGCCGGTGTCAATTCGGCCGTGGGGCCGCTTGTAGAGACGCCGTTGCAAGATATTCGAAAGACGTTTGAGGCTAATGTGAGTTGCTCATCCTTCTCGCCCTGTAGAGCTGAGTAGCAAAGTGGATGATGCTGACATGGTTGGTGTCGAAAAACAAAACAACCCGCAGTTCTTTGGCCTAATTTCAGTAACCCAGGCCGCCGCGCCTTCAATGATCCGTCGTCGCTCGGGCGTCATCGTAAACATCGGCTCGGTCGCCGCCATCGCCAACATGCCGTTCGGTGCATCCTACTCTGCGTCCAAAGCCGCCGTTCACTCTGCCTCCGACACTCTCCGACTCGAACTCTCGCCTTTCGGAATCCACGTCGTCATCGTTGCTCCCGGAGCTATCAAGTCTTCCATTGCGGACAATGCGCTCAAGTCCCGCTCCCAACCCGCCGATGGAGGTGCCGGCTACTTGCCCGCAGACTCGCTGTACAAGCACGTCGAAGATCTGGTCAAGTTCCGGGCCGAGTTCAGTCAGCAGGGTCAACCTACGCCGAGCGAGGTTTTCGCCAAGACGGTTAGAAAATGGGTCACAGCCACCAAACCGGGTGCGTATCTGTTCACGGGTAATAAGAGCTTCGGCGTTTGGATCACGTACTATCTGCCGGTGAGGGTCAAGGATTGGATCATTGGAAGGATCTTCCAGATTCACAGGATCGGGTCGGACGCTCATAAGAACAAGAACATCTAGACGCTGGCTGCTCGTCGTTTCAACCCCAATGTACATAGGCACGCCATCGGCAAGAAGTGGTCGTTCATCAATATGTGTGTGTGTGTGTGTGTGTGGCACGAGGTACATGACGCTCATCTTCTACTCCGATCCGATAGGCAACCAAACAGTCTTGCCCTGATCCGCAACACAAAACACATCACCCTCGTGTTTCTGCTCGCCCTTGAACCTCTCCTGCTCCTCCTCCTCCATCTGCGCCTCCTTTCCACCCTTCAATAAACACGCTCCATCCCTCACCCTCACAAACTTTACCTTGGCCATGCTGCACGCCTTTCGCAACTCGCGAACATCGCCCCTGGTCTGCTCGTCGTTGCGTACAAACGTGCCGTAATGCACCGCTAGACTGACCAACTTGGTACCCGGCTGTTGGCGTGCAAAGATGTCATGGCACTCGACCGCGTCCTGAGGGTCCATGTGGATGCTCGAAGTGAGCGTGCTCGACACGCGCGGAAACGGCGAAAAGGCACGCGGGAAAGGATCCCAGGATCGAAAGTAGCTCAGACTCGAGCCGACCGAGATGGGCAGCAGCAGCAGGTCGAACGGCTGATACCTGGCGGCGATCTGTTGAAATGCGGGACACGCCGGATACTTTGCCCTCTTGTGCGGATGGTCGTGGTGATACTTTAAGCCGGTATCGCCTGCAAACAAGGTACAAAATCTCTGCTCCTCTTCACCCATCCACTCAACCACCCAACTGGCCCACAAACTCGCATCCTTATCCCCCGCTCCCCTACCACTCCCATGCTGAGCCGGCGTACAGTGGATCTTCAGCTCTTCTCCTCCTCCTCCTCCTCCTCCTCCTCCTCCTCCTCCTCCTCCTCCTCCTCCCTCCTCCTCCTCCTCCACCACCACCACCACCTATTGAAATATGCGCATAATCCCACCAATCCATCTCGCTCACTTGGTCGCGATCCCATCCAAACCCACCGCTACCCGTCAGCTTTTCCTTGACGCCGAGCGGAACGAAGGCATGGATCCGGTCGTGCCAACGATGTCGAAGCTGTTTGAAAGTGTGGTAGTCTAGGTGGTCGTAGTGCGAGTGGGAGATGACGACAAAGTCGATCGGAGGTAGGTCGTCGACCGAGCAAGGTGCAGGGGTGAACCGTTGTGGTCCCGCGGATTGGGACGGCGAGCAGCGTTCCGAGAAAGTGGGGTCAAAGAGGATGTTGATCGAACGGGATGCGGCTTGATCGTCGTGATTGCTTGTTGAAGGGGTGGAGGAGAGAGGTGGAAGTTGAAGCAGAGTCGTCGCATGGCCCAACCAGGTGACTCTAGCAGCGGGACGATTCGACGTCTTTGGATCCAACCAGTCTTTGAGCGGCTTCTCTTGTGCTCTGTAATCCGCGTCGGATCCTTGCACTTTTGCTTTCTTCTCGTCTTCCTCTTTCGCCGCAGACACATGTGCATCACGATCCTCTTTTCGCATCACATCCACCTCCTTCTTCAACTCGGGCGACGGCCACCCCCAATCCGGCTCCAGTACCTCAACTTTATCCCAATCCTCGCCCAGCTCTGCATCCTCCTTCTTGGCCAACTCGAGCTGCTTCTGGATCTTTTTGTTCGACTTGAACCCGCTCGACCGCTTGCTCGATTTCCCTGATCCTTCCGTATAGCTGTCCGGTAGGCCCCATTTCAAACCGCCACCGAGGATGCCCTTGATGCCGGGCTTGCGAAAGCTCTGCTCCCATGGATTGCGGAATGTCAAGCGCGGTAGGATGTGGTTTTCCTCCTTGCCGTCCTCTGCTTGTTCTTGCTGATTGGGTTGATCGCGCGGAGAAGTGCTCTGACTTGGTGATCCGAGCGAGCCAAATGCAGTCGACTTCGCGCGTGTGACCTGAGACATGACGGTCGGTACCCAGTGCGATGGCAGTTCATCCGGATCCAAATTCTGCGAATCTGCTACTGGATCAGAAGACCGACAGTGCAGCTTGATAGCGTACGCTGTTGATCTCCGCGCCCCCGCTCTGCTTGCTTCATCGTGGGAATGCGATGTGTCGTTCGTCTCCGCTTGAGCAGCCGGCTCGTCGTCGGACAAAGATGAGGATCGAGACGAAGATACAGATTGCGTTCCATCCACCCTATCTTGACCCTGCCTTGTTTCGGCTAGTGTTCTGTGATGTCGTTCGTGATGTGGGAGTCGAGCGTGATGCTGCTCTGTTGTTGTCATTCTTTGACCGGCCTCTATGGAAATCAGTCTAATCTATGGAGGTGGAGGATGCAGATTGCGTGTGAGAGAAAGTGGATGATGATGGTCGAAAGACATGAAATCTACATGGGTTTTGGTCGGACAGTCTCGGAAAGGAGGTAAACCTAGGGTCCAACTGATTCGACTTGGCGAGCGAGATACAGTGTCTCGGTTAACGTCAAGTCAAAAAGGCTTGGCATTCCCAAGCTGACAGGAAAGCCTTGTCGCATGGCATGAAGATGACGAGGAATGTCAAAAAATAGATTCCTCCAAAGGGCAAAGACGCGGCTGCAGTCGAGCGTCATCGCGCGTAGACTTCCACTTTTTTCTGCGGCTAACTTGAAATGTCATCTAGCTCAACGTAACATGTTCGACTTTTCGCGTGTGGACCCTGAACATCAAACTCGAAACCTTGCCAACTCCTTCTTGCTCACCATGACCATGGCAAGCATGGCATCACCTCCAACCGCCGAAGCGGTGAACCACGAAAGGATAGCAACACTGGCTCTGTCCGCCTACAACGATCTACCACCACGAGGCGCTAAACCGGGACGCAAGTCCAACAACCGTCTCGAGTGGACGGTTCTCGCCGCTTTCGTCCTCACTTACCCTTGCGCTGGACGAACGGAATACGCACTTGTATCGCTCGCGACGGGTCTCAAGTGTCTGCCGTACACCTCTCTACAGCTGAATGGAGATGTACTGCACGACCAGCATGCCGAAGTTCTCGCAAGGAGGGGTGCTAGACACTGGTTGTTGCAGCGACTCTTGCAGCAAGTCGGTGCGGATGTTGTAGGTGGTCCGGAGCTGTTCGAACCGGTGGACGAGGGGAAAGCGAGATGGAGGATGAAACATCATGCAAGACTGCACTTGTATGTCTCGACACTGCCCTGCGGAGACGCCTCCAGCAAGCTGTTGGAGTTTCAGCGTGCAGCACAGGATCAAGTCGCGGGTAGGGTGGATGTGCTCACGCCGACACAGTTGCTCGATTTGCACCTTCAAGGCGGCATTTCTACGCGCAGCTCACATGGTGACAATAGCGTCGTACGAGGTCGCGCATCTTCTTCACATCCGCAACCTGCGGTCAGTAGAGGCTCCCTCCGCACCAAACCGGGACGTCCAGATTCCCCACCCTCGATCTGCATGTCGTGTAGCGACAAGATTGCGCTCTGGAATGCTCCTGGGATAGGGATGCAGGGGAGCTTGCTTTCGTCCTTGTTGGAGCCGGTGTACATCCACTCGATTACGCTGTGCGATCATCCCACGCGACACATTTTCCCCACTTTCCCCCTCCAACACGGTCGAGGCGAGGAGCAGAGAGAAGCGCTCAAACGGTTGCTCGCCGAGGACTGTCGTCGTGCACTACAGAGAGCTAGACCAACCCACGGCAATCCAATCATCGTCGGCTGGTCAAACGCCCCGTTTGTTCACAGCAAAGAAGCACAACTCGAAAACGCTTGGTCGACATTCCTCCAACTCCCATCGTCGGCAACTGATCCAACCGCACAAGCGGCACGCTTCAAGGCAGACCACGAGCCGTCTAGCTGCCCGAATTCGATCATCTTTGTTCGCGATCCAACAATGCTCTCGTCGAAAGGAAAGGCGGAAAACCTGGCAAGCGGGACCAAAATGGGCGCACCTACAAAGCGAATCACGACTCAAGATGGGCAGACACAACCGCTCAAGCCGCCAGCTAGGTCGATGGTGTGCCGGCTGAGTTGGTTTCAGTCGTTTGCTGCAGCACATGCCTCTATTGTAGGTAGAGAGGCATCACCCGTGCTGTATAGCGACGCGAAAGAAGGAGCGTTTGGTGACAGGACAAAAGAGTACAGGAGAAGCAAGGCAGAGTTGTTAGCTGGGAAGGATACTGCGGAGGAGGCTGTGCAGAGGTTCTTGGCTGGTGCGAGGGATGCGACTGCGATTCAGACTGTGTCGTTGGATCGTGGGCGAGAGGCGGTGGCGGTGAAGGATGAAGACGAGGGCGAGATGCGCAATAGGGCTTTCGGGAGGTGGCTCAGGACTCCAGTCGCCTTTTCGCAATTTGATCTGCAAGGTACCGCGGCCTCTTCCACATCACGGCTCAAAACGGCCACAACGACCGCTACCTATACGCACGAAACCGATGTCAAGACAAACGGAAATTTACAAATTTCATGACTACATGCTAACATCAACATCAAGTGCTAGAGGGGCCTTCTTCTTGCCTCGTCGTCGGATCGTATCGTTGTCGCTTTTGCTCGACTGCTCCGGCGTCCTTGCCCTTCCGAGCACGTCGAGCAGGGTTTCGCCGGCGCTTCTGTCGACTATCCCCGTCGGGCCTGTCCAAGCTGAGCTTGACGATAGGTGGCACACAGATCCGTTTTGTCTCGCCGTCTGGCTCCGACTCCGAATGGCTCGAACTGGACCTGTTGTCTCGAGGAAGCTCGCCGGTCCAATAACAACAACCATATTCGGGCAATTGCACATAAGAAAGCCAAGGCTTAGACTCGACGAGAGAAAACACGTCTGGATCGGTCCAGACTCCGACATCGTACGATGACGAGTCCGTGATCCCGCTCCGTCCGGGGGAGCCTTTGGAACCAGCAATACCTCCTACATGGCCGTAGAAACTTTCGAGATGCTCTTGAGTCGTATGAACATGTCTGCGAAGCACTACACGAATTTCGGTAGGCTCAAGTCCCTTCTTGATGCGAGCGCTGTTCCAGAGCCTCAGCAGCTCGCGCTTGCCCTCATATACCTCGAGCCAGTGTGCATCAGATGACCCAGGGTATTGTCGCCGCCGTTCGGGTTCTGAATCGTTCATGTTCGATAACAATCCTCCGGGGTCGGACGGACTGTCGGAAAGACTCCTCCTGAACCAGGACTTTAATGAGCTCGTCGCATACTTGTCCTTGCCATCTGCTGACGGTGGGAAATCTTGTGATACGTCTTCAAGCATACCTTGATCAACAAGGCGCTTCAGTTGTTTCAATGGCGGCTCGAGACGGAACCTGTTCCGTACGTCGAGAATAAGCAGTCTCAGATTCGGCAAACTGCCCGCGTTCGTCGCCAAATCGTAGAGCGCGAACAGAGCATCCGTGTCAGGTTCGTCAGAGCGTATTTGGTCTGGCTGTTCTAGGTCATGCACCACGTCCGGAAAGTGGATCAACAAGTCGCCATATCCGAAAGAAAGCCGCAGGCATTCCAGTTTTTGAATGAGGGGAAAGTTTGGCAGAAATGGCTTCTGCCACCTTGGGATCCGAGGGGGCTAAGCTGGTAACTCCTGTCAAGAATGAGATGAGCTCCCGAGGCGGGTCCTGATTAACGAGTTCCAGGTGTGTGACTTGAGAAAGAGGCGCGTAGTATGTCACGTCAGCAGCGAGCGACATACGCGATGGTTCCCCATACAAGCTCCATCTGAGATGCCGTGGCCGACATTTTGTCGTGGCGGAGAGGAAATGGACGAGAGTATGATTTCGAACGCCCATGCCATCGTCATAGTCTCGCTCGTCACGACATTCGAGTGACAAGTGATAAATGTGCTCCGCCAAAGAGAATAGAACGTGTAGTTCGCAAGCACAGAAAGGCTTTAGAGGCTTGTTCGTATGAGCGAAGTGAAGCAAAGTATCGACATGAAGCGCCCGAATCAGGCGCGCAGCCTCGCACGTGTCCGGGACTATTCTTCCTGCATCGTTCCTACAGATTGCAGCAAGAAATTTAGTCAACTATTTCTCTTCGTGTAGAAATGGCGCTTGGTAGAGCGCTTCGAGTGCTACAGCACTGAGCTGCTTGCAGGTCAACGCGAGCGCAAAGAGGTCAGCCTCGTGCGACGTCTTGACATCCAACCAATCAACGAAAGGCTTAGCACTGTTTTGCGGAGTCACAGACCTCCTTTTTCGGAATGCAGGCAGAAGAAAAGTGACGATGTGCACCCATAGCTCCATCGGAAGACTAAGCCAATTGGTCGCGACGGCTCCCGAATTCTTGCCGCCTGCAGCCTTGGCCATGTCAGCCGAGGATGCCTTGTCGTCGCGAAGGGCGGCGGCCACGGCGCTCGTATCCGTCATCAAAAAAGAGTCCGCAGGGTGTGGTTTTCGGAAACCCAGCTCGTCTCTCTTCGTGTGACAACAACGTATGTTGACAAGGGTTGTCAATATGTCGATATGCGAAGTCAGGTCGAGTGCGAGTGAGTGGGAAAGGGCCGATTCTCTGGATCCGAATAGTGGGATGAATGGTGGAAGAGGGAAGATTAGAAAACGAGGCGATTCGTCAGGCCGCTTTCACTCTTATACCTGTGATAGCGGTTGGCTTAACGAGACTGAGCATCGAGGAGAGGCCCAAGCGCCAAGAGTGGGCTTCATTCTCGCGGTCGACCACACCTTATGATCTTAGAAGGTTCGCCCACTTGCACCCAATTGCGCGGCTTCCCTTTCATCTATCACACGGTACACGGACGCTCTGAAAGACACCCTCTGCACGAGTGGGCGATCAAGATGAGGCGGAAAGCGAGCCGGAAGACAGTCCGAATCTATACTCGCGGCTCAGCCAAATCTTCGCCTGCTCAGTCACGCTGTGGTCTTCAAAGGTCGGGCGCTTCACATTCTGTCACCTTGCATCATCAGAGAGATTTTTGATTGCGTCGAGTCACCAGCCACATTTCAGAAGCAGCGGCACCAATTTCGAATGTGATTCAACTTGTACTTCCTCGTCGCCAATATCTTCGGCACCAGCTCTGCTTTTCTCTCGTTTGCGTTGCTGACTTTCGTTTTTGCTGCGAGCCTTCAGCTCCTCGAGCTCCTGTCGACCTTGCTCGTCAAGCGCTGTCTCTCTCAAGCCCGCGATGACAGGGATCTCAATCCTATCTCGGCTTGAATGGGCTGTGGGGCCGCCACCTGCGATGCCATTGGGTTCAGACTTTCGCGGGAGTTCTCCAGTCCAGAACGCGCAACTCTTGCTGGGGTGCAAAAGGTACGACAGCCAAGGCATCTCTCGGACCAGAGAGAATACGTCTGCGTCCGCCCAAGTTCCGATGTCTCTCGGTTGTGCACGGTTCTTCGGCGTGCCTGTGCTTTGCCCCACCGCTGTTCGCCCTCCTTCTTCTCCTACACCTGTCGGTCCAAGATTCGTTGCCTCGCACCAGAACCTTCGCATTAATTCTGAATGTATTCTACTTGTCCTCGTGATCCTGATCTCTGTATCAACCAAAGAGCCGCTCTGCGTCCCCCGGTTTTGGCCGGATTCCACTGTGACATGCTCGAGCCGAGAGCGCTTCCAAAGCCGCATCAGGGCAAGCTTGCCGCTGTGTATCTCTTCCCAGGCAAAGTCTGCGCCTTCGGCATTGATCTGCCAAACGTCAGTATTGTGGTACCAACTGAATCTTTTATCGCGGGCCAGCTCTTCGGCATAGGTGGGGTCAGATGAGGTCCTGTCCCTTTGTGTGTCGCTTCATTGCTCCGTCCCTTTGTCTATGGCTGCGGCCCCTTTGTCCTCGTGCCAATAGATCAGTTGCACGGATTGCACAGGGAGCAGGAGCATGCAATTTATATGACATTCGACATGCAACGAGACCAATCGATGCGAGCGCGAGTCTCTTGGCCCTGCTCTGTGGTCACTTGTTGCCAGTGTGGCCTCTTAAACGAGTGATGCGGGACGGAATGGCGAGTGAAGATAGTTGAAGAGTCTCGCGAGGCAGTTCGCCGGTCCAATACCAACCTTGTTGGGCGCCATCGACCGACTTGAATGAGAGATACGGCGCAGATCTCACCAGGGAAAACACGTCTGGATCTGCCCAGCATCCCACCTCGTCTTCAAACGCTTCGCCTCCGATCTGCGTCGGACGGACCGCTGATAAGCTGTGACGAGCAGTGTGGATCGATTCAGCCGCCTTGACAGCAGCAGCGCACGGCTCATGTTGCGCTTGACAGCAAAAATCTTGAAAGCCTTCGCGTCGATCGTGTCCATTCGGTCGTGCCGTCACGACGCGGATTTCCGGTTGGTTTCCTGTCTGCGCCGATGCGGATGCGGATGACCAGAGCTCTACGAGTGCTGCTTTCCCACGCTCGACCAGACGCCAGTACTCGTCACGCTGGTCTGTCCGCAGCTCTTCGGCAGTCACAGCTGGCGCTGCTTGGTCGCTATTTCCGATGCTCGAGTTGAGCACGACTGTCTCTTGCAGTCTGTTTGCGGCTGTGCTCGTCTGCGTCTCATTCAGCCCAGACGCATGCAGTTCGAATTGTCGAGACAAGTCCAGAATATCGTGGAAAAGGCCCGCTTCCGAACGCGTGGCTCTCACATCGCTGGGCTGTGCTTTGCGGCCGTCGGCAACAGCGCCATCGTCTGATGGCGATCCAGCGAAGGGAGAAGATCGATATCCTGCACGCTCTTCCTCACTCGGCGAGGGTAGAGGCCCCAACGGGCTCAACTCGAGCAACATCAACCTCAATTTCGGCAGACGAGACGAATGCATTGCAAGATCGTAGAGCGCTTCTTGAACAGCAAACCTTCTTGCAGGTCCTCGAGGTGCGCGTGGTGCAGCTTCTCGCGCCTGTTGCTGTGCTGACAGCTGCTCGTGCACCTTCCATGCTTGTCTCCATGTGATGTACGCCTCGAACTCGACCAACGCATCTGGCGGCAGCAGTGATAGACGCAAACACTCGAGTGTCTCGCGTGGGGACAATCCTGCTTTGATGCTGTTTGGGACATTCCCTTGCTCATCGGCATTAATCATCTCGCCCACGAGGAACGAGATCAGAGCTGGTGGCGGGACGATCTTGATCAAATGCAGATGCGTGACTTTGGACAGCGGTGCGAGCGATTGCGTTGAGGAGAACGGCGGCGCCGAGAATGATAGATTTGATAGCGTGATTCGACGCGGACGACATGCCGTCGATGGGCGGAGAAATTCTAGCAAAGCAGCACCAGCTTGACGATGATCCAGCGACACAAAGTCGAGTCGAGTTGCGTGGTCGAACAGCATTCGCAGGCTGTCTACGTAGCACGTCTGGTCCGCCAGAGTGTCTCCAGGCTGGAGCAGGCCATCGCCGGGTGGCAGATGGATGCAGCGAATCCTAGCCGCGCGGCTGATACCACCCTTGACTTCTATGTCTGCTGCGCTGCTGCGCTTCTTGGAGTCGGCGGCGATGGTTTCTGCCAGCAAATTCAGCGACTTCAATGTGTGAAGCAGCGGCGTTCGATACAAGACTGCGCTTGCGATGTCGTGCAGCAGCTTACAGGACGATGCAGCAGCTAGCAGGTCCTTGTTTGGTGATGATGGTAGTGCAGGTGTGTAGTCGAGATCGTCTCCGTTCGGGTGTGGCAGAGTAGACGCATTGGGATCCATCGCTGGCACGAGACATGTAATGATCCTCGACAGAAGCTCGGCAGGTAAGGCCGGAGCCCTGGTGTTTTGATGACCGTCACCATTCATTTTGATGCAACGCTCGCCCCGCGAGCATAGCAAGCGATGAAGAGGGAGGATCTGGCGTCGAATTGAGGCAGCGGGAGGGTGGTTGCCGGCCATGGTAGAAAGGCAGGAATCGAGCTCGCCACGGTCAACACTTCAGGGTCCAACACCGCCTGGCTTGTCCTTTCTCCACACCCGATTTCAGATTCCGGTTTTGCATGAGGACGCTTGCTCGCCTTGGCTTTCACACCTGCGGGCCGTGCACACCGAGTGCATATGACTCCTCTCCTATCTTTCTCAGGTCCTCAACCCTCCTACCACCACCACCACCACCACCACCGTCGTCCGAATAGCTAACATCTGCTGTCTTCCCTGTCTCGCAAACATGGGCCAGATCGAGGAGATCAAAGCTGGACTGCCCACCAGCCACCAGCAGCCCGACTACGCTCGCCGCCCTTCTCTTCTGGCAAGACTCATGCCTAGACTCATCCGAATTAGCATGCTCCTTTTTGTCTCCTTTATACTCTACCATAACGACATCCATCTGATCGATTTATCCCCGCCACCATCTCATCAACGACTCTTTAGCAGCGACGGCAATGCCGCCTGTCCCCAAGTTCCACCATTCCAGCTTCCCAACTCCAATGCGACGATCGATCTGCCTTCCAGCGCCGAACTAGCCCAACTGCTGTCCGGCGCTGTCAAGGTCGATACATCCGTTGGTGATGACTGGCCGACTGTGAAGCAGGATCCTGCCCGATGGGAGACAGTATTTGCACCTTTCCACGACTACCTTCGATCCGCCTTCCCGAGGATCTATGCTGACGAGTCGCCGATCAAACTCGAGCTTGTCAACGAGTGGGGTCTCCTTTACACCTTCCCTGGCTCAGACGAGTCTTTGGCACCGCTTGTGCTCATGGCGCACCAAGACGTGGTTCCTGTCGAGCCCGAGACGATCCCGTCATGGACGCATCCACCGTTCTCTGGCTTTATCGACAACGACCTCGGCCTTGTGTGGGGTCGAGGCGCTTGCGATTGCAAGACCACCATCGTTTCGATCCTTGCCACGTTTGAGAGTCTGCTCAAGTCTGGATACCAGCCTCAGCGCACGGTCGTTGCCTCGTTTGGGTTTGACGAAGAGAGCGCTGGTACGCAAGGCGGTGTCGAGCTGGCGAACTTCCTGCACGAGCGATACGGCGACAACGGCGTTGCTATGATTGTCGACGAAGGTGGCCAGATCGATTTGTTGGGTGTTCCCGTGGCTTCGCCTGCAGTAGGCGAAAAGGGATACCTAGACGCCCGAGTGACGGTCTACACTCCAGGAGGACACTCTTCCTCTCCTCGGGACCACACTTCGATCGGCTTGCTCGCGCAGCTGATCACGGCGATCGAAGCTAATCCCTTCCAACCATCGCTTCGCATCTCGGACAAGAAGCGGAACGAGATCAATCCTGCCTTGCATTACCTTCAATGCACACGAGACGTGCCCGATGCCGACCCGAAACTTTCGAGAGCTCTGGAAAAGCTCGAGCAGCTGCAACGCAAGCTCGAAGCCGGTACGGGTTCTTTGAAAGGCGAAAGGAAGCGACAGAAGCTCGCAGGGAAGGTCGACAAGCAAGCCGCCAAAGTCCTGTCCCTGATGGATCGAGGCCAGCGATTCGGCTTCCAGACCACGCAGGCCGTCGACCTCATCTCTGGAGGCGTCAAGATCAATGCTTTGCCCGAACAAGCTTCGGCGGTGATCAACCACCGCATCGACGTCACTTCTTCGACTGCCGACGTTCGACGTCACATCTTCCACACCATCCAGCCTCTAGCGCGCAAGTTCAAGCTGGCAATTCAAGGCGACGGCCCAGGGTGGCACTTTATTCCTCGTACCACTGACTCCAGCGCTCAAGGCCGAATCGTGCTCTCAGACGCCTTCGATTCCGCTCTCGAACCCGCCCCCTTCACACCGCTCGATTCGGCCGTCCCCTGGACCCTGCTGCAAGGTGTCATGCGCGCAGTGTGGAAAGACATCCTCGTCGCGCCCGACGTCATGGGCGGCAATACAGACACCAAGAGCTACTGGGCCCTCACTCGACACATTTTCCGCTTCAGCCCTGGCTCAGACCAGCCTTTCCCGATCAAAGGCGGATGGGAAAATATTCATACCGTCGACGAGCGATCGACGATCCACGGATTGGTCAAATCGGTCGAGTTTTTCACGTTGCTCATTCAGGCGGTTGGTTTGCACGAGTTGTAGAAAGAGATAGATGATATAGACGCATAAGCTCAAGAAGGGGAAGGAGCCTATTCGCCTAATCGATGTCCACCCGATCCCCAAGTGTACCCTGCATCTGGTGCATCATCATCATCGCTACCTTTGGCTCTTTCTTTACCTTTCCCCCACCGCTGCTCGGCTACAGCGCCGCCGCTCGAACTGTGATCTTCCTCGCCCTCGGCTTGCTTTCCAGCTTTGGCATTGAGCTGTCCAAACGTAAAGGTGTTCGACTGGGTCGCTGCTGTTCTTCGTAGATTTGTCGTTGACCCTGCTGTCGAAGCTGACGCTGCCGGACGAGGGTTGAGACTCGTGGTTCCAGGCGAGCTTGAGCCGGCAGGTTTGGACTCTGCAGCATTGCGAGCGACAATGGACGATCCTTGCGAGGCTCGAAGACGACGTTCTGCTGCTGCTAGGAGGTCGTCCCTGCTCGGACCGCCGGAGTTGCTGCGTGATGACGCGGTGCTGCGGAACGGGTTGAGTGAGGAAACGGCCGACCTGGTAGTGGCGCCTAGAGCGGATGCGATGCTCGTCGGACGAGGCGAGGCGTTGGACGCGGATCGATCGGAAAGACGATGACCACGATCCCTCGAAGCGTTCCAGACCGTACCTCCTGCCACACGTCTTGCGTTCCTGTTGCCCATGTTCTGACCTTCCAGCGCTGGATCGAGCGAATCTGGCAGCAGCCTTTCCAAGAATCCAGGAGTTGGCACATAGCTTCCGCCTCTCCCACCGCCCCTCCCCCCACCACCACGCTGTGCAGGCAGCACCTGATCAAGTACCCAATAGGCATAGCCCGCCAACAAACCTGTACTGCTCTGAATAGCTGCCGGCGGACCACCTTGCAGCAAATCTAGCCCGATGTACACATATGGCAGCCAGCGACTCGGGCAATTGACCATACCAAAGAAAGAGACGCTCGTCGAAGGATTCGCTCTAGCCCATACGTACACTAGTGCGTTGAGCAGTGGTCCGAACATCACCGCCGAACCGAGCGGGTAGTTTGCGGCGAGGATGGTGGCTCCCATGACCAGCAGCGCCCAAGTGTAATCTGCCGTACGACGGCCAAAGTGGTTCAGCTCGAGATCCGAGCTATTGCGGTAGAGTAAGAAGACGTCGAATAGAAGCTTGAGACCACCGCCACCGAAAAAGAAGCAGGTGAAGATACGATGCAAGTGGAATCGAGACCAGACCCATGGCCAGTAGAGCACAAAGGGAGACGGAGAGGTGATGGCGAGGACGCAGGGTAGAGTGATGGCTCCGGTTGCGCCGAGCATGTACCTTGTGACCGGAGGGATTTTGCGTATTTCGTCCATTGCTGACATTCTGCGCTGTGCTAATTGACGCCGTTGTCGTCGATGGTGGTGACCAGAGAGGAGGCATGAAGCACCAAGCGTCGAAGCTGAGCTGTGGGTTGACGTGGCCCCGGCGCTCAATTTCAAGTTGTTAGACCGAAACCTTGACTTTTGCCTTTGACGGGCGAAAATCGAGAGGACCCTGAAAAAACCCTCAAAGAAACGACATCGAATTCGGCAGGAAAAGGAAAAATTTGTGGAGATTTTTCAGCTTTTCATGGTGGAGATTCCGCTTTGTTGCTTTCTTCCTAACCACATATCCAGCCTCGCAGAGCATCACCATGACAAGATACACAAAGCTCGACGGCAGACGATCGCTCGCCAAAAACACTGCAGACTCGGATAGCGAGCCCGAATCCGCCTCCCCAGTCGCCTCGCCAGTCAAGGTCGACGTTCAGCCATCAAGCTCCAAGCCTGCACCGGAAACGCCTTTGAAGGAAAAGAAGATGAAGGAAAAGAAGGAAAAGAAGGAAGAGAAAGACAAGAAGAGCAAGAAGGACAAGTCCGGCACCGAAGACGATGAAGAGCAACCCAAGGACGACACTGCTGAGTCCGAAGCAACGGAGCCCGTTGCGTCCACCTCCACCGCAACCGCCACTCAACCCGACAACGACGCCGCAGAAGCATCACCATCAACACCTGCTGCTGCTGCTGCAGCTCCTGCCGATGCCGAGCCGCCAACCGTGGAGAAGCTGCTTAAGCGAGCCAAGCTCCTCAAGTTGAAGGCCAAGAAGGCCAAGAACGAGGAGAGCAAGAAACGCTTCCAACGCATGACACGCGACGTCGAGCGTCAAGTCGAACAGATGTTTGGATCGTTCGAGTACGGCCCTAAAGGACAGCTGATCCGCCTCGGCGCAGCGCAATCCGACACAATGTGGCAGTCAAGGCACAAAGGTCAAGACTGGTCTGCTGCTGCCACCGGCGGTGATGGTGGGTGGGGAGCACGAGGTGGACACGCTTCCAACACCGGAGGCTACTCCAACGGCAACCATCACAACAACAACTCGGCAGGCTGGGGTCAATCCGACGAGCAACGACGAATGGACCGCCGAGACGCACGACGCGAAGAGCGTGCCGAACAGCGACAAGCCAAATTGAAATGCTTTGCCTGTCGTGGAATGGGCCATTCGGCCAAAGACTGTCCCAACGCTCTCGATGCTCAGTCGATCGCGCTCAAGACGGACAAGAGCGATTCGCCCATGATCGGCCGCGACGCCGTCGGAATCTGCTTCCGCTGCGGATCGACCGAACATACGCTCTCGAAATGTCGAAAACCGGCACTGAAGAACGACGAACTGCCGTACGCCACCTGCTTCATCTGTCACTCCAAGGGACACCTCTCGTCCAAGTGCCCCAACAACGCCGGTCGAGGAGTGTACCCGGAAGGCGGGTCGTGTAAGCTCTGCTCGTCCGTCGAGCATCTTGCCAGAGATTGTCCGCTGGCGTTGAGGAACGAGGGTAAGAGCCACAAGATGGACAAGCAGGCCAAGTCGTTGGTCAACCAGGTGATTGTTGGATCTACCAAGGATGCGACAGCCGGTGGGGGAGATGAGGACGATTTCCACAGTTTCGCGAGGAAGAGGGCGTTGGTGGATCAGGAGACCAATGGCGCGGCCGATCAGGCGAGTAAGAGGCCGAAGAAGGATGCCAAGGTTGTTTCGTTTTGAACAGCATGCAGAGATGGATCTGTCGGAAATTTGAATGCCAACTTACCTTCTCCGTTTGCACTTGCCAAAGGCCATGTCAAGACTGAACCAGTCTGTGACTCGAACGACGCTCTTGACGCGAAGAAGAAGGAGCACCACAAATGAAAAGTTCGACTGTATACTGATATGATTTTACACGAAAGCTGATGCGACACAAGAAAACAAGGGAAAGATAATATGCCTCGATATCGGATGTCTAGGACATTTTGTATTCCATCTTTCCCTGGGCAGGCGTAGCCCCCTGCACCTGGTAATCGATCGTAATGTCGAGATCCCGGTTGTTCCTCTGGTTGGGCTTGCAGACCAACCTGCCCTTGATCGCATCGCCCGCGTTGACCGCCAGCACATCCTTGGTGTAGAAAACGGTCTGCTTCCAGTGGGTGTAGCGGCTGTGCGGGCCGGTGGAAAACTGCACCGGTTTGTGGCATGCGTCAAAGCTGATGTCGAACCAGCCGAGGAAAGCGTGGACGTAATCGTCGCGTGTTGCGTTGAGCGTAAAGTCGGATTCGAAGCTGAGCTCCTCCTTGGTGACCGTCAGTAGGTCGAGCTGTTTGATGGGGTAAGGGTCGCAGACGACGCTCTTGATGTCGACCGTGTCGACCAGCGGTTCGCGCAGAGCAATGTCCTTGATGCACGAGTAGTTGAAGCCGTATACGTCGTCCCAGAATCCAATCTTTTCGTCCTTGTACTCCTGATCCTCGATCGCAGAGAGGTACATGGTCGCTTTGTCCGGGAACATCATTCCTCCCGGTGCGAGATACTTGTCCCTTGCCAACAGCACCGTGTCGAGCATGCTCTCGTAGAGCAAAAAGTAACCCATCCACTCGCTGATGATGATATCCACCTTACCGTCCGGTCCGAGACCCAAATCGACCTCTTCCAATTTACCCTTGACCAGCGTGATGGTATCCTTGAACCCGTTGACCTCGGTGATGATCTTGGCCTGGTCGATGATGTTGGACATATCCACACCGATCACCTTCTTTGCACCCGCTTTGGCCGCAAACATGCACAGAATACCGGTACCACATCCGACATCGAGCACGATCTTATCCTTGAACAGGTGCGGGTTGTTGATGATCGAGTTGCGGTACGAACGGGTACGAACCTCGTCCTTTAGCATCTCCTCGTGAATGCCAAAGTGGGCGTACGAGTCGGCGTAGTAGTCGCGCGACGTCATGTCGGCGGTGGAGGTGGAAGCTCCAGCGGCGTTGCCGTTGGTGGAAGTAGAAGCCATCATGTAGAAAGGGGGTAACCGACACACACGAGAAGGAGGTGTGATGGTAAGAAAGCGAGAGGAGAGAGCAAGAGAACCAAGTGAGAGAGATGCAGCTTTGACGGTGTGCGCCGTCCGAAAAAGGGTGAGAAGAATTCATAAAACCGAAGAAGAAAATTTCTCCTTTTTTGGTCCGAGACGCGGTGGAGGCGATTTCTTTTTCTTTTTTTTTCAAAGGAGCAGCTTTTTGTTCGATCTTACAGACCCCTAAAAAAATGGGGCGCACGTTCAAGTTCCACGCTGCACGGCTCAGATTTGAGAGAGCAACACACACATGCATCAATCCCTTGCACACTCGTCACCATCCATCTCGATATCACCTACGACACCTTTCATCTAACTTGTCATCAACCCAACATTCAGCGACGCAGAATCCACAGTCTAGCAAGCTTACCTCAAAACAACTCACCGTGCAAACGCTCGACCGCCGCTAAACACTTTTTTCAAGGTGTAACACCACTCTACCAGCTGCACATCGTCTACGGCACAAATCACCTAGTCGAAGCCGTCGCTGGTCTTTCGAGATAGCCACTCAGCTTCTCTCTCATCCCCACACAGCATGAACTCTCTCTATAACCAAGCCTTGCGGCAGTTCTCATCGATCCAATCCGATATTTCTCGCATCGACTCGGAAGGCGATTCGGCCTCATCCACGTCATTTGGACCCGTCACCGTTTCACTGTCCTCGCTCGAACGAACGATCGACGAGTACGAAAATCTAGCCAAGAAGGAACTCATCCAGTCCAAACAGGACAAAGCTCTGACTCGTGTCTCAAAGTTCCGCACCGACTATGCAGAGCTACAATCGCAACTGGCGCGGTTGAAAGCCAAAGGTTCCCTATTCAACGGCAATGCATCCACCAATGGCGCTTCTTCTTCAGCAGCACAGACGCTCCGATCACCGACCAACGCAGGTTTCGGCTCGAATGCAAACCGGCGAATTTCGGCCATTGCGGAATCGCCGTTCAGCTTACACGCCCGTAACTCGGCCGCTCCACCACAAGACCCGCTAGCAGCGTACAAGATGAATGCTTCCGCTGCAGCCATGTTTGGCGGTGGAGACGGCGGCTTTTCCATCCGAGAATCGCATGCGTTACGCGAACACTCGTTTATACAGCAAACCGAAGCGCAGCTGGATGCATTTATCGCCCAGGGTCGAGAAGTGTTTGGCAACCTGGTCGAACAGCGAGGGATCCTAAAGGGCACGCAAAAGAGGTTGAGAGACGCCGCGAATACGTTGGGACTGAGTAGAGATGTGATCGGCTACATCGAACGGAGAAGTACCCAGGACAACGTCATCTTTGCCCTAGGTGCCCTCACCACCTTGGTGTGCTTTTGGTATATCTACAAGTGGTTCGGGTGAGCAATACACTCAAGTGGGTTAGGGCGCTGTCGAAGAAAACGGCGAGCTTGTGCTTTTGTGCTTTTCAACTCAAGTGTGCTCCGAGACAAATTTGAGTTGAGCAACCATTCGCTCAAGTCGTATCACTCGCAACAACGTAGAAAACGGGCAAAGACCGACATTGCATATAACAATCGAAGCTGAGCACAATGTGGACTGAAGGAAAAAAACAGAAAAACAGAACCAGCTCGGTGGCTCCATCACTTTCGGTACCACAACGTAGTCTTTCGGTTCCTCCTGATCTTCCTGTGCAACTGCAAAAAGCCGTACAGCAGCGCCTCGGCCGTCGGCGGGCAGCCGGGCACGTACAGATCCACGGGCACAATCCTATCGCAACCTCGAACCACCGAGTACGAGTAATGGTAGTATCCACCGCCGTTGGCACACGAGCCCATCGAAATCACCCATCGCGGCTCGGGCATCTGGTCGTACACCTTCCTCAACGCCGGCGCCATCTTGTTGGTCAGCGTACCTGCGACGATCATGCAGTCCGACTGACGTGGCGATGCACGGAAAACGACGCCGAGACGATCCTGGTCGTAACGTGCGGTGGCGACGTGCATCATCTCTACAGCGCAGCAGGCGAGACCAAAGGTCATGGGCCAGAAACTCGACTGACGCGCCCAGTTGGCCATCTTGTCCATCGAGCTGAGAACGTACTCGACGCCGTTCTTGGGCGTTTCGAGCGAAAGCTGGTTAGAGCCGCGGTTGGCGACCGACATCAGGGGGACGGGACCATCCGGTCCGGCATCTTTGGCAGGGGCGGATGAAGAGATGCTGCGCGAATAAGCGAGTGGCTTCTGCTGCTGCTGCTGTTTGGAAGGTCCAGCGACGGCAGCGGCAACCTTGGGGACCGACTTGATGGTCGATGTCTGGAACGAGCGGGTCAGAGCCATCGTGGGCTTGGCGGAGAGGCCTGTGGTTGATGGTGCAATGTCAAAGCATTGGAAAGGCGAGACGATGATGGTTGCGAGTTGGCGGTGCCGGTGCCGGTTGGCGATTACGATGTGCGCGGAAAGATGAGCGGATTGTCAATGATAGGATGCGGAATAGGCGTTAAACGAGAGGCAGGACAAACATCAAAAGAAGTCAGCATCAGCAAGTCAAACTGTCGGGTGGCGGGATGTTTGACCACCGTTCTCGCAGCGATCATCTGCAGATACATACCAACTCGAGAGAGCGAGCGAAGAGAAGCCATCTTTACTACTATCGCTGTGTGTGGGAAAGTCGAGGTGGTGGTGGTTATGGTGGCGACGACGAGAAGAAAGAAATATCGACATTGAACAGGTTTGCTGCGTGTGTGTGTGTGTGTGTGCGGCCTGCAGTTGCTAAGCAAAAGACAGCGATCTCATTACCAATCAATTCAGCAAAATTCGGATCCGTTTGTGGCGCGTCACACTTTATTTCGTGCGACAGGAATTCTGATGATGCAAATGATGTAACACACACCTCTTGAATTTTCGGCAGTTACCGCTTGGTTGCTCAAGGCGCCAACGTCGATCCTCTTCGCAAATTTTGGACTTGATGCACGCTTTCGTCCCTATATAGTTTTGTTATTCGTATCACTGAATATCTGCGGCCATAGAATCTTGAAAGCACCGCATCCCGTCCGATCTGCGAAGTTAAGCAGGATATCGCCTAGTCAGTACTGCGGTGGGGGACCACGCGGGAATCCTAGGTGCTGCAGTTCTTTTTTTTCTTTTTTTTGTTCCCCCTTTCGCCGCCCTCTTTTTCCTACGTATCTTTTGTTTCTCATTCCCTCCCTCCATACATTTCGTTCCATCCTCTCACCGCTACTGTCCATTGACAGAGTTGGGCGCAGAGGGTCGCCGGAGCTGGGTGGCTTCAAGGGTGATGAAAGTGACATCTTTTTGTGCATGTGACCATTGGTATCCTTGCAGCACATTGACCGACTGTCAGTTTTGTTTGCGTGCCTGCCTGTCCTCGTCAAGAGGAAAAATTGCGAGGCTGCGTTGTAACGTGGCGACGAAGAAAAGCGGATCAAATAGGCTTGCAGTTCTCGGTCGTCTCGGCAAAGCGACGGGCTGAGGATTGTCGGCTCGTCTCTGTTGGACAAAGTTTAGAGCGTGGTAAAGCGACCATACGGATGACTTAGGCGAGGCGTGAGGCTTGTTCTGTACGCCAATTGGTGCGATAGCCACCAACGCTTGCCAACTTGTCACCTCCCAACCCCCTTCGTCAGCCTCGTCTCGTCGGAGTTGGACGTCGCATCTTCTCGACTTTGATCCTGACTTTTCGCTCTTTGCAGACAGAGATCAAGGTGAAGCTGGCTCACGTCCTAGTCGAATGAGAGAGCATACGAGCACAGGGGTTGAAAAGCCGGACAAGCTTAACAAACATAGCCATGTCCCCATGTGACATGTGAGGACTGATATGCAAGGGTGAGTCTATTTATTTTGACGGTTTCTCTCCTGCGCCTACAGCACAGTACAGAACAGTGCTGCACAGTATGCTGTCATCATCCTCCTTGCATACGGCCACTACACTGTACGCCGGCCTTTGCTCTTTCAAGTTTACCTGGCCTGCAGTCTGCGTGTCTACCGCCCCTATCTTTGATGCTCGCTTTACGCTGGATCTGGGTGTACAGACACGACAGACGCGAGAGAGAGTGTGTGCCAGAAAGAGAGAGAGAGAAAAGGAGGTAAGACGATGTATGGCGGAGCGTCCTTATGCCGGTTCCGCGGTTCAGATGGATCGACCCACACTTGTGCAGGTACAGCTGTATTCCTGCGACACCCTCGCTTATGGCCTGTACAAAAGAAGTCAGACGACCGGCTGATCATTCGATGAGAAAGTAAGCGTGGGCACATTGCCAACCTTGTGGGGGGTTTTCGAGGTGCAGCGGGTTGTTGTCCGTGCAAGCGAGAATTTGTAGAGTGTTAAGCTGTTCATGCGCGCACTCACAGGGAGCCTCTGAGCGCTAAAGAGCGAGAAGATCCACAGCTCGTCGTGCGAGAGAGAGAGGCTCAACCACGGCTCGTTTTGCGCACCGTTCGTCTGCCTAGCCGCTCACCGTCAACACCCGACAGTCAGTCTGCACTAACCACCTCTCAATCGCACACACACTCTGGTCTCTCTTGCGGTCGACACTCTTACAGCGCACGCCGTGACACCAACCATGACAAACTTTCTTCGTCCTACACTCATCCAGGTTCCGCCGTATCCAATCAAAGCTCCGCTATCCGACCTGGAACGATTCGTTCTTCCATTATCATTGTTGAGCTGGCCGTCTTGATCTGGTCACGTTCACATTGACTCGGCGAACTTGATGCACAAATTAAAACTCAAAAAAAAAAAACCGCGTTGCAAACCTAAAACCAAGCGGGAAACAAAAGGCATGAAAAAAAAAATTCATTTCGGAGCTCGTTTTGACAAGAACAAAAGGTTTCATTCTTCTGTGAGGCTGGAGAGTGTGGCTGGGAGAGATAGGAGTATGAAAACAGTTGGGAAAATGAAAACGGCAAGTGCTGAGTATATGCGGTCGCCGGCAGGCTTTTGATTAGGCGCTGAGACCAGGAGTTACAATACCGCTGGTCGAGAGTTAGATTTGGCTGTAGTGCGTACCTTTTCTCTAAAAGTGTCTGGTTGCGATGGCGAAGCATCGACGCACGAGTCGATACGTGTCATCAATAAGTCGTTGAAGCAACCACTTCAGATGTGAGTGTACGTTTGTCCATGTCGTTTCTCTTATCTCGCGAGCCTTGGCAGCGAGTGCAAGGTCCGTATCTTGGAGTCCTTGTCTGTGAAAGTGATGCAGCATCCTCGACTGGAGCTCTCGGGGTCAGTGAAAGCTTTAAAATCCGTTCGCCGAACCCCGACTGCTGAAGTTACACTTACTGTATACAGTACTCCACTTCAATGCGCTCTTTCCCCGTGCCTGGTCAATCTCGACACACGATGTTGGTGAAAGAGATGTCTGTATATTGCCTGACAATGCGCCAGCTGCGGCCACGGAGTTGTCGCCAGATGAAAGGTCTGCGCCGGGGGAAAACAAGCTGAGCTGGGAGGCGCCGTTCGCTTAAGCAAAAGCTTTGAATGAACGGCGCTTTAATCTATACAATCGCGTTTTCGGATCGGTGGATAGCAAAGCGGTTGAATTTCTGGCAGCGAAACCACATATTGGGTTTTTGTACAGACCCAGCGAGAGAGAAAGTACAAGAAGCGGCTCTTTGAGAATGCTGGACTCGGATTTCACAATTGTTCCATCCCCCACCTCGGGTAGAACGGAAATGCGACGCACTGCTTCCCGTCGATAGCAGAGCCAGAATACCGTCTCGCTCGTACCAGAATGGCAGAGGTTGTGGGAAAGATGGAATGGACGAGGAGCACGAGTGGCGTTGTGGGGTAGGTGTCCCATAAGAAAATCGAAAAATTCGAGGGTGCATCTTTTGCAGCGCATGAACGACGAAGTCAGTCCCGCTTTTCGCACACTAGCAGACCGTTGCGAAAACGATAAGCAAGGAGAGCCCTTTTTCTCAGCGTCCCTGAACCCCGCATTTTTTGTTGTTCTTGCCCAGCCTTCTTGAAGATGAAACAAGATGCACCTGTCTTCCCGTGCTTGCGCCGTGCTTGCCGACGACCGAGTTCATACAGTACGCTGATCCAGCCCGTGGGCTATGAGATCCAACGCCGATTCTCGCAGAGGCACAAGGACAAGACTCATCACGTATCGTTGTCCCTGTTTTCAAAGTTTCTGGCCTCGGACCTCGAGCTAAGTCTGGTCTAACATCGTTCTGGGTTTAAAAATGGACAGTACAGCACAGCACAGTACAGTATTGTACAGTACTGTCGCGATCCCGAGCTGAGACAAGGACCCTTTTGCTCATTTCATTCCAAACGCATTTCAAGGCACTTGAGCGTCACGTCACGCGTCACGTCAAAACCCCGGAAAACACGCGACTCGCGTAAATTGAAGAGGGCTTTTTGAAATTCCCGATCGTCACGAGATACAGAGCAGTTGCCCCCTCCGTTTTTCCGAGCTTGTTTCAAGTTTCGCTGGTGAAAAGAAAAACGTGAGAGGGAAGATCGACCGATCTGCCATTGGAATGCGGATTGCATGCCTTTTTCGTCGCAAAGCTTTTCCTTTTTGGCCACGCGATCATGACCCACACTGATTCTGACACCGGGGACACCGAGGACACCGGGGAGCAGAAGCAAGGTCAAGATGCTCGATGACGGAGACCTCTCCCGAGGCGGTTTCTCGTCAACCACCGCCCATCCCCTTACCCCGCTGCAAAGCTCGGGTATGTAAAAGTTTTACACCTCGGACTTTGAACAATGATGGGCCGCTAAAAATTTGTCCAAGGGTGTACGCATTTCAGAACCAGCATGCCAGCCACGGCCACATCGTGCGTCAGATTCGCAATCCGCCCTCGCACACAAAGAAGCAAAGCAGGAAGTACCGGAAGCCTGGTGGGGACGAGTCTTAAATGCCCATTGCACGGAGAAGTACGATCCAGACTCGCACTAAGTCAAGTAGCATGCATAGATGGCCGGGTCGGTCCCATTGTGACCCCATGTGTGACAAGGAGCGAGATAGATCAAACGGACAGCTGTCGACAGCTGCAAGGGGGGGGGGATGCTTGTCTTCGGTGCACTATCGAAAAGAAAGTCGGTCCGCAGGAGCCTGGAATTGCATGCGAGCCAACCAGGCCAGCATGAAAGCGAAAATCGAAGGGCTGCCGCTGTTCAGCTGTTCAGATGAGCATGTGTGTTTGGCAAGACGACAGACGCACTTCCAAGAAAAAAAGCCGAGGCAAAAAAAAGAAGGGAGAGAGAAGGAGAGAAGGAGGTCAGCTCAACCCCCTCCCCGTCTTTTCCACCCCTTCGATCGCTACGTAACGAGTAACAAAATTCAGGCCGTTGTAAGAATGCAGAAGCAAACGTGCTTAGAAGAGCCAAGGTCTCGCATGTGATGACTGCCGATCGAACCTCCTGACTGCGAGGGAAAAGAGCGAAAAAAGAGGTGTCAACGCCGTCGGCTCGCAGATACAGCAGCTATTGTGTGACGAGGCTTGGGCATGATTTCGTTTTTCTTTTTCTTTTTAGCTGCAGATGCAGCGGATCGAAATTTTTCGGCGCAAGAGCGGGAGCAGACGGCGATGTCGAATAGCCAAAGCACGTTCGGTTTGGCGATGCATATTGGTGCAGCTCGTCTAGAGCCCTTTGCTGATAGCAACGCAGTCGGTCGGCTTTGCTCATATTGATACATTCTGACTGCAGCCATGATGTTCGGCAATCAAGGACAATGGAACCAGGCTAATAGGGAGCATTTCGCCGCGAATCTGTCATGGACAGGGCTCGCGTCAGATCCATGCTAATGTAAGATAGTTTGGCCCGAGGTCTCGCCTCAAGCATCTCGCTTTTGTGTCGGTATGAAAGCGCCATCCATCTTCCAAGATTCAAATCCTCTCGCAGATGGAGCAACGTGCCACTGTAACCTTTCAAGCACGGAATTGTCAAAGATGCAGAGGGATGAGGACAAGGCGGGTGGGCTTTGGCTTTGGCTTGGGGTGAGTGTGAAGCTTGTTTCTTTTGCTGGCTTGAAGGCCGAACAGATTCCAGGTGACGGGGTTGCGCTCGGACGACCGAAACGGTTTGATACCAACGCTGGACAGAGAGACACAGCAAACGCCATGTCGAGCTTTTGTCCGAGTGTGAGTCGCCGCTGCTGCCTCGCGGGGTAAGCTTGGTCTGTAGATTCATGCGAAGAAAAAAGGTTCGTAATTTCTTGCTCTGCGCTGTCCGAGCCTTGAAATTGTCAAAATTCCTCCCCTGACTCTGTCAGACAAGATCGACGATCGACACCGACCAAAGCAAGAAAAATGGCTGGCGACAACTCGGGAAAAAAAAAAACAGGAACGCTAGACACCGTGCATTACAGTTGGCGACCATGTTGGAAGAACAAAGGAGAGTCTGTCGTCAAGATCGAAGAGGTTGACCGGCCATTCCTCTCGGAAAAAAGCGTGCCAATGTTTTTGTCCATCCGGATCAAGAGCGATGCGTGCGCCCGGTACGGTGCGGTGTGCGTCGGGTTTGGCTGAATTTGCTGTACGCAACCACTTTTCTTTTGGCAAGATTACTGTACGGCGTGTGGGCTGAGACTGAAACGTACAAACCAAAATCACCGCAGCGAACAGGCGCAACCTACACCAAGATTTGCAGCAGTTGCAGATGCGATTGCCAATTCGCTGCAAAGTGTCAATTGTTGCGACAAACTCAACAGTTGACAAGACCCCTCTTTTCATATTGACACACAGCAAGCTCTCAGGTTGTTGATACGGTAGACCGAGCGTACAGTACAGCTGTAGCCACATCGCCGTCTCTTTCGGATATCAAGGTTGGCTTGGCGTACGCTTCTTCGTTTTTATTTTGTTTAGAAAATAAAAAAAGAATTGGAACCAAATTAGCGCTGTGAGTGGCTTCGATTTTCGACTTACATTTTCAGTTCCAGACCCCGGTTTGTCCAAGGCTGCTTCTCTTGCCCGTCTGAGTCGAGAACCCCCTTTCTTCTCTCTCTCTCTCTCTCACTCACTCTCACACTCTCTCGCACACACCCAGACACCATTCCACAGATAGATTGCATTCTGAAGATCACAAGCCAAAAGAATCAAGTAAAATCTGGACCTTGTCCCTCTCTCTCTCTCTCTCTCTCTCTCTCCGCTCGTCCTTGGATCCTTTTGCTTCGTGCCTCGGACTCCTCCTCTGTGCAGTACAGCACCGCGCGTCTGGGCTATCTGCACCTTGAACCGCCGCCGCCCTTGTCGCCGCTGCTCTTGGCCTTGGTCGCCCTTTCCGCTTCGGGGCTGCCATCATCAATCATCCCCTACATTCTTCATTCGTCACCTCGCTACAGTGCCATACTTGTCCATCGGACGCAGGAGCTTGCCATCGATCGTATTGTGGTGCATCTCGGGACGTCCAACGCTGCATCAACTCACCACGAGCTGCAGGTGTCATTTGGCCTGCTGTGGGCCGTGTGAGTGCGCTTCGAAACCACACCCAGCTTTTTGCTGCTCGCTCTCTCTCTCTCTCTCCCCCTTCCCTTTCCCCCGTGTACTACTACTCTAGTCCGGCTGCATACCCTCCGCTCGCTCGCTCTCTCTCTCTCTGTGTGTGTGTGTTCCCCGTCTTCGTCTCCGTCTCCGTGCCTGCCTCTTGCTCTTGATCCTTTGGCTGCAAAGTCCAACTCCCGCTACTCCGATTAAGACGCCTGCACATCTAAAGCTCGCTCGATCCTCCTGAACAACCGCCGATCTTCACGCTACGCTACTCAACTCCTCGCTATACCTCCCTTCCTTGCCCATTCCTTCTTGCTCGTTGCTGTGCTGTTATCGTCTTGCCGTTCGTCTTCTTCCACCACCACCACCACCACCACTTTGATCAAGACGTTCAACGACATTATCGACTTTGACCCTACACCGTGGCCATTGTTGCAGTCACAGCACTGCACCATTCTCTCTGCTCAACTGGTGATTTCAAAGCCGCCAGCTATCAGCCATCTCGACACCTGCAGATCTGTACTCTCCGCCTCGTCCTCCCTTTCAAATTTTCGTCCTCGTAGCAGCAGCGTCTGGAACGTCTGCTCTTCAACCAACATTGCCTTAGTGCAGAACAACCGCCCTTGCCGCCCACTTGCGCCGCCCAATCCCAGCCCTCACCGCCTCCGTTACAGTCCCACCATACTTGCATGTCTACACGTTCGACCTGCATACGCCTCAACTTCTTCATATGTTCCTGACTGTTGCATAATTAGCACACCTCCCACTGCGCTCACGCACAGTATCTCATGGTAAGCTCTCTTCTTCACCGTTCCCAGCTAACCCAGCTCTCAATGCTTTGCCGTGAGACTCGCGCTGAACTCTTCTCTCAAACTCCCCCCTCTCAGATGCTCGCCTCTACCTTGAACCAACAAGCCAACTCGGCGCTTCACCAGCATATGCCCAATGCCGCCGACAGCGCCTGGAACCCTGCCGAAGACATGGACTGCGACGCAGACGAGATCCAACTTGCCCCTTCGCCCAAGCAAGGTGGACTTGGCAGATCCGTCACTAGCGTCATGACCAACATGGCCTCGTCCCAATCCTCCCACTCCATCTCCTCTTCCAGCAGCGCCGGTGACCTCGAGCCCGAACTCAGCCAGTCGCTCGGCTCGGTCTCGAGCTTCGACCTACGCACTCCTCTCAAAACCAGCCTCGCTGCCAATCATCTCTATGACCCCTCCAACGACTCCTTCAACCTCCTCGGCCTTCACAAGCAATCTGCGCCCGTTGCAGCTCGTCCCACTAAGAATTTGCTTGCTGAGGCGCTCGCCGCGAGAAAAGTCCGCCCGGCTTCCAACCCATCCGATGTGCCTGCCTCCAACAGCTCGTCGCCTTCACCATCCAAACAGGACTATATGCTGTCTACACAGTCCGTCTCTCCCAAAAGCCAGGCTTCCGCGGGTCCTCGCTCCTTTGCGGTTGCGTCGCCGTCTTCGCCGCTCAACCGTCCCAACAAGCCAAAACTTACTCTTCCCGTCTTGGCATCCTCGGCGTTCTCTCGCCCCAACTGTCCTCAAACACCAGGCGGATCCCTGTTCCTCGGCGCTCGCGATGGTGCTGCCACCGGTACGCCCGTCAGCCCCTTCTTGCCCCCCACTCCTCTCGTCGCTTCCATGATGGAGGCAGAGCAGAGCAAACGTCTGGGAGATGGCGACCCGTCGATGCGTCAAGAGGGTGGTGGTGCGTCTCGCTCCTCCATCTCGCCTCCGCTTGCTCGAGCCTCGTTGCCATACCCCGTCACGTCGACCCCTCGCCAGATCAAGCCGGTTCGAGCACCGCTGCAGCGACATGGCTCGCTGGGCATGTCGCCCCTCTCGCAGTCGTTTGCCAGCGTCAGCATGCGTGGCAAGTCCAAGAGTAACGACAACCCTTCATCCACGGGCTCTCCTGTCCCACGACGAGCGCAAGAGCTCTCGTCTGGTCGCAACCCCGGCTCGCCGTCGACGCTCCTCACTCCTCCCTATTCGCCACTCACTCTGGCCAAGAGCTTGCCCGACGAGTCTTGCGGCCTCGCATCACGCAGATCGAGTAGCTCCAGCAGCAGCGTTTCATCGTCCAGCAGCAAGAAGTTGCGCGCAAAGGAGAGTCTGCTCGGTGGCCCCGGCACGGATATGGCACGTTCTTTTAGCGCCAACCGCTTCAAGTCGAGCACACGCGCCAAAGCCGTGCCAAAGGCTTTCAACCTTGACAAGGCGTTCCCCGTTGATTCGCATGGCCTCAATGCCCGATCCACCAGCCCTCAGCCTCTCTCGGCGCCCGCCATGAAGATCTCGTTTGCCGACGACGAGACCGAGATCGAAATCGACCAGCGCGCGAGCCCAGAGCCCATGGTTCCTGAGCCGTCTACCTCGCAACTCGACGTCACGCACGCCGAGTCCATGCCAGTGCCCGATGCCTCGCTGCTGTCGCCATGCGATGCGCTCAAGGCTCCTGCCATGGAAAAGTCGTTCAGCGCTCCCTTGCCTCCTGCTCAGACCGTGTCTGCGCGCCAATTGGCCGACCACGATCTCCACCCTGCCTTTGCCTCCACGTACACGATTGGAGACGAGCTCGGCAGCGGCGGCTTCGGGTTTGTCGTGGCTGCCAAGCGTAACACCGACGGTTTGCCCGTAGCGGTCAAGTTTATCTTTAAAAACAAGGTGCCTGCTCACGGCTGGGTTCGCGATCCCAAGCTTGGCGTCATCCCTATGGAGGCCTTTGTGCTCAAGGTGGTGGATCATCCTGGTGTGGTCAAGTTTATCGATCTGTTTGACGATCGCAAGTTCTTCTACCTGGTCATGGAGCTGCACGGTACGCCTTGGCAGCCGCCTGCGCCTGAGCCGGTTGCGCCTACGAAGGCGCTTCTTCGACCTGCTCCTATGATGCGTAGGACGAGTCGCGATCTGTTTGAGTGCATCGAGCAGCACTCGAGACTGACCGAGGAACAGGCCCGGTGGGTGTTTGCCCAGGTGGTCGAGACGGTCTGGCACCTTGACCGCATCGGTATCTGCCATCGCGACATTAAGGACGAAAACTGTGTCGTTGACGCCGACTTTAATGTCAAGCTCATCGACTTTGGCTCGGCCGTCATTACCGACGTCCGCAAGCCTCAGCCCTACTTTAACCGCTTTTTCGGCACCATGACGTTTGCAAGTCCCGAGATCTTGCAAGGCCAACCGTACCGAGCTCCGCACGCCGAAATCTGGTCGCTCGGCGTGCTCCTTTCGATCCTGCTCAGCGGCCAGTGTCCCTTCCCTGACCCAGCGGCGGCCATCAAGGGCCAGATTAGCAAGCCCAAAGGCGCCTGGTCCGCCGAAGCCCTCGATTTGCTCCTGTTGTGTCTCGAGGTAGACCCGGAACGCAGAGCCACCATTGCGCAGATCCGCGACCATCCCTGGGTCCACAGAGCATGGAAGGAACGTGCGGCCAAACTCAACAAGTAATTAATATCTTAGCATAGCATTTTTTTTCATTTTTTTCCCCCCCTCTAGCATCAATTTTCGCATCTTGTCTGTCTCTACTCTGCTGTATTCTAGCCGCATTGGTATTCGATTTCTTTCTTCTGAGACGCCGCAAAGCGAGGTGTGGTTAGATCTGTATGCTCGATAGACGTTTCTGAATGACTCGGACAGGCGTGCGGTCTGCCGTCGACGCCCGACGTGCTTTTCGAGGTGATGTTCTGTCGCCCGCGTCTGTCTCTGCTATACGTTAGGCGCATTAGATCTGCAAGCTCGACAGACCCTTCTGGATGCCCCCTACCGGCGTGCCGGAAGCGACGTTAAAGATGCACAGTCTGCCGTCGACGCCCGACGTCGAGATGCTTTCGAGATGGTGCTTGTCGCCCGCGTAAGGACGGATGCTGGTGATGGTGTTCTGGTGGGTGGTGTGTAGTTCTCCGTCTGCGCCGACGCTTGCACCGGCGACGGCGCCGAGGGCGCCAGCGACGCTAGCGCCTGCCGGTACGGCGGGTGCTGCACTGCCACCGCGGCTGTCGGCGCTCTTGAACCGGTTGAAGGCTTCGTTGTTGAGCCTGCCTGGACCGGCTAGACCGGGGGCTTTGGGGGGTGGCGGAGGAGGGGCACCTTTCGAGGCGGCGGCTCCGGCGGCGTCGAGAGACTTGACAATGTTCCAGCCCTTTTGAGCGTCGCCTTCGAACAGCACCGGCTGGCAGTCGTGCCCGGCAGCGACCAGCTGCGTCTCGCTGACAAACGTCAGCGTGACGTATGGCAGCGTAGGCGACCTGATCACATGGACAGCCGCAGGCGGCTGCTCGGCACCTTGCGGATAGACGACGGTCAAGCTCGAATCGTGCCCGACAAATGCCAAAACATCTCCGCTCGGACTGAAGGCAACGCCATGCACCCATCCTCCGCTCGGCGTAGCAAACTCGCCACAAACGGTTCCAAACGGCAACCTCTCACCCCAAACGCTCGCCGGAGGTTTGGCATCCACGCCCTTGATGTAAGCGGAGAAGACCCTCGCCTTCATATCCGCACATCCCGCCGCCAGCAGCACGTTATTCTCATGCCAGTCCAGCGACAGCACAGTCGACCTCAAGGGTCGCTTGATATGCTTGGCCACCCACCAATCGTTGTCCTCCTCGAACGAGCAGATGCTGATGATGCGTGCACCGGAAGCAACGGCAAACTTGTCCTCGTTGGGACTCCAGCGGACAAAAGTCGCGGCGCGGTTGAGTCGCAAAAGTACCAACGTGGGTTTCCAGATGGGCGCACCGGTCTGTGAATCAGCCTGCAGCTGCCAAACGTAAGCGTTGCGGTCCTGAGAACACGTTACGATCCGGTTGGATTGAGGAGCCCAATCGATGCCCGTAACGAGCTTGTCGTGTTCTGCAAGGGTATGCTCGAGAGTCCATCCGGTGGGGGTTTGGGTGTAGATGTGCACGACGTTGGAGTTGGGCGAGACGGCGACTTTGGTGCGGTCAGCGTTGAAGGAGTGCGCGGTGAGCGGTCCGAGCGAGAGCTGGTAGGTCTGGGTTGCCATGGTGGTAAACAAGTACGAAGGTAGTGGAAGGACTAGCAGTCGACTTCCAAAGTAAGTGAGACGTGTGAGAGAGAGGATAAAAGGATGGTGGCAAGGGAAGGAGCCAAAACGAGATAGGACGAGCACAGCCCAATTCGCACTCGATACAGCACAGTAAAACTGGCGGGATTCGCGCACAGACGTCCGCTCGTCATCGCGCTTCGATTTCGGCAGTCCAGATCGAAATCGCCGATCTAAACTTTTGGGCAGAAACCTCACATGAGATCGCCCACGAAGCAAAGCAGAATCGGTTCCGATGTGATCTGCAGAGCAATTTTCGACTTTTTTTGGCCGAGATTTCTTCCAGCTTTTCCAAAGCGCTCTCTTCAACCACAGTTTCGGCATCTTTCCAAACACCATCTGCACAACATCTTGTTCCTAGCTCCCTTCATCGATATCCAAAGATGGCGTCCTTCGCCCAGATCGGAAGCTCACTGAGGCTTCTCTCTCAGCAAACATCTGCCCTCGTTGGCCCCAGCAATGCTTCTCGTACCTTGATGACGTCTACCGTCGCTTCGGCAGCAGCCAAAAAGACGGCACAGGTGAAAAAGAAGGCCGTCGTCAAGAAGAAAGCAGCACACTCGGGCCCACATTCGACGGGTGGTCGTCGCAAAGGTGGCGCTGACTCGTCTGCCGGTCTTTCCAAGACATCTGAATTCCACGTCGAAGCACCAGACATGTCGCACCTCCCTCTCCTCCACGCTGAAAGCCTCACATCCAACTCGGCGGGACAGACGTTTGCATTCAGCGAACAGACACTTTCGGCATTCAAAGCTTTTGGATTGCCACAGGAGCTCGAACGTGAGCTTGCGACACAACCGAAACCACGCTCGCTGGTGCGCCAACAGACGCTTGATCTGCTGGATAAGCTGGATGCTGCGTCAAAGGGCAACAAGGGAGCGAGCATCGTATTGGATGGAAACAGGGGAAGTGGCAAATCGACACTGCTAGCGCAGTCGATTGCCTATGCATTGGACGATGAGTGGGTGGTGATTTCGGTGCCTAGGGCTATCAACTTGATCAACTCGTCGTCGCTCTACACGTACAACGCGCAGCACAAGGCGTACCTTCAACCGGAAGCAACTAAGCAGCTGCTCGAAGCAGTGCTCAAGGTCAACGGTGCTGCTGTCAAGCAAATCAAAACTACAGAGGCAGTCGAGGTGGACGGTTCCAAGTTGGAGGCAGGCACGTCGCTCGAAGTGCTCTTGAAGCAAGGTGTTGACGAAGCATCTTCCGCAGCCGCCAAGCAGACTATCTTAGAGACGGTGTTCAAGACGCTTTCCAGTCAAACTGAGCGACCGGTCCTTGTTGCACTCGACGATGCACAGGCGCTGTTCCGTACATCGCTCTACAAGGATCCTGACTTTGTCAACCTCGAATCCTTCGAACTTGGCCTGCCTCGCGCCTTGCTCTCGTTCCTCACTTCGTCCACCGTCTCTCGCGGAGCAGTCATTGCGGCCCTCTCTACCACACACACCGAATTCCTCTCGCCTCCTGAGCTCCAAATCGCCCTTTCGGAAAGACGCGACGGATCCGCCAACCTCCTGACGCAAGCCATCAACGCGTACACTAAGCTCAACTCGTACCACTTGGAAAATGCCCGTACCGTCCTGCAGAAAGCGGAGGTGGTGGACACTTCCAAGCCGCTATCGAAGAGTGAAGCTGCTGCAATCTTTGCTCAGCTGAGGGACGAGAGAAGACATTGGAGCGCAGTCAATGATGAATTGTTTTTGGAAAAGTTGGTCGAAACGAATGGCAATGCTAGGCTGTTTAGTAGGAGTTTGGTCAGTACCCTGTTGTAGGTTGATCTTTGTGGCTCAATAAGAATATTTTGTATTATCCAAACCGAGCGCTCTGCGTTTCTGCGCTCTTGTGTTGGTGTGGTTCTGTTGACTTAGGTTGGCGTGAGCATCGAGTGAGCAGAGACGTTGTGGGTCATGAAGCGCCTCGAGACGTTCGGTGGCTCGGGATTTTTTTTTAACCCTGAGAAGTGTTAGGTCTCCTGAAGCTTCTCCTGGCTCTACGCCGGCAAATTTTTGTCGCGTGTGTGTGTGTCTGTGTGTGTTGGTCTCTGCGCTGCGCCCAAAAGAAAACAAGGGTGCAAGCGTGGAAACAGCGCCAGTGCGCGAGAGGGAAGCACGGCGGCGCAGTGCAAGTGTGCAACACACAGCACAGCCAACGAGGTGTTGTGTGTTCCACTTTGAGTTGGCTCACCTTGTTGCCACCATTTGAGCTCCGATCCAAACGTCGTGTCGCAATTTTCAGCACCTTGGCACGCACTTTCACAAAAGCATACCAGCTTTCAGGTTGACGAGTGTCACCTGCTTCTTCATTGATCGTTGCAAGCGCCGACTGCTCCTTGATCGGATTCCAATCGCGTCCCGTCCTGGATCGGAAGCGATCCGACGAGCGAAGGCTCTCACGCTTCTGGAGCATCCGACAAGCTTATCGTATCACCAGCACACCAAGCCTAGTCGGATGCGCTTCCTTCCATCACAACCACGGTCATCACAACCACAGTCATGGTCACACTAGCAAGCTCGGCAGCCCCGCCTGCAACCAAGACGAGCTCATCATCGCAAGATAGCGGCCCATCTTCCGTCCCCTTTCGAGGCTCATCGGTACCCAAAACACGCAGAAGCAAGTCTTCCTCCACCAGTCCGCCCTCGTCCCATGATTCCGCATCCTCGTACTCGACATGGCTCGTCGTCGACGCAGACGACCGCGCGCTGCCCTTCCTACGTATGCTTCATCAACCGTCGTCAAACCAATCCGACCTAGCCAGCGGATCATCCTCCGCTGCTGCAACGAGCTCTGAAAAGCTGACAGAGACTACCAACATCGCCGGGTCGAGAATTGGATCTGTAGGATCCAATGTACGCTCACAGGCGAGCAAGTATGAGAATGGCCCGGCCCCATCTGCTTCTGCTGCTGCTGCTACACCACCAGCAACGTCCGCAAATGGGAGCGAAAAGGACAAAGTTAGGAGGATGTCGCTACCTCACCAGGCGGGGAACGGGGCAAGTACGGGTAGGAAAGGTTTCATGTCGAGGTTAAGAGGTACGGGGGGGAGTGTTTCCAGCGCAAACGTGTTCAATCCTCCGTCGAATACTGCGACGCACATGTCGACGTCGGGGAGCTGGTCGATGGTGGATCCTCCGACGCCGATCAAGGAGCAATCGAGTGCGGGTTTCGACAAGCGTACGGTGCATGTCGCGTTTACGCCGATGGCTGACCAAGGGGCGTTCAAGAATGCTGCGGGACTGGTCCGACGGGCATCACCATCTCTCCTTTCGACGCAAGGATCGACAGCATTGGAAGAGCAGCTCCATCCGGATCGACTGGATGCAGCTGGCCTCTCGAGTCTAATCTCAACAACGAAGCCCGAAGCGATCTATATTGGCTCGGCCCGATCAGCATCTGCAAGCGAAACGCTGCGAACGTATCTCGAGGAGCTCCTTACCTCATCTGTCAGTTCTTCCCTCAAGGTCGTCCTCGTTGAACCAGCAGCAGTACGACATTTTACTTCACCGCAAGCATCCTCGTTGTACGACCTGGCCCGAACTCGCTCCATCACGCTCCTCCTACCTGTCCGATGGAACTCGTTATGGGCCGCAAGCATCCAAGAGACGCTGCTCGGGCTCGAGATTTTGCACGACCTGCAGGCTGAAGAAGCGGAAGCATCCGTTCAAGCTACGTTGAATGGCGATCCAGACGCGAGCGTGGAAAAGAGCTTCGATGTAAGCATGTCCAACATCCCCACTGGGCTGTCGAGTGATGGGCTGGATAAAATGGCGGAGACGGAGACGGAGACGGAGACGGTCAAGACGCAGCTAGAGCAGTTGAAGAGGGAGTTGGACAACAGGGATAAAAGAATCGCAGAGTTGAACCGGCGGGTCGAGGAGCAGCAGAGGCAGATTCAGCTGCAACTGGAGCCAAAATTCGCGGTTGCAGAGACGGTGGACTCGAAGTCGGTTTCGACAAAGGCGAAGGTGGTGGAGCCAAAGACGCCTGTACGCTCTGCTGTTGCTGCTGCGAGTCAAGTTGGGACGCCTGCTGCGCCGGTGCATCGGCAGTCGCGAACCGTGTCAGAAACGCCGGCAGGTAGTGCTCAAACGTCCGGCTCCGCGGTCCAAGCTACAGCGGCAACCGAATCTACCACCGTCTCACCACCGGCAGCTACCCTACCCGTTCCCAGCACATCCCAACCCCTCGCCGCAGCACTCTCATCACCAAGCACGAGCACCGCCACCACCACCGTCACCACGCCAACCGCGTCCCTCGCGCCCTCCGCCTCCATCACCTCTTCCCCCACCTCACGCTCCAGCAACGTCATCGCCGCGCTCACCTCCCAACTTGCCGAAACGCAAGCGCTGCTCGACTCGACACGCACCGCCCTCTCGCTCGCACGCAGCCAAGCTGCGACGCACCAGGCTTCTGCGGACGAGATGCGCTCTGTCGTCTCGCGCGCGCGCCTTGAGGCGGATAGCTCGATCACGATCTTGGCGCGCAAAGACCGACAGATCTCGGAAGCGCTCGAACGCGCACGCAAGGCAGAGGCGGAAGCCAAGGAGTTGGGACGGGCGTCTCGCGAGTGGGGGACGCGGATTCGCGAAGTTGAAGAAGAGCTCGGCAAAGAGCGAATGAAGCGGAGTCGGGCAGAGCACGCCTACGAGTTGGTTGGTAACGAATGGAAACTCGCACGAACACGCCTGATCGAACAAGTTCAGACCTTGAAAGAGGAACATCGAAAAGCGGTTTCCGGCCTAGCGGTAGAGTACCAGAAAGTGCTCGTATTCAAAGATCGTCTACAAGCCGAATCCCACCTTGTTGACGGCGAATCTCCATCCCAGCTCGTTACACAGCTCTCCAAGCTAAACGATCAAATGCAGCTCTGGATCGTTCAACAACTGCATCCGCTTTCCAACCGACTGAAACAGTTCGAAGCAAGGGAAAACGCTCAAGTCATGGACAAACTCTCCCTCCTCACCGACGAACTTACTAGGATCAAAACCCTCATGCGCAGAGGCGACGTCGTAAGCAGCAAAGACGTCCCCCCCGGCCCGTTCTAAAGCAGCTTAGCTTCCCACCCCGATCTAACCACGTTTGCAGATCAGTCTTCCAATTTTGTACTTCCCCCTTCTAAGTGTGCCCACTCAAGACACCCCCCCCCCAAACCTTGAGACAAGAACAGAAAACGGCAGAATTGTGTTTCGCAAACGGGGCTTATTTTACAAAAAAGAAGGCGAGCGAGCAAAGACGCAAAACTGTGTTGCAGCTTCGGCCTCCTGATTTTTATTTTTTTTGAGTTTTCTTCTTCACCCAACCCCCTCGCGCGCCGCTTACTGTCCACCCTGCGCCAACCGCATCTTCTCCTGCTCCAGTCGCTGATACAACAACGACACGGCCATCTGAATATTCGGCGGCGGACCCGTAATCGTCACCAGCCTCTCGTTGCCACTCCCACCGGCCGCAATCCCCGCACCGGGCTCCATGATCTTGATATGACTAGCACTCATGCTGCGGATCTCGTTGATCTTGGAGCCGCCCTTACCAATGATGCATCCGACCAAGTCGTTGGGGATGAAGATCTGCTGCGTCTGAGATCCAGGTGGCAGCTGTGGTGCTCCACCTGCAGCGGCGGGCGGGCCAGCAAAGGGCGCAGCGGGTGCGCCGTAGCCAAAAGGTTGCTGCGGGGCGGCATAAGGATTGCCACCGGGGGCAGTAGGGCGGGTCGAGGGCCCACCGGCAGAGGGACGGTAGGGGAGGTTGTTGGCGTTTCGGTCTTGGTGCTCGAGCAGGATGGTGCCGACGTAGTAGACGGCGATGTGGACCGCGTCGGCGACACCCGAGATGGAGAGGACCCGCTCGGTGGAGCCGGGCAGCATCGCTTCACCAGCGGTGAGACGGGCACCGGAAGCTTCCTGAATCTCCTTGATCTTGGAGCCTTGCTTGCCGATGACCGAACCCATGCGCGAATTGGGCACGATGAAGCGGATCGTGACCGACTTGGAGCCGGGAACCGAAGGCTGGTCGAAAGGTTCATCGTTGATTCGGCGGACAATTAGACCGAACGCCTGTGCGGACAAAGACAAGGGGAATTGCATGGCCAACAAAAAAAAAGGTCGGGAGTCAGAATCAAACCGCTCTAGCCTTGTGCAGCCTGTACTTGGGCAATGCAGCTCTACGTGTGTAATGGACGTCTACTTACCTTGCTGACAGCGTCAAGAGGACCAGAGACAGTCAAAATTCGCTCAGGGTTGCCGGGGATGATTTCGCTCTGCGCAATAGTCAACAAGATGAGGGTCAGTATCCGAAAGATTTTCCAGAATCGAGGGGATCTTGCACTCGCGGCAGCAAGACGGCGACGACTTACAATGTTGAGACGGGCATTGCTCTTGTCACGAATCTCGTTGATGTGCTTGCCGGACTTGCCAATGATGATGCTGGCATCGCTTGTGACGATCAAGGTTCGCATCGAGATTTGCGTCGCCTGGGTCTCGGACGAATCGCCTACGCTGCCGGCACTTCCGGCACCCTGGTCGCCATCCTGACCGTTCGAGACGACGCTGTTGTCGGCCTTGTTGTCGCTGCTCGAGGTGGCATCTGCGGGAACGGAGCCAAGATCGACAGCGTCTCTCTCCTCGGACATTGGCTTTGCTGGAGTGTCAGAAGACATCTTTTTCGTGGTTTTATCGAAAACGGGGGAAGAAGAGTCGTCTTCCTTTTTCGAATGTTTGGCCTGATCGTCGGCGTCTACGTTGGGGCGCTTGGCTTCAGGTTCGGGAGTGCTGGATTGGTCTCGTTGACGCTTGGCGACTTCTGCCATGATGGTGTGATCGAAGGGAGGCGGGCCAAAAGAAAGGGTACTCGAGAAGATTAGTAATCACGTTCCAGCCTGGGTCAGGCACGAAAGCAGGGATTTGAGGCAGGGGGGAAGGTGGGCGGGGCGACGGCGATGGCAATGTTTGAGGGGAAGCGGTTGACAGGATCCAGTCTTAAGACGGGAGAGGAAAGGAGGTGTGGGTGAAGGTGGTGGTGCGGGGCGGAGCAGGGCGGGATGGAGCGTAGGATTGCGTACGACTGTGGTGGATGCAGGTGAGGCAGCGGCACGGAAGAACGTGAAGTGCAAGAGCCAGCGTGCAGGAGATGGGGAAGATAGATGGACTGTTTCAGCGTCTGAGTGAAGAAAAGGGAGCAGGGGCCAAGACGGAAGGTACTATGCAGGGACGACGCAGGCTTGAGGACGAGGATAGCTGCGGCGCTCCTGAAGAGATTGTTGGAGTCTCTTTGGCGAGGATATCGAGCTTACAGCTAGGCATTTGAGGTGGTCCTCCTCGCAGCAACCAAGGCTGAGAGGGAGAACCAGCTGCTACAGCCGTGCCGGTGGAAGGCGGTACGAAACTGCCGTTGGCCTCCAATTGTCAGAAGCGATGCTCCTTGTCACCTCGAGAGCGATGTTTGGAAATCTGGGAGAGAAGCAGTCGAATCGGAGCGCAACAAACTTACCTTAGGGTATTTGCCGTGTTCGTCAAATAGGCTTGCTGCTTCGTAGGTGATGTTCGAGAAACACGAGGACGATGGCAGTCGGAACGCCGCGCTGTTCGATTTTGAGAAGGTGATGAGCCTATAGGGACGAGCTCGTCAGAAACACCTGTCGTTGCCTTTCTTCACCGTTGATTCGAGGGAAACCGTTCGTCGTCTGTTCGTAGAGCCGAAGGAGGGCCGGCGACAGAGCAGATGGAGAGTGCAACGGTCGCAAAAAAGGGTAGAGTGTCGAAAGCCGAGTCGATGGCGTTATGATGGAAAGCGAAAGCGGGGAGAAGGAAGCGAAGGAAAGGAAGAGGGAGAAAAAGGTGGTGATGAAGATGATGATGAGGTGGAGACGTCGCTGCCCAAAAAAAGGAGCGACGACCAAAAAGAGAGCAAGCAAAGCAAAAGGCCTGGGCTTCTGCGTTACTGTAGCTTAGCCTGCTGAGCGTAGAAAAACAGACAGTGCGGCACGAAAGAGCAGAAACAGAAGGAGAAAAAGAAGAGCCTCTTCGCCCTTCGCACTTCGCCTCGCTGCTGAAGGGTAATGTTGACGCTCAGCCATTACAGTGAATTACCCATTTTCGTAATGGAAAGCTCTGGTTCTGATTTGGCCGTGTTGACCGATTGATTCAATTTCGCCTCTTTACGCGTTTCGAATACAAAAATGTGCGTATGCGCTTTTCCTTCCCACTTGTCACCCGCACAGTCGAGACGAGGCACACTCAAGACTACGGTACGCAGCTCAGGTTCTTCTTGACCTCTGTTTTTTTTTGAGGTGGTGGTGATCGCGTACACCCTGTTTCGTGACTGCAGTCCAGTACGCCGTCTGTGAACAAACGGCAGCAAGGATGCCTTGGCTCAGGAATAGTCAAAGCAGACAGTCTGGACGGATAAGAGGATTCCCATCCATTCTCTCATGAATAGAGCAGCTCAGCAGGTATCAGAGCCTAGAAGCGCAAGTCGAGCTCGTCCTTTGCACCGGCTATTACAGTAGACCACCTTAGGACCGACGTTTCCAGAGCTAGCACGTCAGGTGTAGCGGGTGGCGAGCGGCGCTGCCGAAGCTAGCTGCGGAGGCTTCGATAGGAGAACGAGGCGTGGAAAATGAGAACGGTCTGTCGGATCACTTCCGATAGATTCACGATTTCTTCCCCCTATCCCTACTATGACTCGTATCGGCAATGCCGAAGCTGGCGTGTGAGGAGCAATCTGAATGTTGTCAAGGAGAAGAAAATATGCTAAAAGTACATGGCAACGTGTGCGGATGTTGCCGGAACAGGAAAACTTTGGTCGGATGTGCCATTGATCGATGAGGGTCGTCACCTGCGCACTGAGGGACGAGATCCCGCCGCTCCGCCGCTAGGTGCGCTTGAAGATCCGCCGCGACCACGCCGCGCTTGCGCTGTCCGAACAACAGAGCGCGTATACAAGCAAAAAGTGTCAGCAAACTTTTTCCAACCGTCGATGGCAACATTCCCCAATTCGGAGGGAGGGACAGACGCAACATACCTCTGAGAATCGTCGCCCGACCGCGTGCACTTCCGATACCACGACCCTTCATACCATTTGGACCGATCCGTTTGAACATAGGCGCCTGTTGCAGCATATCGGGCACAATGATGAATCTGAGCATGTTGCCTCTGATGTATACGTTTTCCAGATGCGACTGTTTGCCATCCGGCGCTGTGACGGTGATGTCTTTCATTGCGATGTTGAAGCTGTCTTCGGCTGGTGAGACCAGTGAAATAGAATGCAAGCGTATCAGTCAGTCTTGAAACATGGATTGAGGAGTGATATATCAAGGTATTGAAGCCACTTACCATCATAAAGAGTGCCTCGATACGCCGCACCACCCTTAAGCTCGACGGTGATAACGTGGCCGACTGCCTCGTGGATGAGCTTGACTGGGATTCCGATCGTTCCCATATTGACTGTTGCCTCCTGGTCCTCAACTGTGCCCGACGCTGGTACTTTCTTGAACTCGAACTTTGCGGATGGAAGATGGGGCAGAGCGACGGAGTGGAGTGCAGCTTGTTGCTTTTGGTGTTGCAGCTTTGACGTGCAAGCCTTCGTTCTCGCTTTCAAGACGCGAAATCCGAAAATCCGCTCACCGCCATTCCCGATCTGGGATCACCCGATGGTATAGATTCATACTTCAACACCCTGCGCGTGTTGGGTATTTTCGATGAGCAACACTACTCAGCTTTGAGCAGCGCAAAGGCCCATGCGCGCTCTCTGTCTGTCTCTCTCTCTTTGGAGTGCCGATACAGTTGAGAAATCATCATTCAACACACTCACTCTCTGTAACTTTGGTCGACGCTCGAGCGTTTGTGCTGAGCTTCAACTCAACCCTTCAACTCCTCTCCCCTTTGCTTCCGCTCCTTTGCTACTCATCATCCATCCGCTCTGATCAGCCCGGATCTCTCTCACCGCCCAGAATAAGGAAAACGTGATGGCATTCTACAGCGCAGGCCCCCTCTCACCCGGCTACAATACCACTTCGGCATGGGGAGGCAACGATAACGCCGAAGACGATCCGTGGGCCGCGACGGGTAACGGCGCAGGTGCTACTTCGTCGTCATCGACTGCAGCGGCGGCTCCTACAACGTCATCGGCTGGATTCGCGTCGTCTCCACCTGGCGGGTTCACTTCGTTCTCTCCACAGCAACAACAGCAGCAGCCTAGGCAGCAGGCGGGATACTTTGGTGCCGGAGCAGCGCACGAGGCAGATGCGTATGGCCACGGATCGGTCGATACTGGGTTTGGAGGAGGTGGAGGATTGCAGCGGACAGAGTCTGGGTTTGGTTCGACGACCGGTGCACCTTCGAACCAGTTCGGCGGTGCTGCAGGCGTAGGTGGCCAACAGTTGCACCATCCTAACGCACACTCTACGCCCAGCACCTACGGCTCCGCTATCAGCTCGACGGACCAGCCTTCTCAACCTGCGCAACAAACGACCACCACAGCTCAGACACAACCGCAAGGAGCTTTCCCCTCGGGCGTCACCACTTCCTACTCTTCCACCGCCTCCAACCCCTCCGGAGGAGCACGCTTTCAATCGCACACCCCATCAACGCTCCTGCCCAACGAACCCGCCAGCTTTTCTTCGCCTTCCACCTCCTCCTACCCCTCCGCCCCGCGTCAGCTGGCACCAGGCTACCCACTCCCGGCATCAAACTACACCGTCCCCGCCTACTCGCCCTTTGCCCGCGTCGACAGCGCTCCACGTCGAGAAGCGGTCGAAGACATGTACGGCGTGCCGGAAAACTTTTTGGAAGTCGAAGTGCGAAATCCTCTCACCCATGGCGTGGGACGCAAGATGTATACCGACTACGAGATCGTGACACGCACCAACATCCCCGCTTTCAAGCTGCGCTACTCGTCGGTCAGGAGGAGGTACAGCGACTTTGAGTACTTTCGCGATATCCTCGAGCGCGAAAGTACCAGGGTGAATATTCCGCCACTGCCTGGAAAGGTGTTTACCAACCGGTTTACAGACGAAGTGATCGAGAGCAGAAGGGAGGGTCTCGAGAGGTTCTTGCAGGTGGTCGCAGGTCATCCGCTCTTGCAGACGGGGAGCAAGGTGATGGCCGCTTTCCTGCAGGATGCTGGTTGGAGCAAGGATCAGTGGTTGTAAAGCGTCGCTATGTTTGTTTCATCGATGCCGAAGAAGCTGGCCCATACGCGTGTGTGTCCTACATGTGTGTAGCACAGTTTCAGCAACGAAGCCCATCGCTGTGTGATGGTGAAATTCTTGAGAATGCATATGCAGTCCACGCCTGCGATATTCAGTCCGAATCATCGATCTCAATCACCTCGTCTGCTACGCTCTTCTTCGTAGGCGAGACCGACTTGCTACTCCTCGACGGCGCCTTGGCGCCTGTGCTGCGTGCCTGTTCCATGTCTAGCTCGGGTTCCGATTCGGTCTCGCTCCCAGCCTCTGCCTCTGCTGGTCCCTGTTGAGGCCTCGGCGTGCTCGCCACACTTGCCAAATCCCCCCGGACCAATTCTTCCTGATCCACATCCATCGCATCCGCCTCCTCCGCCACCTCGTCTTCTTCCGACACCAGCAGCTCATAGACGCTATCAATCTCCTCCGGACTCAGCACGATATCTGCCAAATCACCGGCCACGTCTGCAATCGCTTCCAGCAGTGTCGAGACTCGATCCAGCCTGCGAATGCTCTCGTCCACGTGCTCTGCCACCGTTTCCTCATCCGTAACAGCCCATACATCAATCTCGCCTTCGCCCTTCTCCTTCGCTTGAGCATCTCTTCGCGCCTCTTGAGCACGCTGGCGCAAGTCGGGCAACAGAGCAGCAAGGAGCTTGCGCTCAGAAGCGATCCAGTCCGGCTCCGAGCAAAAAGCGATCCGTGAGAGAGCCACGATGAAGCTCTGTCGAATCCCGTTGAGCATGCTGTACGTCTCCGGCTGATCGAGTTTGGCTGCGAGCGAAATGGGCCCCATACGCTCCTGTGCCGCTGAGCTGGCCGGCTCGAAGCGATGAGCATGGTCCGCGGAGTTTGGCAGAGGATAATTGTAGAGCAGATTGAGCAGCCGCGTATCCATGACGATGCGTTCTGCTGCTCGAAGCAGGTCGCCTCCGGAAGGGTCTGGTTCCGCTTGAGCGTGAATCTGAGAGCCAGTCGATGCTTTGCTGGAAGCTCGTCGGAAGGTCGGCATGCGAGGCGGCAGCATAAAGGTGGGCCGACTCTCCAACCACACAAAGTCCGAGTCGAGCGAGAGACACCTGATCAGGGCAGCAAGCAGTGCCGCGCTGTCGGCCAGGACAACGAGTGTGTCGGCAGAACGAAGTGCGGCTTGCGTGAGGAAGGTCAAGATGCCGCGATGCAAAACGTGCCATTCGATCTCTGTCATGTCGAAGCGTCGATCCACCAGGTGCTTGACCAGAAGCTCAAGCACAGGAAAGCGAGCATTGGCACGTGGCGCCGTAGAGTGGTGGTGACCCCGACCACTTGCCTGGCTATCCGCTTTCGAAGCAAGACATTCGTGGATCAAGGGAGCGTTGGAGACCGCTGCGCTGAGCATACGGACAACGCTGAAGATCACGAAGCTGGATCGATCGGGATGCAAAAGCTTGTGCAGTACGCCTGGCCTGGACAGAAGCCGCAAAGGGTGGTAGCTGGACGAGGGATTCGCATCAGGGCACTGCGACATAGCTTCAAGAACTTGAACCACAGCGTGAAGCAGATCGTCGTGAGCTGCTGACGACAAAGACCAGTCCCCCAGCCCCGCATCGCTGCTCGCAGTGACGTTGGCAGTAGCAGCACGTTGATCGTGCTGGCCGACAGCGTCGCGATCCCTGCTCGAGTTTGCATCAGGCTGTGGGTTGGGGGACCGACATCCATCGATACACTGCGCCAAAATCTCGCACAAGTGGATGGGAGTGGCATACAGCGACCACTGCGCCTCGTACGTCGATTCATCTGTGCCGAGAAAAGCCATCTCGTTGCTCCTGGCTTCGGGATTCGTCTCGAGATATTCAAGATCCAGCAAGAATCTCGGCAAAGTCGAGACGAGACACGAAACCAGACGCAACACGTCGGTCAAGAGATCGGACTGACACAAACGCAACAGAAGTCCGGCCATGGTCATGAGCGAAGAAGCAATGGCATGAGAAAGATGCAAAGTCGCCGATGAAAAGTCGAGCTCTTGGATGGTCTGGCCGTTGCTGTCGGCGGTCAATAGACGAAGAGCGTCTTCCCTCTCCTCGAGCTCGAGAACCCTAGCTCTGCTGAGACCGGTGAGCAGCGACCCGACGGCCTCTCTGTAGCGGAAGAGCAAGAGGTTGGGGCAATCTGCGACAAGATTGGCCGAGATCAGTCGACTGAGGGTGCTGGTGCTGTAAACGTTGTCATCGGATGGCTTGAACGGCGAAACGGAGGGGTGTGAGGCGGAAGGGTTGAAACGATTCGTTGGGTAAGAGGTTGGTGCGGCGGCTCGGGTGGAGGAATGACTGAGCAAAAGCGAGACGATGGTGGTGCGTCGAGAAAGAATCTCGGATACAGCTGCGAGGTAGTGGTGTTCCTTGGTCCGATCCGGATGCTCGACAGAGACATCACACAGCACTGCCGAAGCGGTTTTGGCGGCGAGAGGAGTCGAGCGATAGTCGTCCATCATGACCACATTGTCGTCGTGATCTGCTGATGTCTCGGCTGCATCGGTGGCTCTGGTGTGATCCATATCCCAATCGGCTGGCGGCAGCGCACTTGGCTTGCCTGGCTTGGCTGGCGACTGTCGCTGCTGACGTATCTTTTCCTGCACCGGACCAAAGTCGGCAAACGAATTTTGAAGCCCACGGAACGCCTTGGTCTTGGATGCAGATGTGGCGGCGGTAGGCGGGCGTGGAAAGACCGGGCCTGCGTGCTTATTATTCGATCTGGTAGGTGTGCCTGGTTCATCTCGCTCGGCGGCAGCATCAGCATAGGCGTGGCGATCACCAGAGCTTCCACTTGCGCCTCGAACGTAGAATCTGTTGGATTTGGTTGGGGTGGTGAGGCCGGCTCTGACTTGGCTTTCTTGTCTCCTATCGACGTCACGCAGACCAACAGGCGGAAGGCGGGCTACGCTCGAGGGCCATATCCGACGGCTTGTATCTTGTTCGACTCTGCGAAAGGCGGTCTCTGTCTCGAGTCGTTGAAGTCGACGCTCCTGATCCTTCTGTAGGCGCTCTAGGGCAGTTCGATGTTCCTGTTCGCGCACGACCTCGCGCTCCCTCAATTTGGAGTTCTCGAGATTGAGCTTGGTCAAGTTTTGGCGGACGACGGCCACTTCTCCTGACTTACGATAAGCCTCTTGTTTGAACTTGTCGAGTGTTTCGTCTTGTGCTTTTTGTGCGGCCCGCAGCCTTTCCACCTCCGCTTTCAGCTGCTCGAGCTCATCATCTCGTTCGAGACGATTTGGTCTGCATGAAAGATTGTTGGCTGATTGCTTTGGGTCTGGTGGCTTTGTGGAGACGGTGGTCGAAGGTGTATTCCGATCTTGACGTGTGCGGATCGTACTATGATTGACATGAGAGGACGAGGCATGTGGCTGAGACGTCGGCGCTTGCTGAGACATGCGGATGGCTTCCTCCTCGACTTGATCGAGAGCATTGTTGGTCGCCCACCATTGCTCGTCATCGTTGTCGACAAACTCTTGATCGCGCAGATCGCGAACTATGACTTGGTCCGGCTCGGGCTCTGGGAGTGGATTGGGTACACGGCTGAGGTTCGAGGGACCAGGATCGAGACGTTGTTTCTTTGCGGGAGGCTGGACGAAGATGCCTATGCGTCGTGCGGGATGAGCTGGCTCGGCCTGCAGTCGAGAGGAAGAGCGCGCTGTTGAAGGCTGTGGCGGCGGTGGAATCGTCCGGGTGGCAGTCGACTGGACATTGGGCTGCTGAAAGGCCTGGGATGCGGAATAGATGGCTTCTACCTGTGCAAGACTCTGTTCGAGTTCTGGATCGAGAAACTGCTGATCATCAAAGAGCGAGTCGAACTCATCGTCGTCTCCATCCATGGAACGAGCGGGTGCCGACATGATGGTGATTCCTTTGCGCGTCTGTCCATCTCCTTGAGGTGCGGCTCGCGGATTGAGAAGGTGTGGTGGTGTTGCGACAAGCAGCTGTGATGCAATCTCTCGTCAAGAGTCAAGGCTGAGTCAAATTGTGAATACTGTAAAATGAAAAAGACCAACACTTTGTGGCGACACTGCTTTGACTACTTTACTGCGTCACTGCTGCTTGGCTGTCCTATGTGACTTTTGAAAAGCGACTCAGCTGCAACAGCAACACAGCAGACGTCACAACTCTTCTTTTCCTTTTCCTTCGCAACATCCGACCGTTGCTCAGTAGTCACAACTCAAAAGGATCAACGCGGCGCGTATCACTGCAACCAGAGACGCGTAAAGTGCGCTGCCAAATGCTCGAAAAAGTGCGTCGTCCAGAAGAAAAATTCCAACAAAATGTGGAGTTGTGGTGGTGGTGGTGCTGCTGCTGCTGCTGCAGTGTGAGAGAGACCCTGAGCGGACGCCAAGGTAAGTAAGTGTGCGTGCTCTACTAAGCCCACACCGAGCCTGCTGACCACCTCGACAACGCTCCGACTCAGCATCTTTCTCTTTACAACGACCATCCGCATACCCTGTCAATCCCTGCACTCAGCAGCGTAGCATCTTCGCCGACCATGGGTATCAAAGGCCTCACCGCACTCATATCCGACGAGGCGCCCGGCGCCATCAAGGAGATGGAGATCAAAACCTACTTTGGTCGCAAGGTCGCCATCGACGCTTCCATGTCCCTCTACCAGTTCCTCATCGCCGTGCGTCAGAACGATGGTCAGCAACTCATGACCGAATCCGGCGAAACCACTTCGCATCTCCTTGGCTTCTTCTACCGAACCCTTCGCATGATCGACTACGGCATCAAACCCATGTATGTCTTTGACGGTACACCCCCGGACCTCAAGAAGGAGCTTCTCCAGAAACGTTTTGGCCGTCGCGAAGAGGCACGCGAACAGGAGGAAGAGCAGAAGGACGTCGCAGATGTCGAGAAAATGGACCAGCTCGCCAGACGGCAGGTGCGCCCGACGCGACAGCACAACGAAGAGGTGCGACACCTGCTCAAGCTCATGGGTATCCCGTGTGTCATTGCGCCCTCCGAAGCCGAAGCTCAATGCGCCGAACTCGCCCGCGCAGGCAAAGTCTACGCTGCCGGCTCCGAAGACATGGACACGCTCACCTTTGGCACTCCCATCCTGCTCAAGCATCTCACCGCCTCGGAGCAGAAGAAGCTCCCCGTCCACCAAGTCGACCTTCCCAAAGCCCTCGAAGGGCTCCAAATGACCATGCCGCAATTTATCGACCTCTGCATCCTCCTCGGCTGCGACTATCTCGACCCCATCAAGGGAGTCGGTCCCAAAACAGCGCTCAAACTTATTCGCGAACACAAGACGCTCGAAGCCGTCGTCGAACATCTGCAGCAGGAAGGCAAAAAATCGGTTCAGATTCCCGAGCACTGGCCGTTCCAGGAGGCGAGAAAGATCTTTGAAAATCCGGATGTGCACAAGGGTAAAGATCTGGATCTCAAGTGGGAGACGCCGGATGTGGAAGCGATGGTCAAGTTTTTGTGCCAGGACAAAGGCTTTTCCGAGGATAGGGTGAGGAAAGGGTGTGAAAAGTTGCAAAAGTCGTTGAGCCAAAAGCAGCAGGGCAGGTTAGATGGATTCTTTACCGTCAAACCTGGCGCAGGGGCGCCGAAACGAAAAGCGGAGGATGAGAAGAAAGGAGGCAAGAAGAAGGGCAAGAAGTGAGAAATCTCTCCCTCACACACGTACACGACGACTGGTCTCTACTGTTCACAATTGATACCAAAAATTTAATTTCTTGCTCCATTCTACACAGCCAACTGTCCCGGTTGAGCTCTAGCCGCCACGCTTCCGCTCAGCCTATCCTCGAGGACGTTGGTCGTATTGGTGCGCGTCTCTCTGTCAATCGTACCGCCTGCCATGTCTCGATACATGAAGCTCTGCCATGACGTGCCCGTACCATTGGCGATGCTGCCGTTGACCAGAATGGACTCGCTCTTGGATTTGCGATGCGAGAGAGTCGTGTGCGGTAAAGCGGCAACCGGCTTGGCGTGGATCAAGGTGGTTTCATCACCGACCATCTTGGTGAGGTCAGAGGGCGAAGCCGGTGATGATCGAACCGTGCGGTCGAACTGCTGGTTGACGAGCACGTCGTAGTTTTCGCCCGAAAGGTAGGAGGCGGCGTAGAGGGGATAGTTAAAGTCGAGTTGGACCGCCGAGGTGGAGAGAGTGTCGAACGAGGTGTTGCCGAGGGGAAGGGAGGCATGGTTGAGGATGAGCGATCGAGTGAAGCCGTAGGATTTCTGATCGTTGATCTGTGCTGTGGCGTTGACAAAGCCTGTGTTGGTGTACTTGGACGTCTGATACCATCCTGCAACGTATTCGATTCCCGAACCGGTCTTGATGCTTCCCGCGACACCAAACGTTCGCGGTTTCTTCAACCCGACTTTATAGGTCAGGTTGCCGTTCTGTAGAGGATTGCCGTCAAGCTTACCCGTCACATACCCATCAACCGTCTCTCCACCCTCCTCGACCTTCAACACTTTCCCCGTCGTCCTCTTTCCCGACGCATCCAGATACACCTGAACATTACCGCTTACAAACCACGAAGAATCGTTAATCTCGCCATCCCGCTCACTACTCACCACCGCCAGCTCAAACTCGTGCGCCTTGCCATCCGTCAGCTCGCCCAACCACGGCGTGATATCCACATTGTAACTCGGCTGGTCATACGTTCCATAGTTGCCCGAGGGTTTCCACAGCAGCGGGTTGATGCCACCGGTGAAAATCACCGGATACGGAGTGACGTATCCGGCAAACTGCCCGTCGATGTACAGCTGGATCTCGCGGTACGTTCCATGGCCGTAGTATCCGTTGCTCGCGGCATCGGGGATCTGGTCATAGAAGCGGTCTGGGATACCGGTGTACCAGAACTCTTCGGTGGCGGTGCCGGAGGCGTAGATCTCGACGATGGCTCGCGCAGTGTTGGACGGGATGGTGACGGGCGTGGTGCCGTTGCCGGCGGATCCGCCGAGGAGGAAGATCGAGTTGTTGGTTCGTAGGCGTTTTGACAGCGGCATGACCATGTTGGCAGCGCGCTTCTTCAACGGCTGCGCAACGGCAGAGAAAGACGAATGACTGCTACGTCGTGAAGTGGCCCTCTTGGACACGACACCGTTGACCGAAGCAGTCAGACTGAGCGTCACGTTCAACGCTCCCGTATATGTCGAGTCTACGATATTCGGTAGATCGAAAACCACATCCGCATCCTGACTAAAGAGGGAAAAGTACTTGCCAACGTCCTTCTTGATCTCCCAATACACGCCCGCTCTGGTCGGTTCTGGATTGTCCAATCTCATCACCTCTACTCCTTGGCCCGTCTCGTTGTTGCCAACCCAAACCGTGCCGAGTCGGTCAAACTGTCGTCCGCGAGTTTCGCCGTAAACGTCGAGCGTCAGTCCTGTCCATTCGCTCGGTTCTGCACACCGAGTACCGGCAAAGGAGGAAGGAGTGTACGATAGATACGACGGAGAGCCGTACGAGTTTCCAAAGGACCGTTGGACGAGCACGATAGAGCACGAGTGGGAGGACGAGGTTAGGATAGGGGCAGGTTCGTGGATTTGAAAGTTTTCCTGAAGCGTCGTGTTGTGGTGCGGATTGGATGGCGACGAGGTTCCACCGTGTCCGGCGCTCGACTTGAAGAGGGGCGATTGCCAGACGGCTGGGATCTGGATGTATTGTCCATGGTCGACGGCGTGAGGATGGGAAGCTACAGCACCGGTCGTAGCGAGGGCCACTGCCAACAGGGCGACCGTTGAGAGCTGCATCGTTTGTCTTCTGATGGTGTCGGTCGAAGGAGGAGGGGGACGAACTGACCGTCGATCCTGTCTATACTTGTACTCCACCAAGATAACTGCTGTCGATGATGAAAGTGGGGCCAAATCGCATAACATCTGGTGGGGATCCGTCTATGGTACTCTCACCCAGACCGCACGAGTTGCCCTTATCTGCGCATCTTCCAGGCGAGTGGTCAGGAAACGAAAAGCGGCAAACGTCCTTCCGAAAACCCCCAATTGACCGGCGGCTCACCGATACACAGACACAATAGCGAGTGGTGTTGATGGCGGGTGGTGGTGTTATCGCATACAGTATGCCAGGAATTCTATCAAAGAACCTCCAACTGGCGCTAACTTGAAACCCAGACACGTCCTGCCGACGTGCATGCTCGCTTACAGAGCAGATCGACCAACACCAACTCACGCTCAGCCGCATGAATGCAGAGCTTTGCTCAGGGTCCAAGCTTTCATTCAGGGTAACGTTACGGCCAGATTCCTTTCGGAGCATGACTCTCCGACACTGTCACTCGCACCATCCTACAAGAGCTCACTTATCACAGCCAAAGCTGTCATCCAGTATCAACGAATTGATTCGCACAGCTGGTTTTGACGGCCTCTTACACCCTCGAAGCAACCCAAATCGCACCCCTACACCCCGTGGCAATCACCGCCGACAACAAGGCATGCCCCGCCGCCTGCTGACTCTCATTCTCCACCGCCGTATCCAAATGCTCCAACTCATCGTCTCTAAACTCCCTGATAATATCCTTCAACAACGGCAACGACTCATGCACCTCCCCGATACTACTCAACTCTTTCAACTGATCATCATAGTGTTCGCCAATCACACTTTCCACCGCCTCTGTACACGCCATTGCGCTCCGTGGACCCAACAACGCCGTAACACCTCCCAGCACCCTGCCGGCAACAGACCAGACGGGTAAAAGCAGAGAAGGACGCACGTTGTGCTGTCGAAGCAACGCACGCATCACTTCGAGATGCTTTTTCTCTGTAGACCACATTTCAACGGACAGGTCGCGGTTCTTGACGTCTCCAAGCGCACCAAACATGTCGGCCTGTCCTTGGTAGATGGTGTTTGCGGCGACTTCGCCCGAGTGGTCGACGCGCAGCATGTCGCGAAGAGCGCGTTGTTGGGACGGCGTCAGCGAGGTGAGCGACGGCGTGGAGGTGGTGGATATGCTGGCGGAGGAATTGGGAGAGGTATAGGCGTCGGATGCGAGTGGGCCAGACGAGGCGGTGGAGGAGTGGTGTCGGATGTGTGAGCTGATGTTGGTGGCAAAGTTCGATCGAGTTCGCGGCAGTGTGTGCAAAACTTGATGGCGATGAGTTGAGAATAGGCGTCGTGAGGTAGACCAAGGTGCACTGTTCGCACCAGCTCGCGAGGTGGTGGTAGAGCCGGCCTGGCGCATAAATGCGTTCTTGACGAACCCAAGTTCATTAATCACTTCCAACCCTGTGCTTCTTGCCCAAACTACGCTCCTTCCAACCACCTCCTTCGCCGCAGTCCTCACCAGCCCATCTCGCTCCCTTTGCTCCTTGCCACCATCCGCCTGCTGGCTAAGCGGCACCGGCGTACCAGCGTACAACCAATGCAGATGGTCGACGGCAGAGAGCATCTTTTGATTCTCCCAGTACCTCTCCCTCGCATAGCCTTTGAGCGCGTTGTACGAGCCAACGTCGGCACCTGCACCCAAAGCCGCATGGAGCGTCTTGGAAAGCGAGCGGACATCGGCGATGCCCAAGTTGAGACCTTGTCCGGCTAGAGGGTGGATGGTGTGGGCCGCATCGCCGACCAGGACGGTTCGCCCACGACCGCCGCCTTGGCCTGCGCCTTCTGGCGCCAGACCGACTGCAGCCATTGCACCAGCGAGCAAGCCGGATGGCAACAGAGGCGAGCTGTTGAGCGATGCGCCAAGGTACGCATCCGCATGCTTGAGATTGAGCGGGAAGCTCGCAACGCTCTTGATGTCGAGCGAAAGGATCTTGGGCGGCACCTGACCCGTTGCGCTCTCCGGCAAAGGCTCTCCTAACCCTCGCTCGACCCATTCAGCCTCTGTTGGAATTTCTGCCGTCAGCCAGTTCCAGTTTCTCTTACTTGCATCTGGCGCTGGGTACTTTGTGAACGTAACGACTCGTTGGAACAGCCGCTCGATATACGACCACGGCAGACGGAACGCAGCATCGACCAGCTTTGCAAGCGGTTCATCTGCAGATCCAGCCGTTTCGCGATGCAGCAAAGTCAAAGCAGCTGCGACTTCAGGTTCGAGCGTCCACACCATCGAGCCTGTAGAGTCAGAGAGAGGCAGGAAGGCGATCGTACCGCTGGGCAAGAAGCGTTGATAGGCGGTATGTCCTACAGAAGGCTCGCCACTCTGTGCACTTCGACACCTCAGAGTGCCGACCAGGCCTCGACGATCGTATGGCCAACCGTAATCGCCGATACCAGCATACTTGCGGACTGGCGAGTTGGGACCGTCAGCTCCTACGAGCAAGCGTGCCTGAATAGCATCGCCTGTGGAAAGCTGCACGACAGGCCAAGGATCTTGCTCGATTGACGAGCTGCCAGCTTCGACTTTGGATCCACCAACAATGGACTGGACAAGCGCATCGTCCTTGATGGTGCAGACGTCTTTGCCAGGACCTTGCTCGAGGAATTGCAGCATGGCTTGTTGAAGATTGCTGATCTCGACCATGACGCTGATCTGCGAGGAGGATCCTGCGGCATCCGAGAGGTCGGCCGAGTCAAAGTCGAGAAGAGCACCGGAAAGGCCGTCCCAGACGCGCATAGCGTTGACGGAACGAAGACGATGCTCCACGAGGTACGGATAGACGCCGATGCGCCTGAGCCAGTCGAGGTTTTCCGAGGTGAGGGAGATGACACGGTTCTCCCAGTCGAGACCATCGGCTGAGGGAGAGGAAGAAGAGGAGGCTCTTTGACGTTGGCGGTCTGCAGTCCAAGTTCTGAGTCGACTGAGATCAGAAGCTTCGATGAGGGCGATGGGATGAACCTTTGAAGGTGATGTTGGGCCGATTGCATGTGAGGCGACGAGGTCACATGCTAGACCTAAACCGACCACGCCGCCTCCGACGATGACAATATCCGAGTCGACATTGTGTGTTGCTCTTGTGGCTGGAGCTTCTGTAGCCAGAGTGCGGCTCAAAGCTGGAATTCCCGATGCTGGAAGCACATTGGCGTGGTGGAAGGCGGGTCGAGAGGGCCCAGCTATCGCATTACGCCGAGCATGGGGTAAGGTTGTCAAGCCTCGACGAACACAAGGGTGAGACGCAGTTGCTGCACCTGATGAGCGTGCGGAGGAGCTGAGCTGGGAGAGCGAGAGCGAGCTCGAGGCCGCCGCAAGCTGGGTCGCCGATGGGGTGGTGCGTGCGAGTCTTGACATGGTGATTGGATGGCCATGGAACCTTGCCTGCAGCAGACAAATAGGAGCTCGATGAGTCAAGATCCACACGATGCTGTACTGCGATGCCGAGGTGTATGTGAGTGTGCTCGATGTCAGAAGGGGCGGGGCAACAAGAGGTCAGACGCATCTCAAGACCAACACACATGCTGAGCTCAACACCAAAGGTAAGCTTCTGACCGCAAAGGTGGAGAGCCGGTCACAGTCATGCTGAGGTAATCAAAAACAATCGGGCCAGTCATCATCTCGATTGCGATCTGTGACAAGGCGGCCACCAAACCCGAAGCTGCGAAATCACAAATCGGCTTTATGCAGAGCTGCTGCACAGCTACTGCACACATCGCAGGGTCTCTACTTCGGCGAAGACCCTTCCGATGCTTTTTCGGTCAGAAAGCTTTGCCTTCGAGCGCAGTCCGGACTGATAACCGGCCAGCGGGTTTGCTGCGATACAGTAGTCACTCAACAGTATACCATACCGTCGGTCGTCGAACAGCATTGAGCGCTACAAACGGGACGAGAGAAAGAGAGCGACGATGATCAGTGGGTCACTGGTTGACCGGCCCAAGCTCAGGAAAAGAAGCGAGCAACTCGACACGCAATGAGAACTGGTTGCTCAGAGACGAGGTCACGCCTCAACAGCAGCGCCACCAACCCATCCAAGAAGAGAGAGACAATAAAGGGTCGGGTCATGTGTCGAGTGGCTCGTCGAACCAGAATGCGCGCATAACCAATAATGTGCTCGTGCAAGAGGCTGATGAGCATCTCGACCATTTTCAGGTAGGATGGCGTTGCTGTGTGCTCTGTGATTCCCAATGATCCAGAACCAAAGATCGAGACGGCCGAGCTGGCGACGCAGAGGTGGGACAAAGAGAGAGAGAGAGAGAGAGAGAGCGCGGCAGCGATGACTCGTAATCTTGGATTGGCCTTGCTTTCCGATTGAGGTCGCTCGCACCTGCTGCTGCGCTCATATGGACCAAAGATCGCGAAATTTCGATTTTCTCGATGGATTTTAAAAAAATGATTTTTTTCGAAGTTTCCAAGGCGAGAGAGCAGAGGAGACTCAAGAACTCTACAGTATACACTGCTCCAGTGCTGAGAGGCCGTTACTTTTCGGGGGTGTCCGTGTGTCAAAGGCGCGGCATGGAGTCATCCGTGCGTGTCGATTTTGGACGCTCTTTTCACAATCCGACACTGGCCTCGTGCCTGAGTTGCAGTCGACGGACAAAGCGCCCCCGCCGAAATTCGACGAGGATTTTGATCTTAGCGCCGTGATTGCCACCAAGGCCGTTTGATCCAGGCAAGCTGTGACTCCACCTTGGTCTGGATGAAACTGCCTCCTCTCGCAGCTTTGCTCTCGCCCTTGCAAACCTTTTCGTTGAACGTCAGAAAGCCTATACAGTATTGAGAGCGTGGTCGGTGAGGTACACATATCCATCGTCGATCTTGTGCAAAGCTTACATAGTCAGGAGTCCAAGGTTCATGAGCCGGTCAGACGGTCCTAAATCGAGTCAAAAGAATGAAATGAACCGAATCGAAACGAAACACACGCCGACGTTGTGTGGTTGGGTGTGGTCGCTGACGCGGGAAAGCGCTGCCGATTGTGACTCTGCAAGCCAGCCAAGCAGCTCAGGGTCTCTCGCTTTGGCGGCGGATGTGCCGGTTGAATTTGGTGATTTTCTAGATTTTTTGGACTTCGCCACACGCAGTCGCAGTGCTTTGGGAGGAGCGCGCAGAGCTGAATTGGAGCTGTCTATCAGTGCCAACCTCTCTCTCTCTCTCTGTCACTGTGACTCACAAGCTTCACAGCAAGCAGTAGCGGCAGCAGCAGCAGCAGCACTGTCCGAGTGTCTGTCGCCTATCTCCGCCACTCACACTGTCTCCTCCTCATCCTTTTGATCGAGCTCAGTCTTGGATACTGTACGTCGCGCTTTCCTTCTTGGCTCATCACCGTCGTCGTCACTCGATACACATCATCACCACCGTTCTCACATCCGATCGACTCAGCTTTGATATTTCAGAACTCTGCACACAACACAACCGACTCAGCTGGACTCTCATCGAGGCGCGCGACAAACCTCCATCTCTATTTACTCGCGCACCAGCATCGACGGTCTCAAATTCGAGAGTTGTCTCGACTTTGCCACTGCACAGCCCTTGGGTCTTGCTACTCAGCTCGCGCAGTCAAGTGTGACTCCAGCTGCCCGTCGACTTTGTGACGACTTCTTGTCCCGGCTTCTCGACTTGGTCAGATTCCGGATTCAATCAGTTGAACCTCTCAACAGCCAACTGTCCCTCCTCACCTAGACACTCTCTACGTCGAGTGACTCGCGCGCGCTACTTAGCAGCAGCTTGGCAGAACCTTCTTTGTCCGCATCGACTCGAGTGCATCTCTCCAGCACCCTCTTAACGAGCTTACCGACCACCGTCGTCATCGTCTGTATTGCCACCACTCGTGATCGACTCAGCATCCATCCACCTTCAGTTCATCACAACTCAGCTTTCTTCCATCGCCTCGTCATCGCGACTCAGCCCGCCACTTTGATCCACTAAAGCAACTGCGCTTCTAGCTTCAAAAAACAAATCAACAAACCACACACCACTCTTCTCTACGTAAAGCAACTTCGTACAAGCAATGGTTTCCCACATTATCGTCGTCCCCTCGTGGGACCTTTAAGATTGTCATTCTGCATTCCCAGAACGACCATCCAAGGTCCCCGCTGTCAGTAACGCGCAATCGCTTTTCCAACACGGCTTTTTGTCGCGATTAATCTCTCAACCACCCCACTCGCCTCTCGCCTCTTTACTGTCTCCCTCTCGAAACCGCTCCGGTCTCATCCACTCAACATTGATACTTTGAACACACTAGCGTTCTCGGTATCACCCAACGAGCCACCCTACATCTCCTCGTAGGGCCTCGCATCTACAAACTTGTGTTCAGGATTACGGTCCTTGTCACCGTCGTCCATCCGGTCCTATCTACGTGAATTGGTTTCGTCGCATTGGCTTAAAACCCTCATCCCATCCCGTCATCGCCACTCTACCACGCAGCAGCTCGACGTGCTTCTCTGACCCATTTCCAGCGAAGCTCCACCGACTGCCTTGACCTGCTCAGATACGCTCTCGCCTTTGCCAGCGTTTCTGACATTGATTCTCACACCCGTCTGCAACCATGCAGCGACTCCACCCCTACGCTCCCACCATGGTCGTCGAAGGCGTCACCTTGCCCATCGTGGACTACGTCGAGCTCAATGGTTTCAACTTAGCTAGCCACACCACTGCTCTCGAGCAGTCGGTGCTCGGCAAGCCCCATCTCTTGTCCACCAACCATGGACTCGTCCTGCAGCCTCCCACAGTCTGCGGCAAGCGATCTCGATCCAGCTCGGATGCCTCGTCTTCGTCCTCCTCGGCCTCGGCAGCTTCTCACTATGCCTCGGTCTTCTCATCCGACAACGATGGCTCCGCATCTGTGTTCGGCTCGCAAACCAGCGTTGGCGAGCAGACGCCCTCGTCTCGCAAGAGCTCGATGAGCGAAGAGCGCATTCCTCAGCACCGGCTGGAGCACCTCGCCGCTTGGCGTGCCGACATGCTCGCTGCCTCTGAGCGCGATCGCTGTGCCAAACGCATCCGTGATCTCCAGGGTGAAGTCGTCCGACTTGCCTCAGAAGTTGTCAGCGTCGCCTCTCAGCCAGTGCAGCCAGTGCAGCCAGTGCAGCCCGCTCAGCCCGCTCAGCCCGCTCAGCCCGCTCAGTCCTGTGCTGCTCCCGAGGTGACCGCTGCTTCTGCTTCCAGTGTCATCTCACCAGCATCCACCTCACCATCCCTCTCCACCGACGGCAACAAAACCGCCCTTGTCGACTGCCTAGTTGGTAAGTATCATCCGAATCCTTGCCGCCACCTTTACCCGCGTATCGTTGCTCCCCGCTACCCTCCCTGTCCCGTGTGAATTGATTTGCTGATTGCTCCCGACCCCGCTTTCTCCTCCGCCACTTCTTTCGCTTGCATCTTTCCCGCTCGCATAGATGCTACCTGCCGAACTCTCGACAGAGTCTGGAACGCTTCTGCGCCTGCGGCCTCCTGTGATCTGGCCAAGGGTAAGGATGCTCTCCCACTCCAGGTTTTTGTGCGCGAGACTTTGCGTCGTGGCCGCACATCGTGCTCCACCTTGCAGGCTGCTTTGCTGTATTGCGTCAGACTCGGCGAAGCCGCCGAGAAGTCCAAGCAGTTCACGCTCAAGCAATCGACTCGCGCCAACGGTGTCGAGGTCCAGGTCGAGACTCAAGCCACTTCGCCCCTGCTCGGCATGACCAAGGAAGAGCTTTGTCTCATCCGCTGTCCACGCCGCATGTTCCTGGCTTCGATCATCACCGCCGCCAAGTTTGTGCAGGACCGTTGCTACTCGAACAAGGCCTGGTCCAAGATCTCGGGTCTTCCCGTCAAGGACCTGGGCAAGCTCGAGCGTGCCTTCCTCAAAGCCATCGACTACCGCCTCATGATACCCGAAGGCGATTGGGAGAGCTGGACCGCCGAGCTCAAGCGTGCTCGCAGTGCTCAGAATGTTGCTACTCCTGTCGAGGCTGCTGCCGACAACACTGGCAGACGCAGCAGCTTGAGCAGATCGCAGTCGGACAACGTCACGGGCGCTGCAGTCGCCCTCGACACGGAATTGCGCGCTGTGAGCCCTTGCTTGCCGTCGCAGGTGCAGCCCAAGTATCGCCTTCTCGACGATGGCTCGCAGCAGCGTGCTGGATCATCATCGAGGAGCGCCGATCTTGCTCTGCCTTTCCCTCGTGCAGCTGCCGCGGTTGTCTCTGTCGAGATCTAATCTGGCTGTGCAGCTGCGCTTCCCACTTTCCCGTCTCTCTTGTTTCCCCCGCTTACCGCTTACGGTTATCGACGTCGACTTCGGATTGTTGTTCCGCATTCGCAACTTGTGTGTACGATTACACTGGTCGCATTGTCTTCCCGTCTCGTTTGCAATCCCCCTCGTCGCCAGCATCTCTTCGTCCAACCTTGTCTTTGCATCATGTACCACCACCGTCTCCACGCATTCTTCCTGCACTTTCTTTCCTCTCTCTCCTCTAATCCTTTTCTCCATGTCATCCCCTAGTATACCTTGGCCTCGAGAACAAGTCGTGCACGCAACGTACGTGCTCTTCGCTTTAAGAATCACTTGTATTCGCGCGGCTTGATTCGATCACGGCCACTGTCATCAACGCTTGTACCACCATCGCCTGGCGCAATCCTTGGACGCCAAGGAGGGGAACCTCTGCAGCAGCATTACGGCGTTCCATCGCCTCGTCGCAGCAGGTTGGACCTCGATCGCGTCTTGCGTCAGAGGCAAGCGCTTTTCTCACTCGATTGCCTCCGGGCTGGTTGTTTTCCCACTTGTGATGTTTTGAAATACTACAATACTCTCACTGTTACTAATACAAGTCGGTCTGCGCTTTGGAATGGCTCTGGGTTATGAGGGAGGAGGGTGAGCCTCGATAGCAGCTAGTAGGGTGCGAGCGGGCGGGCGTCTGGAAGCGGACAAGCTGAGTGCTGGTGCAATGATGCTGTTGACCAAGATGTTCTGCTTATGTGAGGCTGGGTTGAAGAGCGGGAGGGCGGCAAGGAGGCCGTTGCCCTGGGTGGGTGTAAAGGGAAGACGGCGTAGCGGAGGTTGAAAGTGTTGCGCTTCTGGCCAGTGGTCGGTGCTTTGGGGTAGACCGAGCAGGGCAAAGATACTTGCAGCTAGACCGATGTCGCCTGTTTCGGCGGCGAAGAGGGGTTGGCGGATGTATCCGGAGGCGGATTGGGTGTCTTGGTTGGGGAGGGGGGAATCGTGTTGCCAGAAAGTCGACTCGTCGCTGTCACTGGAAGAGAGGGGTTGATTTGAATCAAAGGCCTTCTGCCAATCTTGTCTTTCGTCTTGGAAGGATTGCGTCGTGCGAGGGATAGCAACGAGAGGGGTGAAAAAGTGGGCCAGAATCACGCCAACTGCCCATACGTCGATCGCGAATGCGTCGTAGCCGTGGATGGGTGCAAAGAGCAATTCCGGAGCTCTGAATTGTCCGGTGCCTACCTGGCTGACCATCTTGCCGCCGTTCCACTCTTGCTCCTTATCCCTGCCACGGGTATTGTTGGGTTGGAGGGGGTCGGTGAGCGTTGTAGCAGTGAATGCTGTGCCGAGATCGATCAGTTTGACAATCCCGGTGTGGGAGAGTAAAACGTTGCTCGGCTTGATATCTCTATGCGCCACACCTTGGTCGTGTAAGAAAGCAATGCCTGCTAGGAGCTGTTGGGACACGCTCTGCATAAACTGTGACGGTGAGTCCGTCCATAGGTGAGAGATTGACTCGGCCGGTCTTACCTGTCCAGCCACCTCTTGTTCACCGACCAAACTCGGTTCCTGGAAAACCTCGTCCAACGTCGCAGCATACAACGGCATGACGAGATCTACACTCGTCCCAAACGGATCCGACGTGTCGTACACCGCCGCCAAAAGCGGTGTTACATTGCGATGCCGACCAGATAGTAGCTCGAGCAGCGCTATCTCGCGCGATACGGAATGCGGCCGTGGTTGCTCGTCCGGTGCAACCCGTTTGATACATATCCAATTCGGCACGCCATCGGCAGCGCGAATGGCGGACGAGAGCGCGGAAGAGCCGTCGCACGAAGCGGTTGTAGAGCAAGATCTGTACGGAAAAGATGCGTTTGCAGAAAGGGAGCGACGATAGACAGAGCTGCATAGACCGTGACTGTGCGGTGTGAGGTCGATGAGGGTGAGGCTGTTCCAGTCGAGAGATGCTGGTGACGTGGCGGTGTGCGAGAGAAGTCCGCCGACGAGCGTCTGTTTGGGTCGATTGGAGCCGGATGACAATGATGGTGCTGATAAGGCGTCGTCAAACGACGGAAGGAGCGACATTGGTTGCCGCTAGTCCGCCCTTTGCCCTTTGTGATGTTGACAGGGCAAAGATGAGGGTCGAAGAGACACGACCAACCAACAAACACGTTTTGGCAGTCTTGGAAATGATTTTGACAGCTCAGTTTTGTGCCTCATTTTTTGGGCCTTTTTTTTCTTTTCTTTTTTCTTTTTTTTTTTTCTTCTCTTTTCCCCCCGCAAAATCAGTCAAAATGACGCGATAAAATGGGCGAATGAGAAAAGAAGCGCTTTTGATCGACATCAACTTTGACCATTCTCCAACTTACCATACACCAACCAGCAGCCAAACATAGGTCGCAAGCTAGGCTCCTTTATAAGTGGCTTTCTTGCCCGTAGTGTGTAACTCTTACACTGCTCGCCGCTCGCTCCTGCACAAACCATGTGCCGGCTACTTGGTAAGCCTTCCTTCCATTCACACCCTGCTTACTCGAGGAGCTCTTTGAATTGACCCTGTCCTACTTTGTGCCGCTCTCTCGCGCTTGCCTCTCAAACCATGCCATGTCTAGTCTTCAAAGGCGCCGATCCCATCCAGCTCTGCCACCTCGTCACACGCCCCGCCCACTCGATCATCAACCAAGCCTTTGACTCGCGCCTGCGCCTCGATGCCACCCGTGCCGTCAACGGCGACGGCTTCGGTGTAGGATGGTACGACTCCACCCCTGATCCTGAGCTCGGCGATGCTCCTTGCATCTTCACCTCGGTCACTCCCGCATGGAACAATCAGAACCTCCAACGCATCGCCGAAAAGATAAAGTCTCCGCTGGTCTTTGCTCACGTTCGCGCATCCACCGCCGGTGCATTGTCCGAAACCAACTGCCATCCCTGGCGATACGGCCGCTTGATGTGGATGCACAACGGTCAGATTTCCGAGTTTGCCAAGATCAAACGCAAGGTGTTGGCGTCGTTGCCCGAGCCGCTGTTTCTGTTTCCTCAGGGACACACCGACTCGGAGTTTGCCTTTGCCGTCTTTCTCAGCCATCTCGCAAACCCACTCTCGACCCAACCTTTCTCGTACAAGCAACTTCGCTCTGCCATGCTGGCCACCATCAACGACTTTAACACGTGGTCCCGCGACGCAGGCATCAAAGAACCCAGCCTGATGAACTTTTGCGTCACCGATGGCGCCAGCATCATCTGTACGCGCTACGTCTCGTCGAAACACGACCAGGCCGCCAGTCTCTACTTTTCGTCCGGCACCGAGTTTTACGAACATTCTCCCGGCAGCTACCGGATGGTCAAGACGGACAAGCGCGAAAAAATCATTGTGGTTGCGAGCGAGCCGTTGACGTTTGAAAAGGCGGACTGGATGGAGATTCCGACGAATACGTTGGTGTGTATCACGCCCAAGATGAATGTGCTCCAGCAGCCGATCGAGGACGAGTATGCGTTGGGAAGGCAGGAGGCGGGCAAGAGGAGTCCGACGTTTGCAAAGCAGAGAGGATATCCGCCTAGTGTCAGTGGTGCCGCTGTGGGGTCGGTAGGTGTGGGAGCGGTCAACGGCGAGCTTGCAGCAGGCTTTGATGCACTTGAGGTCGCAGCGTAGCACTACTGCTGTTCGATGTGGTTGACTCAAACTGGATATGATCCGCACTATACCCTTGTTCTTGTCCTTTGGCAATGCATCCATTGTATTTGTACTCTCCTTCTTGTCATTCCAATACCGTGCACGACTCGTCTCCTATGCTACTTTGGCATCGATCCTCGCCAGATCGGCGGTTTAAAGGATATGAAGGCTCCACCGTGATTTGCGCTTGAGCCACCTTTTTAGCAAGGAAAAGGGCTGAGTTGGACATGAGACCCTGAATTTTTTCAACTCGATTGCACTTTCATACTCTCGACTTTCATCATCCCGTTTCGCTGCGGGGACACTTCTTACAGAGCTCAACGGACGTACCTTTGGAAGCTCGCTCAAGTAGCTGTACGAGCTGAGTATCGCTGACGTTCGACTAGCCGCCACTTTGTAGCATCGCCGGGGCGTCCACGATCGAGCCATCTTCCATCATGCAGCGCAATAACAGCGACACGCTCAACCCCGATTCAGGCTCTCCCGGCGTCTCTTTGGGATCAGGACCAACATCACCCCGCTTTCCTATCACCCGCCTCGACGCTAGAGATAGAGCAGAATGGCACAGTAAAAGCGTCGGTCGAAACAGCGATCTAAAACCCAGTAGCGAACAACCAGCTCAACCTGTCGATGCTCAGTCGGATTCACCAGCCTCGTCAACACCTTCAACGCCAACCACTGCATTGCCAGCATCACGCACGTATCACAGCCTTAACTATGCGCCCCGTCAGCGTAACTCCATGCTGCGGCCGAATGTGGTTTCTGTTTTTCAGGCTCATTCTTCGCAATTCCAGCAGCAGCAGCAGCAGCAGCAGCAGCAGCAGCAGCAGGCAGCAGGACATTTGTCTACGTCTGGTCGTGTGTCTCCTGCTCAACCGTCTTCAAGCAGGATCGCGTCGCATTCTTCGCCTCTGACAGCTACTTCGTATCTCACCACTTCGCCTTCTTACCCAACAATCTCGCTACCGGACGCCGCGCCGTCGCGCAACAGCGCCCGAGTGCCAAACACTTCGGAAGCCGACACGGCTCGAGCCAGCATGGCTCGCATACAGCTGCTTCACATGCAGGACGAAGCACGCAAGCTCGGTTTGAACGACAAGAGTGCCGGCTGGCTCATCCTGGAAGCGCTCCAGGCGGCTACCGAGGGAGAATGGGCCGCGATCGCAGAGCTCTTGGCCAACGGCGATGCTACGCTATTGTTGCCCAAGGATCCTCCGTCAGTGTTTAGCTCGGCGTCGCAGTTGAGTGCGTCGTTTGCGTACGACCATACCGTGTTTGCGGCCGCGGCCGCGGCGGCGTCGGGGACGAGGGTGATGCCGGCGATGCTAACGGGGTCGTCGGGCGACGAGAGGGATGCGGTGCCCGTGTTGACCTTGTCTGGGTTGCGCGGAATGTTGTCTAGATCCCGGACTCTGAACACGGTAGAGGGATCAGACCAAGCCGTCAAAGAGGACAAGTTCGAAATGACACTTCAGACCTTTGTCGTCAAAACCTCGCAGACCTCACTTTCGGACCTCAAAGACGCAACCTCTCGACACGAGACGCTCGAGACGCTGGCTCCGCTTCCCAACGTCTCTCTACCCGACGATTCGAGATGTCGATATCCCACATTTACGCTGTCTGCCTCCAATCCGAGCTTTCCTTTGCCACCACCGCTCAATGCACGTACGGCCTCGACCGACGACCAGGCTGGAGGGCGAACTCGATCGCGGTCCAACTCGAGACTCAACGCCGCGGGGTCTCGAGCCTCGGCGTCGTTTGCGAGTATCTTTGGTGGCAGTGGGAGGGAGAGGAGACGACAGACGACGGCAGAGAGGATGGGGCCCGAGATGGTCGATCCGCAGAGGTTGGCCGTTGGTGCGGCTTCGGAATCGGAGAATGCGAACGGTAGGCAGTCGCCTTCCAAATTGGGTGTGGAGCTGAGAGCGGAGGCCAGGGAGGAGTCGAGTGAGGATGCGGTTTCCAGCAATGCTGCCGAGAGCTGCCGTAGAACCGTTTCGGTGTGGGTCGTGGACCACCTCGTTCGACGTTCCTCCGTGATGCGCTCCATTCGAAAGACGCTCGATGCGCGCGTAAAGAAACGGCTTTCGGCGCAAGGTATACCCGGTTTCATCACCGAAGTCGTCGCCAGTTTCGCCGCCACCTATCTCCCACCTGTTCCGTCTCTCGAGACCTTATCCACGAACGGCGCTGACCGAGCTCCGACAGCCAACGCAGGTCGATCACGAGCCAGTTCTCCCATCAACATCGCCAACCTTCCTTACCTCGCCGATCCAGACGACATGTCCGACAACGTCCAGGAATTCTACTCCAGCGTCCGGGATCAGCTGTACAAGCTCGACAGTGATCTGGACCATCAGCACGAACGGGTCGAAACGCAGTTGGAGGTGGTGGAAAGTGTGTTGTGCGAAGAGGTGTACGATCGCTTGTTCTGTCCGGTCACGTCAAAGGACAGGTATCACGACGATGCGCTGTCGTCGCGAATCGCTGCGCTGAATGTGTTGGGGCTGTCGTTGCGGCATTTGGGCTTGGATGTGCCGACGGAGCGTGGGGATGCGGTGGTTGCGGGATTGGAGGAAATTGTAAAAGATTGTGGAGAGGAGTTGCAGCGGTTAGAAAGTTGTCGTTCGCCAAAGGATAAGTTGGAGGTGTTGGTGAGGGCGCACAAGATTGCTGTTGAAGGGGTGGCCAAACTGCCGAGCATCAAGATGCGTGACGACGCCGAAGCGACAACGCAGAAGACAGGCGAAACGACGAGTGCAGACACGATCCTGCCGATCCTCATCTACAGCATCGTTTCGTCAAACCCATCTCGGCTGGCGAGCAATCTGCTCTACATTGAGCGCTTCCGTGCCGAGAATCTGGTTCAAGGCCAGACATCCTACTGCCTGGTCAACGTGCAAGCAGCAGTGGCGTTTTTGGAAAACGTAGATGTCAAAGACCTAGGTCTGGACGCAAGTCAGATTGGAACGCATCTCAGTTTGGATACAGGAGTCAAGGGAGTCAAGGAGGAGACGATGGTGCCGACGAGGTTTGGGGTGAAGCTGGCCGAGGCGGCGAGTAGTAAAATTGGAGGATATGGTGGACTGTTGCGGATGCTGAGTGGGGATGCGGGCGAGAATGGGACCGGGAGGAGGAGAAAGGATGCGTCGAGACCGGTGGCCAGTCGAAGCAGCACTGCGCCCACCGACTACTCGAGAGCAGACGAGCAAACCAAGGACATGCCCGCCACTTCTACAGCAGCAGCGGTCGCGGACAAACCAACCATCGGAGACAGACTGGCAATGCTCGGCCGCCTAGGAGCTTCGGCGTTATCCTCTTCTCCATCCTCGTCGTCCCTCGGTCTGGGTCTACCCACTCCATCCACCACCGAGGCTGCAACACTTGCTTCGCCCCGCACCGTCTCGCGCGAGCTACCTGGCCCCCCGCCGCCGTCGAAACCCGCCGCTGCGAGTCGGACAACGTCGTACCTCGCTGCCCAGCTCAACCGGATCACGGCCCCGCGTAGTGTCTCGACGGCCTCTCTGGTGGAAGAGAAGCCTCTGCCGGCGTCTCTGCAGTCACCCTATCCGCCGGTGCCACAGCCACCGTCCGCAGAGCGGCCGTTGCACGTCGTACTGGCGAGCACGGGCAGCGTTGCGTCGGTCAAGATCCCGTTGATTGTCGAAGAGCTGATGAGCTATTCGAATGTACGCGTGCAGATTGTTGCATCCGACAGCTCGTTGCGGTTCTACGATCGACGGTTTATCGACCAGTACAGCGGGTCTGAAGAGTATACAGTTGCGTCACTTGCCAAGGAAAACTCGCTTGGCTGCTCGGCGACTCAGCCCCGCGCACACCTCTGGACCACTGCCGATGAATGGTCTTCCTTTACTGCGATTGGCGATCCGATTTTGCATATCGAACTTCGACGCTGGGCAGATATGGTGCTGATCGCTCCGACGTCGGCCAACACGCTGGCCAAGTTGAACGCCGGAATCTGCGACGATCTGCTGACGTGCTTTCTCAGGGCCTGTGGGAGGACCAAGGAAGTGGTGCTTTTCCCAGCCATGAATACGGGCATGTGGATGCATCCGTTGACAGAGGTGCATGTCAAGATGTGTAAGGAGGTGTTGGGGTATGAGGTGAGGGGCCCGGTGGAGAAGCGGTTGGCTTGTGGGGATTTGGGGGTGGGGGCGATGGTCGAGTGGATGGAGGTGGTGGGCGTGGCGGTGGAGAAGTATGTGTTGGTGAGAGGAGACGGGGTGAGGGGCAAGCAGGTGGTGAACGAGGAGCAGGGGAGGGCAGAGAAGGAGGAGGACGAGGGGGATCAAAGGGAGCGAAAGGAGGGCGATGTTTGACGATGGGCCTGTAGCAAAGCAGAACTTGCGATGTGCGTGAAGACATGCTGATTGTGATCACGTTCAATCGTGCTGGTTGCGTTTCTGGTGATGATGCTGTGTGTCTATGTGTGCATGTTGTGCAGGTTGTCTATGGGAGTGATCTTGTTGAAGTCTACTCTCGATTGCCTCCTCCTCCTCCTCCACCTCCACCCCCACGTCTACCTCTGAATCCTCCTCTTCCACCACCTCTTCCTCCACCCCTTCCACCACCGCCCCGACCGCCCCGACCGCCACTACCACCGCCGCCACCGCCGGCATTGGAATAATGCTTTCTCCACATCTGCTGTTCGATCATCGGCGTCCTCGGATACGCCTTGGCCTCCCAACCGCCCGGTTGGGTCCATGGATGATGCCTGTACTTGTCCTCGACATTCTGCAGCTCTGGAATCCACGTGGCGACGTACTCGCCCTGCGCATCGTAGTCCTTACCCTGCTTGATCGGATTAAACTGTCGACTGCTACGAGGATCATTTCCGACTCCGGCCACATACTGCCAATTGCCCCAGTTGGAGTTGGGATCGTAATCGACGAGCCAGCTTTCGAAAAACTCGGCGCCCTGCTGCCAGTTGCAGCCGAGATCCTTGGTGAGGAAGCTGGCGACGTTTTGACGACCGCGGTTGGACATGAAGCCGGTTTGGACGAGCTCGGTCGTGTTGGCGTCGATGAGGGGCACGCCGGTGGTGGCCGTCGCCCAGCGAACAAAGGCGTCGTTGGGGTCGGTGAGGGACGAGCTGGTTTTCCAGTCGTACGCCTTGGATTGGGCCTGTTTGGGCGAGAGTTGCTCTTCGATACCTCCCAAGGTGAAGAGGTGCGAGCCGAATTTCCAACCGACAAAGTAAAAGTAGTCTCGCCAGAGGAGCTCAAAGATGATCCAGTATCCGCCTCCTTTGTTGTGGACGCCGGTGGACTGGTCGAGTTCGGTTGCCCTCTGAGCGATGAGGCGGGGCGAGAGTAGACCGTGGGCAAGGGCAGCGGCGAACTTGGTGCTGTAGTCGGTTCCGAGCATTTGGTTTCGCGTTTCCTTGTAATTGGCACCGGGCGAGCTTTTACCGCCAGCAAAATAGTGGTCAAGCCGTTTCAATGCTTCCGTTTCTCCGCCTTTGTACGGGAAGGCGGAATGGGGCACATCGATACCTCCGGAAGACATGACTTTGGAGAGCAACTCTTTGTGTCCCAGCACAGGCTCGTCGAGCAGAGGTTGAAGGAGGTGTTTCTCAACCGCGTCTTTGCTGGCGAACTGCTTCTTGCTCGAAAGACCGTAAACTCCGGCTGCATCGTCCACCGTCACCTCGGCAAACGGTTTGAGCTTCGACGGCGCCGGCAGAGGCTCTCGAAACATATCGACTGCTTCGACCTGCTTTCTGAAATGCGTAAAGACGTCCGGCAACTGGCTGACAGGGAACCCAAGATCGTGGGGGTGGATCAGGGATTTGCCCTCGAACATCTTGAACGGACATTGGAGATGGGACAGGATACGATCGAGTCGCTTCTGCACGTTGACTTCTTCGGTGTTGATCTCGCGTCCCAACCAGACGGCTTCGACGGTATCGCCCTTGTCGCGGATGGCTCGGATCAGGCTCGGGACGACGCTTTCGGGTGTACCTGCAAACATGGCCAGATCGCTACCGATCGAGCGCAGACGATCGCGCAAGTCAAAGACGCTTTCGTTGATAAATCTGTCGCACCCGATGATCCACCGCCAAGAAAGGTTCAAATGTCAGCATATCGATTTTAGCAGCAGCGACCGCTCAGCGAAGTAAGGTTATCCCGGAGGTGCGGGGTTGGTGCTTACTTGGTACGATGAACTCCCGTCCTCCAAAGTTTCAATTGCCTCGTCTTTGCGAACTGCTCCTGACCTCTGCCGCCACCATCACTGGTGGCCTTTTGAATGCTCGGAAACCCAGAGACTTCAACATGGCGCTGATCCCACACGTAGACGGGCAGGACGTGGGTGACGGGCTGTTTAAAGTTGGCGTTGGGAGGTGTTTCCGCAGAACAGAGGTGGAAGATCGGATGATCGTGAAGACGCAGGTCGTTGCGCAGAAGTGCGATGAGGACGTTGCGTGTCATTGTTGTTCAGTAGCGCCTCGTCAGACCGAAGTTGAGAAAGAGGGAGAGGAGAAAGAAACCCAAAAGAAGACGGTGACACCGAAGGATAACGAACCGCAAACCGTCGAGGACGAGAGAAGGACCGGTAAGGACAGATGATATATATTTGAGAAAGGAAAGGCAAAGGGAGCATGCTGACCGGAACACACAACCTTGCCAGAGATGATGAGAAGAAGGGGGACCCAAAAAGGTGGAGGTGATGCTGTCATGGACCCTTGATCTGTCGATCTACTTGCAAAACCGGTGTAGCAATGACGATACAGGAATGGATGCTTATTCAATCCCAGCGTACAGTACGCTCACTCGAGGCTTCTCCAAGGGTCCAAGAATCTGTGCTAAGAGCCAATCTTTTGTACTCTTTACGTGGTGTGTTTTTCGGGACATTGCTGCCTCTGAAAGCTCAGCCCTCGGTTGAATTCGGCAAGCAAAGACGTCGTCTGGAACGTTGACCACCTTGTGCGTTTTGATAGATGTCACAACCTGCTCCTTTGGATGCTCAGTATGTACAATAGGGCCATGGTAGACGTGGCCATTCGGGATCGGACGGACACGCCAATGGGATCGATCGGCTGTCAGGGAAAGCCAAAACTTACCGTAAGTGTGCCAGCTTTGACAGCGCGAGATGAGGTAATTGCGCAGAAACGCACGCGCTGAGAAAGGACTTTCTTTTGACGATACAAAATATTTATCGGGAACGGCTTAACACTTAGTCAGATCAGGAAAGGAAATTCTCGGCCGTTTGGAAGACTATCCATCTCCCGATTCGGGTGCGTGTTACAATCGCTCGTCATTCGGTCATCTATCTGTCTATCTGTAGAGCTGCTCCTGAGCATGGATTTGGTCGGGCATTCCATATGTGCAGTCTGAGTGAGCAGCCAATCCAGCCTACACACGCTGCTGTCGATGATGACGGCACCCTGAACGGTGACAGCTTGAGGAGTGTGACATGGAAAGTACATGTTCTTTTTCGGCGGAGAAGATCGCGAATCTGCGAGAAGGACGTTGCGGAAACGAGAAGAACAAAAATTTCAACCAGAGAAACGCGTTTTTTCCGACTTGTCACTGTGAGAGCGCAAGAGCCGACTGACTGCGCACAGAGCTTCCAACGAGCGCAGCCGTGTTGGTTGAGAAGAAATCTCCAAAAAAATTTCATTTTTATCCAACAGCACAGCGCAGCACAGCGCAGCACAGTGACCGCCAACTTCTGAAAATCACGCTCAGCTGCCAAATTTGCGCTTGCCACAACCCAAATCGATATCCGCATCAACTTCTTTCTTAGCTTTAACCATCATCATCCCCCTTCTTTTCGACTCCGGATCATACTCATCACCTCCGCTGTCTGATACCAACCACTCATCATTCACCATAGCAGAGTCTCTGTGCAATACAGCTGCTTCTCCTTCTTCTTCTTCCCATCAACAGGTGTTTCCCCTTCTTCTCATTCCTCTGACCCGTCCCATTCACACCTTTCGCCAAAATGTCGTCCGTCGTCGGTATCGACGTGGGTAACGCTTCGTCCAAGATCGGTGTTGCCCGTGCCCGTGGTGTCGATGTCATTGCCAACGAGGTCTCCAACCGTGCTACTCCTTCGCTCGTCTCGTTTGGTCAAAAGGCGAGAGCCCTCGGTGAGGCTGCTGCCACCGCTCAGACGTCCAACTTTAAGAACACCGTCGGCTCGCTCAAGCGTCTCGTAGGTCGCACTTTCCAGGACCCCGAGGTGCAAAACGTCGAAAACAACTTTATCAATGCCGAGCTCGTCGACGCAAAGGGTGAGGTCGGTGTCAAGGTCCGCCTCGCAGGTGAGGAGCACGTCTTCTCCGCTACCCAGCTCCTCGCCATGTACCTCGGCAAGCTGCGTGACACCACCTCCAAGGAGCTCGGTGGTGCCGGTGTCAGCGACGTCGTCCTCTCCACCCCTCTCTGGTTCACCGACGCCCAGCGACGCGCCTACCTCGACGCCGCCGAGATTGCCGGCCTCAACCCTCTCCGCCTCCTCAACGACACTACCGCCACCGCTCTCGGTTACGGCATCACCAAGACCGACCTCCCCGAGGCCGACAACCCGCGCAACGTCGTCTTCTGCGACATTGGCCACTCTTCCTACCAGGTCGCCGTCGTCTCGTTCAGCAAGGGTCAGCTCACCGTTCTTGGCACCGCCGCCGACCGCAACTTTGGTGGCCGTGACTTTGACCGCGCCCTCCTCCTCCACTTTGCCAACGAGTTCAAGGGCAAGTACAAGATCGATGTCCTCTCCAGCCCCAAGGCCAGCTTCCGTCTTGCTGCCGGTTGCGAGCGCTTGAAAAAGGTCCTTTCCGCCAACGCCGTCGCTCCCCTCAACGTCGAGAACCTCATGGAGGACATTGACGCCAGCTCCCAGCTCAAGCGCGAGGAATTCGAGCAGCTCATCTCTCCCCTTCTCGAGCGCATCACCGTTCCTCTCGAGGCCGCTCTCACCCAGTCCGGCTTGACCAAGGACCAGATCCACTCCATCGAGATGGTCGGTGGCTCTTCCCGTGTCCCCGCACTCAAGGAGCGCATCTCGGCCTTCTTTGGCAAGCCGCTCTCCTTCACCTCCAACCAGGACGAGGCGGTTGCCCGAGGCTGCACCCTCGCCTGCGCCGTTCTCTCGCCCGTCTTCAAGGTGCGTGAGTTCAGCATCCACGACGCTACCCCGTACTCGATCAAGGTCACCTGGGACAAGGCCGCCGACGTGCCCGACGAGGACACCGAGCTCGTCGTCTTCCAACCCAACAACCCCATCCCTTCCACCAAGATCCTCACCTTCTACCGCAAGGACAACTTCGACCTCGAGGCCCACTACGCCTCGCCCGAACAGATCCCAGAAGGCATCAACCCCTGGATCGGCAAGTTCTCCATCAAGGGTGTTACCCCCAACGCTGAGGGCGATCACTCGATCGTCAAGGTCAAGGCTCGTCTCAATCTGCATGGCGTCCTCAACTTTGAGTCGGCCTACACGGTCGAGGAGGTCGAGAAGGAGGAGGAGGTCCCCGTCACCGACCCCGCCGCCATGGACACTGATGGCGACAAGGATGCTGCGCCCAAGACCGAGATTCGCAAGGTCAAGAAGCTTCAGCGCAAGGCCGACCTCACCATCGTCTCTGGCTTCACCGGTGGCAAGGACGCCGCTGTCGTCGCCGAGATGAAGGAGACCGAGGGTCAGCTCTACTCGAACGACAAGCTCGTCATCGACACCGAGGACCGCAAGAACGCTCTCGAGGAGATGATCTACGACCAGCGATCCAAGCTCGACGACCGATACAAGCTCTTTGTCACGGCCGAGGAGAAGGAAAAGTATCTGGCCGCCCTCAATGCACAGGAGGAGTGGCTCTACTCGGACGAGGGCGAGGATGCCAAGAAGTCGGCCTACGTTGAGCGCATCGACTCGCTCCAGAAGATCGGCGGTCCGATCCAGTTCCGTGAGAAGGAGTTCCAGGAGCGACCCAAGGCTGCCTCGGCGCTGCGCGAGGCCATCAACAAGTACATGGAGATGGCCCAGGGCGGTGACGAGCAGTACAGCCACATTTCGGACGAGGACAAGCAAAAAGTGATTGAAAAGTGCGCCACTGTCGCCAAGTGGCTCGACGACGGGCTGTACAAGCAGTCCGAGATGCCCAAGAACGCCGACCCCAAGATCCTTTCGGCTGACATGCTCAAGAAGAAGGACGAGATCATCTACTTCTGCCACCCAATGTACGTACACGATTCCCGTTCCCAGCTACCTAGGCAGCCGACGGCACCTTCAGCTGCTTCTCCATCGTTTGATGACGATGAGGAGGAGGAGGAGGCTATGCCGGCTGCTTACACGGCGACGACGTCGACGACAAACGATGTTAGCGCCGCTGCCACTACCACCAACACGTCGACTGTCGACGCCACTACTCCGCCGACAGACTTGAGTGCGGATGGCAGCGATGGTGGTACCTCTGCATCGATGCTGCTGGAATTGCCATCCGAGCTGAGCGCTGCTGGCGATTCGCCTCGATCCGTGCCTGAACTGCCGTCCGAGTTGTCCGACTCGGATGTGGATGCGGAAGGCGAGACCGACATCGAAGCAGAGGCACAAGCTGGTCCTGCCCTGCACAGCGTTGTCAATACGCGCATCCGGCAGCGATCATCCACGCCATCCGGTTCGAGTCAGACCGGCAGCACCTGTTCGCCCCAGCACCATAGTGGGCACCATGCTACGCGCCCGCATCGTCAACGCTCACGTCTCACCAGCCCGCAACGCAACCTGCCGCCAGATCCAGCTTGATCACTGACACTCACCATACTTTTTTTTTCTTTCTTCAACACAAAAACAGCATGAGCAAAGTCAAGCCTCGCGTCGACACCACCCAGGCTCCTCCCGCCAAGGAGGACAAGAAGGACGAGTCGCAGTCCAAGTCGACCAACGCCGAGGCGGACAAGAACGACGGCCCGGGTGAGATGGATGTCGACTAAGCAGCCGGTGTTTCCGAGGTGCTTGTGTAGACTTTGTACTTGTTGCATGAAAGAAATTTAATGTCGAGTTTGTGCTTTTCGTTGAAACAATTGATGTGGTTTAGGTGGGTTGTGAGTGCGATGGTGGTTTGCTTGCGGGTAGGAACAACGAATGAATGCCGGGGGGGGCGGGGGGGGGGCAGCTTAAAACAGGGGATAGCTCGACTGGAGCTGTGTATGCGCCCATGCTCTACCGGAGTTGAAGTCGGCGGCGGTCTGTGGGCCTTGCTTGTCGCCGTTACTTGTGACGACGTACTTGTAGATGACCAAGCCGTCGAGGCCTACGGGGCCTCTTGCATGGGTTTTTCCGGTGCTGATGCCGACTTCGGTGCCGAGGCCGAAGCGGAAACCGTCGGCAAAGCGCGTCGAGACATTGACGAATACGTTGGCCGATGTGATCGAGCTTACGAATTTGGCAGCGGCAGGATTGGGATGGTTTGGAGAGGTGAGGATGAGATCGGTATGGCCAGAAGAGTGGGTGGTAATGTAGGCGATCGCAGCGTCGAGCGACGCGACGCCAACGACGAGCAGGCTGAGGTCGAGAAACTCGGTATGGTAATCGGCCGGCTGGGCGGGCACGATCTGCTGCGGAAACTGTTGCACCAACTCCGGTGCCAAGCGTTGCAAGCTCGACAGCGTCTCCGGATCCAACCTGAGCTGCACTTTTGCTTGCAACAACGCCCGTGCCAATTCCGGCCAAAACTCGCTCTTGCCCACCAAACTCTGATGCACCAACAGCGTCTCCAACGCATTGCACGCCGCAGGATAGTCGGTCTTGCTATCCACCAGCGTGCCCTTACACATGTCCAGCACGGCATCCTCGTGCACATAGCCTACACACAGTCCATCCGCATGCCCCATCACCGGCATCCTCGCCTCGCGCTGAATCGCCTTGACCAACTCGTTGCTGCCCCTCGGAATCACCAGATCGATCAAGTCGTCCAAATGCAACAGCTCCTGGATCTCGGACCGCGTCTCGACCGTCTGAATCAGCTGGCTGGGTAGACCCGCTTCGGCCAGCGCTTCCGAGATGATGCTCGACAGGATGGCGGCGGTGTGCTTGCTCTCCTTTCCGCCTTTGAGGATGGCCGCGTTGCCGCTCTTGATGGCCAGCGAAGCAATGTTGACCACCACCTCGGGTCTCGCCTCAAAGATGCACAGCAGAACGCCGATCGGACACGTGATGCGGTACAGGTCGATCGCCGCCTGCGTCTCGGTCTCGTCGGCTAACCTCTTGGCCCACTGAACGTGGTCGAGCGGCGACGGCAGGCCTGCAACGTCCGAAACCCCGTCGAGCAGCGATTGCCATTTACCCGGTTTGCTAAACAGATCCAATCGAGCCGCAAGCGACGATGACAGCTTGCCCTCGGACACGAGAAGTGTAGCCGCCTGCATGTCGAGAGCGTTGGCCTGTTCGATGGCGGTTTTTTGACGTTCGAGGGCGCTTCGGATGGAAAGGAGGGCAGACGAGCGGATCGAGTCGGCCGAGGTCGAGGTGGAGAGGAGTTGCGACGACGATTCAAACGCGGCGCGGGCTTGACGCGCGACGGTTTCGGCGGTGAGTGGCGCCGTTGAAGCAGCAGCAGCAGCTGTGGTGGATTGTTCCGCAGGCATGGTGTTGTTTTTGCTCTCGCAGACGAGATGTGAGAGCCAACGGTTTCGAGAGAGGTGGAGAATGGTGTTGGGTTGGAAAGCATGCTCGAATGAAAAAAGGGCCTTGGAAAGCTGTCTCTGAGTCACTTTTCTTGTTCTTCGTTTTCGGGCTTTTGCACGGAGCTGCTCAGTTTCCTTTTTTTTTCCGTGCTCTAACAGTCACACTTTCGGTCTAACAAAAATCGATTCGGTATCACGTGACATAGAAGAGCAAGTCTGGGAAGATTGACAGAGCCAAAGAAAAAGTCTTTGTCCTCCTCCTCCTCCTCCTCCTCCTCCTCGACATCACTATCCCGCAATCTTGCTGCCCCGGATCTACCCACACAATGCCTCGTCTATCGCCATTCCGCCCGCTCCTCCGGCTGGCATCGTTCACACCCACCGCCACCACCACACCGCTACCCGCCATCGCATCCACATCATACCCACCATCGACACTCTTGCTCCGCACCTCCGCTTCCGCTTCCGCCTCCACCGCACTCACCTCGTCCCTGATCCGATCATCACGTCCTGTACAACCCTCGCTGCTGTCCAGCAGCTCTTTCTCAGTCCTTTCTCTACGCCCTACGCTAGGTGCAGTAGTGGGTGCAGCGGGACAAACGAGATGCGTAAGCTACGGGTCCGAGTATCAGCCTTCGCAACGGATTCGCAAGCGAAGACATGGGTTTTTGGCGAGAAACAGAACCAAGAATGGTAGAAAGACGATCATGAGGAGACGGTTTAGGGGAAAGGCCAAGTTGAGTCACTGAGGCTAAGGTTGAGGACTGGCGAAAGAGGGTTTTGGATGAGGGGGCAATGGTGGGAGTGTTTGGTGCGGGATTTCGTTGGACAGAGGAAAGGCGAAGGACGCGCAGGAGGAGCAAAGTTCCATGCTCGACGAATCGTCGACCGCTGCGTGGATGCAGCACAGTGCGCTTCCAGCTACACTCAAAGATGGGCCCCCTTGAAACAAACGATGGTTTTCGACAAACACTGTCTCACACAAACGCTCATGTCTGCACTTTCACGCCGTTGCAATTACCAACCGGCATGTCTTCTCAAGCAAGTGCTCTTGGTCGCTACGCCTAGCGTCGATCCTCATTCGCCTTGCCAATGCCCTGTGACTTGACCTGTGCATTCCGTGACCGAGACTGACTGCGTCAAATCGCAGAGCGACAAAAGCCAAACCGTCTTTTGCTGCATGTCCCCAAGTGAAGTGGATCGCTCTCACTGTGGGAATGCGCAAAGAAAAAGCGCACTGCCGATACCACTCTGAATGTTCGCACGCCTCACAAGCGGTCGCAAAGGTTGGCTGGTTTGCGTGTTCGCCCGTCTCTCCTGACCCATGCTCGGACCGTATGCGCTCGCTTGTCGAGGTCATCCACAGCACAGTCGTCAAGGTAATGCTTCAATGAGATCGATATAAAGAAAAGATAAATCTGACAAGTCCTGAGCAAACAACCACCATTGCTCCCCTTCCTCCTTCCACTCCTCTCTTCCCCACCACCCTACTTGAACTCCTCCGCACTCCCCGTCATGATCAACCCGACAATCAACCCAAACAGCCCCAGGATACTGCTAAACACCTCGACGATCAGGATCTTGACAAACAACTGCGGATCCGCAGCATCCGCAATCGCCGCATTACTGCCCGTAATTCCGACAGCTACGCCGCAGCACAGGTTGCACATGCCCACCGTCAGTCCGCCCCAGAACAGCACGTGGCCGGTGAGATAGTTGTTGGGCGACCACAGACCGTCGGTGCCCGCTTCGAGGTTGCCGGTGATCTTGGCGGAAAAGACGATGGCCATGATGACGCCGTAGATGGCTACGACTTCGCAGAAGATGATGCTGAGTTGGCGGTGAAAGGAAAAGGCGAGCGAAAGAGATGTTGGTTAGGTGACAAGCAGGGGGCAGCGATGCAGAAAAGACAAGTGTCGAGCAAGGTTCGAAGCATGACCGAAAAGAGCGCACCGAGCGATAGCGAGCCAACAGCAAAACAGCGGCGACCAAAGAACCCAAGTTAGACGGGATAGATCCGGAAAACGCAGCAACAAGATGTCAGTAAACTAGTCTGTCCCGAATCGAAGAACGCCTGTAGCACCGCTGGAGCAGCAGTAGCAGCGACAACTTACGAGACCAGGTTCTTGGTCGTAATCCTAGGCGCTCTCACACCGGCACCCAAGATACTGGCACCCGTGATGAAGATCCCCCACCCTGCGCCGACCACGCTCAAGCCGATGCAAAGACCAATACCGATCATGGCCCAAGCATAGGGCGAGGTTTCCTCCAGAAATGCGCCAATGTTGAACGCTTCTCCGTTGCCTACCAACCGCGCCAGAAAGGATAAGAAATGAGGAGTGAGTAACAAAGCAAGTCGGAGCAACACGTCAAGGAAAGAAAGCGGGTAGAGAGAGAGAGACAGAGAGAGAGGAAAAGCTTACCTGTGAGAAGCATATACAGCCCCACTGCGGAAAGCGTAGTCAGACCAGATCCTCCGGCAAGAGCTATTGTCGAGACCATTGTGAGCGGGGGCAAGAGTGAGGTTTTCTGCTGCGGTCTTGAACTGGTGATGCTTTCAAAATTGCACTCCGCAGCGCCTTGGAGTGAGTGACGACCGGTTCGCTTGTGTCGAATGGAATCGAACGATCAAAAGTGTCGAAGGAACGCAACGGGAACAAGAAGGAGGTGGTGGTGGTGAGCCGGTGGGAAAAGATGGTGATGATGATGATGATGATGATCAACGACGACGACGACGACGACGACGACGAAAAGGTTTGATTCGAGTTTCTTTTTTGGTGGTCGGTGCATCGGCCTCAGAGGTTCAAAGTGTGCAGTGTATGTATACAGTAACTCTGTACTGTACAGGGGCCGAGTGCGATGCGTGCGTAAAATGTTGCGCTCAGCCAACAAGAAGCAGACAGCAGAGTTGCCTCGTCTCTGCACCATCATCTCACCAGCCTTTGGCGTGCAATTTTGCCATGCATTTTTCCGCCAAGCTATCTGCCTTTCTCGATCTAACACTCTGAATACCCGCCATGGCGGCGCTGCTCGTCATCGTCACCCGTCGATATACCTCTCGTGCCACTCGTGTTCTCGCCGCACAAACGTAAACACACTCGCAGGCATACATATGAAAGCGGTCGAAAGAGAGATTTGTTCAATGAGATTGGTATCATCGACCAAAGGCGGGAGACATTACGGCATTTCCATAAGCAACATAGATCTCCCCTTTCCCGCCGTTGTGTTTTGCCAATCAACCCTGTTGCTCCCCGACCTCGGCCTCTGTCGAATAGCTACTACTCTTATGCTTGGGCGTAAAGCTCCACTCATCCGGAGCCTTGCCCAAAAACATCTCGCTCAACTTGACCCAATCGTCCGCCTTGCCACTGGCCAGTAGTGTCTCCAACTCATCCCGGCCCCTAAACATCGGCGGTCGGTCGTTCATCCTCGCCGGTAAAAACTCCAACAGTCCCGTGGGCACGTAGCGATGTGTGAAGCTCATCATCTCGCACATGAACCTCCGCGTCGTATTGACGCCATGCGTATCACTGCCCCAGTGCGAAAGACCGTACTCGGCAAAGTTGCGAAACATGTCCAACCGTTCCCTCGCAGAGATATCCCAATCGCGTCGCTCCTTGATCTCGGTAAACAGCCACGGTTTGATCAGCGCTCCGCGCGCGATCATCTCTCCGTCCACCTGCGTACGTTCCATCCGTTCGTAGTAGTCCTGCCACGAGTAAACGTCTCCATTGCCATAGATCGGAACCGGCACCATCTCGGCCTCGTCCGCATACCGTTGATCTTCGTTCCACTGCCTCACGCTTTCTCGAAGCGTCGAAGCACAGGTAGCAATGTACGACCAGTCCGCATCGTTCTTGTACCGCTGCTTGCGCGATCTCCCATGCAGCGTGGCGGCACAAGCCCCCCACTCGGTCTGCAGCTTGGCAAAGATCCTGTGCGTCGTCTGCTTGGCCGAAGTTCCCGTGCGAAGTTTGATCGTCAACGGTGTATCGCCCAGCACCGCGTTCATGCCGCGTACGATCTTGCCGAGCTTGGAAGGGTGGTCGAGCAACGCCGAGCCTGCCCCCTTGTTGTAAACCAGATCGATGGGACAGCCGCAGTTGATGTCGACAAAGTCTAGACCGTCGCCGACTTCGGCCTTGAGCGCTTCGGCTACGGGGACGAGCAGGTCGGGTTTCCCCCCGCACAGTTGGGTGCCAAAGATCCGCTCGGATTCGTGTCGACGGACGAGCGACCATTCGGATGCATTGCCGTGCAGGAACGATTCGGCGAGGCCCATTTCGCCGCAGTGGATGTCGGATCCGAACGAGGTGCAGATGCGCCGGAACGGCAGGTTGCCCGTGGTGGTGAGCGGTGCAAGGTAGAGTTCGCCTTTCCAGTTGAGACGGCGCTTTTCCGTGGGACGCATTCGGGCCAGGTCGATCGACGTCCAAGTGAATGCGGCTTCTGTCGCTCGCGCTGCAGTGGCCTCAGCAGCAGCGGTAGCGGCGGCGTTGTTGCGCATGGCGTTTTCCAGCTCTTCCAGGTCCTCGCCATCTGCTGCTGATGCCGCTGGAGGAGCAGCGCCATTGCTAGCGCCCGCAGTCGGAGCAGCGGCAGCCTCTTCCACCACGCCGGCCGGAATCGGGCCTCTTCCTGGCGTAGATCCCGAAGGATCAACCTGAGCCAACTCCTTTGCCTCATCTTCCAGGTACTTGAGTACCGCTTTCGTCTTGGGCAAAGGATACTTGCGGATGCGCAAGTCCTTCATCCCTGCACTCGAGCCAAAGTTGACCTCGTCCTGATCCTGATCCGCTTGTCCTTCGGGCAGAACAAAGGCGCGAGACCTTGCCCTCCAGGCATCCATCTTTGCCTCATCCTTGACCAGCTCCAGTCCGGAATTGGCAAAGCCAGTAGCATTTTCGTTATCACCGAGTGACGATGGACCGACGAGTCGAACGTGCGAGCCGAGGAAACGGCACTTCCAACCCATAGTGCAGAAGCCTTTGAGGTTGAAGATCGGGCACGACGTTGTCAAGTCCAGACTGCCATGTGCTGGATCTGTGGATGCGGACTGCTTCGACGCTGGAGGTTCGACGGCCGATGCGTTGGCTCGAACGAACGTCTGCATCCCTTCTCCTCCTTGCTCATCGCCATTGCTCGAGGCAGGAAGAAGTGTCAGCGAATACCGCTCTTCCAACCAATGCTGCTTCTGCTCATCGGACAATTTCTCCAACTCGGCATACGGCGTGGGAGGTAGGAAAAGATCCTTGTCCTTGTTCTGCAGATACTCGACCAAATCATGACTAAACCTGCATCCTCCCGTCTTTGCAAACTTACAGCCGTCCTCGCCTCTCGACAAGAACCCATGACAGTGCCCTTTTCCATCTTTGAGCGAGTTGAACTGACGAGCTTTGTTCTGCCCTCCCTTCTTGCCATCTTGCGCTTTCGATTTCTTCTCAGCTCGCTGAGCAGCAGCTAGTGCAGCAGCTTCCTCTCGGCGTGCACGTTTGCGTGCTGCGCCTTTGAGTTTTCTGGGTGCCTCGCCGTTCGATGTGGCAGGGTTCGTGGAGCGCTCGGCTGCATCGTCATCGACCTGCTTTACAGGGATGGTGTTGGAATCGGCGGCGGCGGCGGTGGTGGTGGTGGTGGTGGAGGAGGAGTCCGAGACTGGTTTGGGAAGAATGTATTCGGGCTTGATCGGTACGATGCCCGGGGTGTATTTGTCGGTGGGACCGTAGACGGGGTGCTTCCAAACTGGTTCGGTCACCTCTGCTGCGGTTGGAGACGCAGCAGCCAGTGTTGTGGAATCGACCTCGGCCATCTTTGACTGTTATCTAGTCAGTGTGGTGAGAACGTCGGAAATTATCGAGGGGGCGGTGGTGGCGAGCGGGAGTCAAGGAGAACGATGTGTGCAACTGAGGAAGAAACGAAGAAAAAAGAAAATTCAATGCCCGCACAAGAAAGTGTCGCGTGTGTGGAGAGACGGCGCAAAGGAACCAAAAGCTCATCAAAAGCCGCACGTCACTGATTTGTCCCCTACCATCCAGCCTCACAAACAGCAGAAACACACCACAATGACCAATCGTCGGTATAGCATTTGCTAATGACAGACAACGTGCGTGTAAGATCAAAGCGAATCACCGCCAATCGTCAAGTACGATGATGCAGGAAGCGAAAGCGCAGGCCTCTTGGCTCTGGCTCCGGCTCTGAGCAATCTAAATCCGTCCTCCGCTGTGCGGTTGGCACCGACGATAAATCTCGCCGAGATCTCGCCAACCGCCACCGCACATGCTACAATGATGAGGATGATGACGATCCACGTGATCTTGGACATGGCCGTATTGGCGATATGTTCATGAATGATCTCCAGCAAGTCGTTTGCCACCGCCAACCTCTCGTTCAAGTTCTCCACCCTCTCATCCACCTCCAAATAATCTCGAATCGCATCATAGAGCGCCTTCAACGACGCTTCCGACCAGAACAGTTCGGGAGTATCCAACACGTTGCTGGTCAGGTTGACATCCACCCTCAACTTGAACAGCCGACCCGTCAACCTCAATGCTTCTCGCCTCTTGAGCTTGAGTTCTCCACTCGAAGCCATCTCCTTGGGAATATGAGACGTGAGCTCCAGAGTCGCCTGCATCCTCTCTTCAAAGACCGAAAGCTTGGTAGATTGAGCAATCGCATGAGCGAGCGACAGCTTGAGCAAATGGTTGGGCGCTCGGAAGGTGAAAAAGTCATTGAAGATGCGGGGCGCAGAGATATTGGGGTCGTAGCAAAAGTGAAACGCTTCCGTCTCGCGAGCGGCCTCGTCCATGGGTTCTCGTGCGCATCCGGAGGAAAGCACGTCTTCAATGATGCTTCTCTCTTCGGCGGCTGAGAAGTTGTACATGACCAACACGCCGTACGGTAGGATGACGAGCTCGGCAGATTGGAGCGCCTCGAGGATCGGTCGTGGGGTGTTGAGGTTGGCCGAAGTGTCGTGATTGTGCGAAGCCATGTTGGGTCCTGCGTAGCGGCGTTTGCGACGACGCAGCTTGACCTTGCGCGTCCTGCGTTCCTTGGTCTGTGCGTCCGCCTGCTCTTCGCCAACCCGAGCCACCTGGCCCGACTCGACACCGTTTCCTGCACGGTCGCTGACAGCAACGTCTCCGTCGAGTGGCCGCAACGAACCGGAAGCATCAGCACGAGCAAGTTCGGTTTCATCGGCACCTTCGCGGGACGTGTTGGCGACTTCGTCCAGATCCGAGATCAAGCTGAGCTCGTTGGAGCGGTACGAGTGCGACATAGGTTCGGTCTCGCCTCGCTCTTCCGCACGTTGCTGTAGCATCATGTCGCGAGCGCCCGCCGAGTCGTTGCGGTTGATTGCAAGCTCGCTCTTGTCGGATTCAATCTCGACGGGGGATCCAGCGCTGCGATAAGGTGGCAGCGCTTCGACATCTGAGACGGAACTCTGGCTGCCACGTCGACGCTCCAGCAGGAAGGGCCTTGTCTCTGCATCGCCCTCGGCATCGCTGTCCGACACCTTGCGAGAGATGACCACAGGTCTAGCCAGAGGAGTTGCAAGCATTCCTTCGTCGTCTTCGAGACTGCTGCTGATTGGATGTGTGCCGCTGTCAGTCGACTCGTGGTGAGCATGGTGATGAGCTGCATTCGCAACAGACTGAGCCACGTCTTGGTCGCGGTCGGCGAGATCGCGATCCCGACTGCCTCGTCGCTCGTTTGAAGTCCAACGTTCGGCCTCGCTCTCCCATGCAGACGTCTCTCCGCCGCCGCGACCATCGCCACGGTGCGAGTCCCCACGCCTCCGACTCTCACTGTCGGAACCTCGACCCTCGCCGCCCTTGATGTAACCGTCTTGGTCGATATCCTCGTCTTCTTCCTGGCGATGCTCGAAGTAGGTGCCAATGTAGCCAAACTCTTCGCGCTGCTCGAGCTCTCTCTCCCTTCGCGATTCGGCGCCTGGGCTGGCGGATCGAGGCTCAGGCGCGGAACGAACATTGGCACGTCCGAAACCAGGCAGAAGAGGCTTGGTATAGACGGCGTAAGCGCATTCGTCGTAGAGACGAGGCTTGACACCATGCTCGCGGCGCAGAAAGCCGAGAAGAGTTCCGAGATGGATCGAAGTCGAGATGCTGTAAGCGGTGACTCGCGGAAGAGGCGTCATGAGTCTCGCACTAGGAGGCATGCGTTCGAAAGTGTGATAGACGGGGCCGGACTTGTGGGGTCGAAGAGGTGGGGCACGACTAGCAGCGTTGCGATAGGTAGTGGCAGCCTTGGGTTTGGCGTGTTGCACCTGACGTGCCTGGGCGGCCGAGACGGATGACGCAGCAGCACGAGCGAGAGCGGAAGAAGCTGCAGGTCGTTGCGAGCTCTTGGTCGTGGGAGTTACGAGCTTGCCTGGAACAGGAGTGATGGCTGTGTGTCTATTCGAAGGGATCGTGGGACCCGGACGCGGTGCGATGACCGGGACCTTAGCAGGAGGTTTGGAAGGAGCAAGGATGGCAGGCTTAGCGGGAACGCTGCCGGTCTGGTGCGCCTCTTCATTCTCATCATCTGTGACATCTTCTTCGTCTTCTTCCTCGTCGTCATCATCGTCATCATCATCGTCGTCGTCGTCGTCGTCGTCATCCTCACCAGGCAACGGGGCTAGCTGAGATTCTGAAGGCAGCACCACGTGCTTTCCCGAGGTCTTGGTTGTTCGTACTGGCTTCTCTGCGCGTACCGGAAGCGAGTAGCGCGTTGCACGCGCCGGAGTGCCCTTGAATCGATTTGAACTGGTAGCAGGCGGTGAGAGTGGGGCAGCGGGTGCTGGCTTCTTGGGCGCGGAAGTAGCTGAAGCGGATGCACCTTTGGCAGCTGCGTTTTGAGATGAGCCGGGAGTGAGAGCGGCTCGGAGCAGGTTGGCAGGAGTATTTGTGCGATCCGAACGGTTGTTGGTAGAAGGCTGCACACCTGGATCGTAGTCACCGGGAGTCTCGTCGTCAAAATCGTTGTCGTCGACATCATCGAGTTGATTCTTCTGCTGCTGCTTGGAGCTGGACGAGGAAGATCCGGCCGAAGTGGAGCCGGCTCTACGGCTGCGGAGCGATGAAGCAGTGGCCGAGATGCCTGGAAGTGGCTGGGACGATCTGCGTTGAACGGGGGGTGGATTGTTAGGTTGAGACGAGTTGTCCTGCGATGTGGGCAACAGGCCCTTACGACTTGACCCCGACGACGACATGGTTGTGCGCCAAAGAGAGAGGTGATGGTGTAGAAGCAACGTTTGAAGCAGTCTGCTGAAATGGATGGAAGAGCGTGCGGAATAATCTGTGTGGGTGCAGGGTGTGACTATAGCACTGCAGCGGAGACTGCGTTTCTCCCAGCGCTTGCTTTCACAGCGGAAGATCCGTCAAGGATTTTTCATTTTTAACAAGACCGTGCACGCGGACGCAAGAGCAATTTGCAGCTTGCAACTCCACTTTGACTTGACTCCTTTTCCATCACACACACATTTCAACTGAGCTTGGCAAACCAGCATCGCAACCGATCGGGTGTACCGAAGCTGATCGAACTGAATCGACCCTTTGTCCCTCAGATCTGGCGGCAGCGATGAGGTCGGGAGGCCAAGCGAGTAGGGGCCAACCTTCTGCAAGTCGCGGGAACCGTCCGTATCGAGGAGGAGGCTTCCGAGGTGGTCGTGCTAACCGCGGCAGTCGCGGTGGTGGACCTGGACAAGGGCGAGGTGGCTTTAAAGGCGGCAGCGGGCCTGGTAACCATCACGGCGGTCCCGCAGCCAGCAATGACCCTGCACTCGATCCTCAACTAGCTCCTCGACCACCTCATCCAGGATACTTTCAAACGTCGTTCGTCGAAAACCCTTGGTATGAACTCGAGACCAAGCTCGGGATCGAGCATCTCAACCCCGTCGTCCCCGCACACAACACTCGAGGCTTGCATTCAAATGACGCTGAAGAGTCCCAAGAGACCTCGGAACAAACCATCGCACCTTAAAAACTTGGCCTCCTGGACGCAACACAATTCTTTCACCTCAAAAACAGCATGCAATCTGACGAGGAATATGAAATTGTCAACGCCTTGCCCATGCCAACCCGCTCTACTACGAATCCCATTCAAGCTCTCGTGCAGCTTTGCCCAACGCCCAGATGGTGAAGCTGAATTTGTAGTTGGGATACGAAATGGCACCTGTCGATGATCAACAAAGGCCAAGCGTCAGCTTCCGAGTCAATTCACTCTATTCATAGCCTTGCAATCGAGTTGCGGATACTCACAGTTTCTGCAGCAAATCAAGCGGGCAATGCCAGTTCAGGCAAAGCCAAATTAACAAAAGCAGCGTCAGCACACTTTGTCTCAATGCGGCACTTCAAAAATCGCCCTTCGGCGTCGAACACGTACCTGTTAAAGATACCCTCGATCTGTTCCTGTGCCCAAGACCCATCGGCAAGCTGACGATCCATGATGACCCCGACCGCCTTCTTGATGCGGTCCTTGTGTGGGTATTTGGCATGCAACAGTGTAATGACAACCCACGCTGTTTGCACCACTTGCGAGGTTTTGGCGTGCGTGTACACCCCTGTCTCGCAAGACTGTCATCCCAGACCGGAAGCGGAAGAGAATGTTTGGGCTGGTCAGCCTCTGTTGTCCTCCTCACTTCTGCAATGAACACAAAAAACTTACCTTGTACGTCTCGCCCCAGCCGCCATCCTCCATCTGCTTGCTCTCCAAGAACTCGCATGCCTTTCGGATTGCCGTGCTGTTCTCATACGTGTGGCCAGCCAGCATGAGACTTTCCACCGCAAACATGGTGGCATAGGTGAAGCAAATCGCCCACGAGCCGAACCAGCTTCCATCAGGTCGTTGCGCCTTGAGAATGTACTTGACAGCGCTATAGACGCAGTTTTGGATGTCGCTCTTTCGGTAGTCGTCGATCTTGGCGAACTTGAGCAGCGCCGTGACGACCGATGTAGTACATTCGGGATAGGCGTATTCGACCATAATGTCGCCGAACACTTCGGCGGGGTTGATGAGTTCAAGGAGAGCGGGCCCGTTGATAGTTTCGTACGATGCAAATCCTCCACCGGGGTTTTGCATGGTGAGGAGCAGGTCGATCGAGTCATGCATTCGTTCGCGCGAGACTTGCTTGGAGAGGTAGGGAACGTTTTCCTGCAGCATGATGACGGCTTTGAGTCCCTCGCCCGTGCAATCTGACACGACGTAGCCCTGCTCTTTGGTCGAGAATGGCCAGGCACCTTTGGTGGCGAAACGGTAGCACGATCGGTGATGTTTCGGGTTCTCCCGGATCTGGCATTCGTCGAGCCAGTCTAGCAACTTTTGCGTCAATTGGCGGTTTTCCTCGGATGCAGCGAGACCCGAATCCACCATGGCTTGCGCAATGAAGGCGGTGTCCCATAACTGACTGCCGTTGGTGCCGGTCATCATCATCCCCTCTGGTCCGATCCACATAAAGTCTTTGAGCTTTTCGCGGTGCATTCGCATGGCATGGCTGTCGTGCCCTTCGACGTCCCATCGCGCTACGTAGTTGAGCATCTTGTTGACGGGTCCGATGCACTGGTAGGATGTGTTTTCGTCCTCGCGCACCAGCAAGTCGTAGGCACGTTGGATGCCCGCCCTCCTCACAGCGGGGATGTGGCAGCTGTCGTAGGTGCCTACCAGAGCCATGAGGGCTTTGAGCGTCTTGGTGTGCGGGTAGAAGACGTCGACAGGTGCGAGGTTGCTCCACTGCTGTGGCCAGTAGATGGATTCGTACGGCTGCACGTACAGCTCTTCTCTCAGCGAAGCGATGAGTGGGTCCATCTCGGCCTTGAACTTTCGGCCCCATAGATATCCCATGGGCATGTAGACCATGCGCGTGTGGATCCACCATCTCCATGGATGGATGGGCAACCAGTCTGGCAGCAACCAGAGCTCGGGAGGGATGGGATTCATGCCTTCCCATTCGTAGCAATTGAGGATGGCGAGCCAGAGCTTGCCCCATGACGGAATGCCCGCCGCACCTCCGAGCTTGTGGAGTGTTGCTCGTGCTTTTACCATCATGGGGTGTTCGGCGGACACGCCTATGAGACGCAGCACAGTGTAATTGAGGGCGGTGCCAAAGACGGTGGAGGAGCCTTCGATGTGGATACCCCAGCCGCCGTCGGCCTTATCGGCACGATTCCAGAGGTAGCGAGCGATTTCGATTTTCCATTCTTCCGGGACGGGCGTTTTGGTCGCGTACATGCCAATGATGAGACCGGGAAGCAGGAACATGGGACCACCGTATTCGCCAGCCCAGTGACCATCGCTAGATTGGAGGTGACGATAGAACGAGAGACCATTTTTGGCAGACTCGAGAGGTGTCTTTGCCTTTGGCAGCTCGGGCAAGTCTGTCGCCAGACCAAGCCAGTACTTGTCTTCGATGGATTGGAGCCACGCCTTGCATTCGGCATCGTCCCGAAGATAGTGCCATACGTGTCGACCGCCGTCCGAGACTCGCAATCGCCATCTGGAGAGGTCGGTGTGACCTAGAGGTGGGCCCACAGTCAACATGCTGTGTCAACGAGTGATTGTGGGTCTGACTTGATCAGCGGTGAGTTGCAATTTGAGCTTCTAGGTGGGAGTGACAACGAGATGAATCGAGCAAGTGTTAAAAGACACGGCGTCTGTTCTTCTTGTCGGAATATGGCCGAGAATGAGGGATGAGGCGGATGTGCTGCTTTTACGTTCGGTCGAAATCGTGATGGTGACTATGATACGGACCGTGTGGTTTCGCAAGTGATCCGATCAAGTGCTGAGCAGGCGTCGTATGATTTTGGTTGGGCAAGAAGAACAACACGATCTTGGTTGGCTTCGAAAAGTGACACATGCTGCTGTGCTGTGCGCGTGTGAAAAATCCGAGCTCAGCTGAGGGGAACCCGCGGCCTTGAGGTCGTGGGTTCAATTTGAAAATGTTAAGGTGCATCAACAGCGTTTCAGAACAGAGGCGGAAGACGCACGGACGAGGGTGTTCCACATCGACATCACCATCAGCGTCATCATCATCAACCTCAACATCACATCGAAGATCGCATCGAACCCTGAAAACAAGTTCAAAACCACATCCTTCGCTCATCCAACCGTCGACTGCAAAAGAGGCTGAAACTGCCTCGGGTAATCAACTCACTTCCACATAGCTGACAGCAAGCGGACAAAATGGTACGTCTCCTCGTCGCTTTTAGCTCCCCTTCCTCGATTGACGACAATCAGCTGACCTTGGGCTTTTCCTATCCTTTCGCATGATACGATCAACGATCGATTTGATTCGACCAGTCGGCGCTGTTCAACTTCCACTCGCTACTGAGAGTGGTGCTGCTCATCATCTGCACCTGCACATACGTCCGCGCTACCGCACCTGCTTTGATAGATCGCAATAAGGAAGGGTGAGGAGCAGAAGGAGTGCCATCTACCAGAGTCTCGCTTCGCTTCGTTGTGCGTTGACCTTTTGACCCTTTGACTCGCTGTCTTGTTCTCGCCCAATTCTCATTTCGACGGAACAGATTTCTCGGCGTATTCTTCAAATCGGCGCGCATCGGTAAGTGTTTCGTCTTCAGAAGCTGTGGAACAAGCAAGCAATGCAGCTCACCCTTCTGCTCTCCTATCTGGTCGTCTCATTTCTTCCCTGATTCGAAAACACACTCTGCCGACAACGCGGTTCGGCCACTACAACCCAACAGGCGAACGCTTAAGCCCATACGTCTCATTGGCGTGTCTCATCATGGCTGTTTACGAAATCGTGTAGCTCCACCTTTTGTGCTGTACTTGCATTTGTAAGGTCCGCTGTCTCCATCAATCCAGGTTGAAGGAACCCTTCGAGGAATGTCCGGTGGATTCTCCCGCTCCACCAGACTGGTTATTCGTGCACTCCCGAGCGCAAACGTTTACGAGAGTTGTTGAAAGCCAACTTAATGCGAGTGGTGTCGGTGGAACCCACAGAAGAACGTCGACGGCGCCTCTGTGTAGGTCGAACCTTCGGAGAGAGGAACACTAGTTGTCCGTGCCTGCTGGCGCGCGACTTAGAGCAACTGCGAGATCTGTAGGATCCAAAGGAGAGATGCGTATGCGTTCTACGAGCGCGGCGTTGAACGAGATTGGTGAAGAAATCTTCGGAAGCGGCTTGCAGAACCGCCTGCAAGTCCTGGTGGATGTCAGCATAGTCGGCGACGCCGGCTAGAATAGCGGCTCTGGCCATGACGATCGCATCGTAGCGTTGTCGGGGGGAGCACACGAAGCGAATCTTTGGTCGAGTCGGGCGGGTGGTTCAAAGGATTATTCTTCGCAGTCTCTCGCCGGTTGTCCATGTGAGCATGTCGAGGGTGATAGCGGCGTCAGTGGTAGAGGCAGGGGCACTGCTATCCATTTGAGGATGATTACGAGGTCGCTTGTTCGGCCTAGGTTGGATCGGATCGTAGGAGTCGTTGTACTGCCAAGTCTCTTCACAGAGCTTCACAAATTTGTCGTTGTTCTTGAGGCCTGCAGCTAGATTTGCCTGAGCAAGGAGGGCAACGATCTCCTGGATGGAATAGTCATGCCATCATGTCCCTCGTTTGGGGGGATGTAATGGGTATCCGAACCCGCGATGTAGTAATTCACCACCTCGCCGAGTTTCTTGCCTGCAAGCCAGTCAATCTCCAAGATGATTGACGTCCACGTCACAATTCCCCAAGTCTGGGCCTCTGCTAGCCATATACTTCCACTATTGAGCAACACATTCGGCGAGATGACGACTAGTCGACGTCAAATAAGTGTTATGGCGCCAAAATTCTTGTCGGAAGATGGCCTGAAGCCGAAACTGTCCATCCGCTTTCATCTTCCGGCGATGCGCCGGCTTAGTAAAGGCAAGATCACCTGTCACAAAGACCTGTCTGACGTTTTCTGCTGTAAAGGCATCACGTCGCTTGATTTGAATCGACAGGACCCGGTCAAGCGCTCCAGCTTCAGATCCTCTATGACAATCTCGAAGTCCGGTCACGTCTGCTCGAGCCAGAGTTTGAGTTCCTTCCCCTGATTGGCGCTGAAGAAAGCCGGGTTGAAAGGGGGCGTCGGCGGGCTGGAGGACAGATCGTCACGGAGGAGGTGGTAGAGATCATTTTGACTGACTCGGTGGAGAGGAGTCGTGATGCGAGCTAGGTGAGGTTTTAGACCCACCTCGGAAACAGTACGGAAAATCGCCCTGTTGAGGAAGCTCTGGATAGATGGCGAAGATAGGATGGACGTATCGGTAGGGAAGAGCTCGATAGAGCGATTTGCAAGCACTGCGGTTGCGTCGAGAATCTTACTAGCCGGTTCCACCACATAGGTCTGTACAAGGCTCGCAACCATCGCCTCGTTACCTAGACTTGCGTCAAGGTTTCGGTTTGTCTGGAAAAAGGGTAGCAGATCGTCGGTGAGACCATGGAGACGGCGGAGGTCGCGGTGACTTTTGGCGAGGACCTCGTTGAGATGGCTGATCGATCCACGACGTAGCAGCGTCGGAGCCGAGATTGGGTGCTTGTTGTCGCTCTTGCTGGACAGTCGACCAGGGGTAGCCGGTAATTCAAGGGCAACAGCTTTGTGCTTCTTGAAGGAAGTGAGCGCCTTACGGAGGTATTGTGCCAGTGAAACGTGCCTTCTAAACAAGCTTTTGAGGGGGAGTCTGTGAGGAGTCGCCCCGATGGAAGGCGGGATGACGTCTGTTGTGGGAGAGAAAGGTAGGCCGGCTGGGAAGCTTGGACTGGAAGCCGCGGTCCCAGGCAGAGGTGAAGAGTGATGGTGAGAGTCGGATAGGAAGCCTGCCGACCCGTGTTGAAGTTCTCCCAGGTCATCATAGACGAATCAATGAGCTCGTGTAAGCTTGAATCAGAATCACCAGAAGAATAGAATTTGTCGAATTGCTGCAGCGCTGCTATGTGGCGCATTGTACGAGGCTTCCGAGATAAGAAGTCCGACATGATTGGCGAAAATTGTGAACAAAGGCAGTGAGAGGGAGGATAAGTAAGCAAGCCGCCAGAGGAGAGGAGATCCGATTGCGACAACGTACGTGGTGGTAAAGCAAGAACATACCTAAAGTGAGAAAGACCGGAAGGCTTGTGTCTGGTGCGTTGTGAGCGAATGCCAGACATGATAGATGTATGCAGTCTACACAAATGTGTGCAGGGGTATATGTGGCGCCCCCAAGAGCAGATGGATGAACACCGTTGACGCTCAGAAGCAGGGAGAGACCGCTCTTGGAGGAGAGAACGAAGGAGCAAAAAGAGCCCTTCGGTGGTAGAAGACGGTATTGACAAAGGCAGGCACTGCCGGTGAATTTGGAAGGGAGAACATGGCCGGTGTGTCAAGCAAGTAGAACGGGATAAGGCTTGCAAGGATGGTGAAGCGGCATAGACGAAGTTGTGAGGGTGGAGAGTGGAGAAGAATGCAGAGTGCGCAGGACAGTTGTGGAGGCCACAACGGATCATCGTTGGCCTGTGCTCAATGTGAATGGCTCCTGCCACTTTTTTTCTTTCTCCTGATCTTTTTTTGAAATTTTTTCTTTTTTCGTTCGGCGAGTCAAGTTTAGAGTACTGTATCTGGAAGCATTCTCCAGAAATGTTTGGGAGCGGACTTGCTTCACCACGCTCATCTTCTCGTGTCAACCATCCAGCGAACAGTCGCCTGGCTTTGGGCTTTGGGAGCGATATTATCTCGCTGAAGGCTTCAATTGAGACCATTCCGGTCGCTCATGCGAGTAATTGCCTCGTGTTGCAGCAGCCTTGCCCGAGTTCAACGACATCGACTTGGCAACTCAAATTTGCCTGCCTCGCCGATTCCGAGATTCTGCACCATGTCGACCTCGAACGAAGCGAACGCAGAGCCAGGATACCCGGATCGCAGATTCCACACCGAGCTGCTTCCTTGCGAGGCGCTTGGAAATGTCACGTTTCAGGAAGCCGGTCCTTCTCGCTACGCTGCCGGTGCCGAACCATTCACAAGAGCTACACCGGTGATAGCGTCTTGCATCACACGTGACAGCCTCGACGTTGCTGCAGCACATCTTCAAAAGGGCCAACTCGTTTCTTTTCCTTCCGAAACAGTCTACGGTCTTGGCGCCAACGCTCTCTCGCAATCAGCAGCTTCCAAGATCTACGCTGCCAAAAAGCGTCCGGCCGACAATCCGCTCATCGTACATGTCTCGGACCTCGAAATGCTCGACACCATCTTGCCGGAAAGCTACAAGATGAGCCAGGCGTATCAAGAGCTCATCAAGGCATTCTGGCCAGGCGCGCTGACGTTGCTGTTTCCGGTGGACAAGGAGAAGCCGGCGGTGCCGAAGGTGGTGACTTGCGGGCATCCGAGCGTAGCCGTCAGGATGCCGTCTCATCCGATAGCGAGAGCCTTGATCGCAACTTCACAATTGCCAATGGCTGGGCCGAGTGCAAATGCGTCGGGAAGACCGTCACCTACAACAGCGGCCCATGTGATGCGCGATTTGGGCGGTCAACTTGATGTCGAAGCAAATGCTGATGTGGGGTCCCAGGATGAACCAAAGGGAAGGCTAAAGTACATTTTAGACGGAGGGGCATGTCAGGTAGGAGTCGAGAGCACCGTTGTAGACGGCATCACGGCGCAAGACGAGATTCGCGTGCTCAGGCCAGGCGGAGTCACAGTCGAGCAGATCGCTTCGGTGCTCGACCAAGCAGGCTTGGCCAACCAGGTGAAACTGCGAGTCTACGGGAAAGACCTCGAACGGAGTGCGGAACAAGAGAGCAATCCGACAACACCGGGCATGAAGTATAGACACTACAGCCCCACAGCACGTGTGGTGATGCTTCTGCCTGCAAAGCTATTCGCCCGAGCTGTCGAGTTCCACACTAGCTCAACGGCAGCATCGAACGCGGAGCAGCCGTCTCCTTCGTCAACGAAAGTGGTGCAATCGCTTGTCAACGGCGACTCTGACGCGACGACAAGACCGCAGACCTTCGCCAATGTTGTACAAGATCAGATCACAAACCATCTTCGACAAGATTGCCAGTCCACAGGCGCTTTGCACGTCGGACTCATGATGTCTTCCGACTCGGATCTTTCACGGCTCATCACGTCTTCATCATCCACCTCTACCAATTCTGCCGTCACTTCAGCTCTCCATCCACACCTCCTTCCACCTATCTCCATCAGCGGGCTCGACAAGGTGCTCATCCATCGATTCGAGCTAGGTCCCAGCAACCAGGCCGAGATCTACGCCCAACGAATGTTTGACGGACTTCGAACGCTGGACGAAGGACCGCTGCACGGTGCAGAAAAGTGCGACCTGATCTTTGTCGAGGCGTTGGATGATGCAGGCGTCGGACTGGCGGTCATGAATCGCTTGAAGAAGGCTGCTAGCGCGACGGTTGTTCTTGATTGCTGAGTAAGACTCGACCAGATTCAATCGCATATATACCCACCTCTCCACGTCCGCCCTAGTGTGCAGTTGTGACTTCCTCAAGCGTAGATATAACCGTTTGAAAGTGCATCAAGGATCAGCAGAGGTCGAGAAGATCCATCCTCCCATCGATTTACAATTAAAAAGCGTACATACCTTATCCCTCCTGCGGCTTGGATTGACTCGTACAATCCAACACAGTACTGGCAGACTTGATTCAAGCGTCTCGAACGGTGATGATGCGCAATACAGAGAGCAGTGACAGATCGACGCGCTGCGCGTATCTCACGTCGTGACCGACCAAGACAGAGGCTCGGTGACGGAGTAAAGCGGTTACCCTGCGACAGGCGGACAATGGTGCATGAACTGTCTCGACTCCGTCTGTGTGTTTTGCTTGGCAGTTCAACGAAGCATCGAGGCTACAGGGAGCAGGCCTCGGCGAAGGAATCAACCGCCTTGTCTGGGGAGAACGCGCTGTTCCGTCGGTGTGAGGCCCTTGCGAGACGGCGGCGAAACGTGACGACTCTGCAGGTGCTTGACGATCATCGACAACAAACATCTTTGCTGCCATGAAGAGCAAGTAACATACGCAGAGAAGCAAATCGTGATTCCGAAGTGCCGTTTTCTTTTGTTCAAGCTTTAACCAATCGCAGGCTTGTTTACCAAAGTATGCTTCTACGAGTGCCAAGAACAATATCAATTAGGGCTGCTGACTGCAAATCTAAGCATCCTTACATACCAATCCTGCCTAGTGCATGACTCGGCTTTCCGTGGTTCGGCCTTTGTGTCGATGTACCGCAGCTTTGTTTACTGTATTTGATTCTGCAGTATAATAATCCAATCACACTCTCGTCACACTCAGGGTTCTGTTCGGCAAAGCCGTTTGAAAGGTTATTCAAAGCTCTGCTTCGATGCATGTTTCTTTTGTTCCTTTCTTGCCCGTATTTCAGGCCGAGACCGCTCAAGAGCCCCTTACCAAAAAAAAAAGAAGGCCGGACCAGTCAACCGCTCGACGCGACAAGGTTTTGCTGCTGTTTAGAAAAAGAAAAAGTCTCGCCTGCGCCTCGGCTACATGCACATCAACGCAGAGAGAAGGCCACAAAAAAAAAATTCAAAAAAAATCTGGAGATCCCGGCGGTGACAGCGTCGCGTGTCGTCTCTCTGTTTCTCTGCTGCCGCTGCTGTCACGGCGCAACGCGCGACCCGCCTCGATTGGCCGTTTGGGGCTGTGCACTTGCCAGTATCGCTGTGTTAACCGAATGTGCCGACTGGTACACCTTCGCTTCTACTTCATTCTTTCTTATCACTGGCTCTCTCGCTCATTCTCTCATCCACTTCACTCCAAGCGGAAGGGCCGAAGAAGGCGTGGGATACAGATACGAAAGGAAACCGAGCCAGCGGAAAACGTCTAGCTCGGAGAGGCCGATGAGACTAGATGGCAGAACGGAGCGTGTCGCACCGTCGTCCGTGTTTGAATTCAACTCCGCCACTCTGGCTGGCGCAGTTGCATTTTCTTGCTCTTAGGTTGTTTCATCCCACAATCGCACTCCATTCTGCTGTACTGTACAGTAAAGTGTTTCTACTGTACAATTACACTCGTCTTTCGAGGCTTGGCTTTGCTTTTGGCTGCTCCTCCGCTTGCCAGCCAGCGTTCAGCTTCAAAGGGACCCCTCGCCCATCAAAAAGCTCAAGCGTATCCGTCAGTGTTGGTCTGCTGCTGCACTCTCCGATCATTGTTGGTTGCGCTTGTCTGCTGCTGTGGTCGATCCTGGCAGACGCGAATCGCTTTCGTAGACTGTACGATGTACATGGTGTAGACCTTTGCATCTGTCCATACCAAATCCTCTTATATCTCGCACCTTTCTGCGTACCTCATCTTGCCGATCGTCCTCCATCCGAATCAACTCTATACGAGCAGACACTCTCGCGATCCTGACAAGGATCATCTCCCTAGCAAACCCTACAGCCATCTGGCTGTTCACCACCACCTACACTCTCCTGCCCTTTGTCTCTCCGATCCCTCACCATGCGTCTGACACGGTCAACCGCGCTGCTGACGCTTGCGTCTCTCGCAGCCCTCTCGCACGCAGCCTTATTCAACCTGCCTACGCTGTACTCGTGCGAGCCTGCCTCCATCCGCGTCCTCGCTCAGGGCAACTATACACTCGAAGGTCGCGATCTCGACTCGCACAAGCTGTTTTTCCGCGTCCATGTCGACAAGGGCGTTCGAAGCGTTACATGGGACCCCGTCGACTTGCCCGCCAACTCCACCGCCGTCTTTACCGTTACCGATCAAACCTCGGCGAGCCAGACAAGCGTTGGGTCGGTACAAGGCCTCGTCTATCCGAATCCGACGGGAGACACGGCATGTCTCGACACGCGCAAGGATAAAGGTCGTGCCAGCTCAAAGCAGAAAAACATGGTGCCTACCATCGTGGGCATTGTTCTGGGTGCCTTTTTTGTGCTCGTATTGCTACTGGTGGCAGGGATGATGTACAGGCGGCGTAAGGAGAAGACGCAAAAAGTCGAAGAGGACTCGGTCGATCTCAACCATGGCTACACTGGCAAGACTCCGGCCGGTGGAAGTTATATGGCCAAGCTTGTACCCGGTTTGAAATTGCAAGATGCCCGACCACTGCCTAGAGATGCTAGGCTCGAATCGGAACTGGCCAACTACTCTTCCACTCGAAGAGGTACACACTACTACAATAGCCCTCCTGCTCCTCCAACCACCTCGGCTGACGCTGGCTACGAACTGCCAAACTACCATCAATCTCAACGACTGTCAAGAGCACAACAGCATTATCCCTACCCTCAACAGCAGTGGTATCCGCAGCACCCGCAGCCGCAGCAGCAGCAGCAGCAGCAGCAGTCGTTGCAAGCGCAACAACCTTCACCCTCTCCATCCGCAGCAGCCAACCCATTCTCTTCCTCCCCCAACCTCCCAAGATGCTACGACCTCCCGCAAGACCTGTACACCCAGCCCGACTATCAACGCTCCCAGACCTCTTTCCTGTCCAAAAAGGCGTCCCAATAACCTCCCCCCCCCCTCTCTCTCACACACTCTCACTCACCTTCGACTTCGACTTCTGTACTCTCTCACTCACCTTCGACGACTTGTGTACTCCCACACACTGTATACCTTCCGGACTGGTTCCGTCCTCTCGCTTTGCGTAGAAACTATTCATTAAGCAAGATAACTTAAACAATGCATGCAAAAAAGGAGAGAGACGGTGAGGCATCAAACGAAGCGTCGTCCAGCAACGACAGCCGACGAGGTATAAGCTATGTCCGAAAATAAGAGATGAAGCAGCATTCGGGAAAGAAGCGTGAATAGTCTTTCCCGAGTATACCAACAGAAAGAAAGAAAGAAAGAAGAGGATCTCGTTAATCGTACCAAACGATCCGCATCACATAACAACGCAATCAGCCTTCGACGACACCCTACGCGACTTTTTCCGCTCCACCGCCGACTGAGGCGTAGGCGTCACCTGTCCCGTCGCCAGCCCGGCTCTACCCATCTTCTTGGCACCTGGCGTACCTTCCGCGGCGCCGTGGTTAACGATGCCCGTACTGAGTCGTCGACGGAACCTCTCTTTGGCCGGCAGATTGTTGCCAGGCTGCTCGTTGGTCAGCACCGGTGTCGACATGCCAAAGTGCGAATACGATTGCTGCTGCAACTGTGGCGATTGCGTTTGTGGTTGCTGGGGCGGTGGATGCTGTTGCGCCGACGAGCTACGAGAACTCGAGTGACCCAGAAGAACACCCCCAGCGCTCGAAACGCTGCTGGCACCACTGATGCTGCTGTAGCTCATCGAACTGTGCCTCCTCACGCCGTGCAGCGCACCATTGCCATAGGGACTTCGCATCGCCTCATTCGCGGCCTCGGCAGCAGGTGGCGACGGAGATCGCTGGCGACCGCGAATCAACGAGATGCGACGCTTGCGCACAGCTGCCGGATCCTTCGTTGGCTTCGCTCCGAACGCGCCAGGTCCATTGGGCGGAGAAGGCGGCAGTTTGGCCTCGTCCTCCTTGTCCGGACTCGAAGACGCGCTCAAGTCGAGCTGCGCTTGCGCTTCCGCCGTTGGCGACTTGGACTGACGCTTCATACCAAAAGGAAAGCGGAAGTTGATAGGAGCCGCGCCGGCGCTGCCAAGCACGGGCGAAGTGGACGCCAAATGCGCTGCTGACGACCTTGGACTCGCCTGATCCATAGACGCTCGGTGCTGGAACAAGAGCAACTGGGCACGCAAGTTGCAAGGCGATGGAGCATGGCCTGCGCATCTCGCATGACATACCAGACCGCACTCCTCGCACAGCACGGCATGCTTCTTGACCGGCTCGCGGCAGATCTTGCAAGCCACAGCCTTGCTGAACGTGCTCTTGACAAACGCATGCGGCTTGGCTTCCTCGTCTCCCAACAGACCGAGATCAAGCATTGAAGTGTCACCTGTTGGCGTGAGCACTGTCGGGCTGCCAGGAAGCTGCACGTTTGGCTTTTCAATGACAGGCAGTGCACTCGACTGAGCCGGAGGAGAAGTTGTTGGTGAGACGCCATGGGCCGTCTCTGTGTACGTGGCTACTGAAGACTCGGCAGGTGATGTATTGGCGCGGAGCCCCTCCAGGTCGGGACGTTGCAGAGTCGGAGGCGGCGACGAGGTGGACCTTTCCATCGAAGGCTGCACAGCTTTGGCGTCTTCCTCAAAGATGCGAGGATCGAGGCGTCGCGCCTCTACGCTGATGCGACGCAGGAATGGAACGCTATCCTGCGGTCGCAGCTCCTTGTGGCTCGACCAGACCTGCTGCATCCACTCGTGCTCAAAGAGCATCTCGGCGCTGGGGCGCTTGGTCGGGTCCTTGTTGAAGCACTGCGTCAGCAGGTCGCGCAGCGAGTCCGAGCACTTTTCGGGGATAGGCGGACAGTCGTCCTCGACAATCCTGAACATGGCTGACATGGCAAGCATGTCATGGTAAGGGGGTTTCCCAGTCAACAGCTCGATGATGGTGCAGCCGAGCGACCAAATGTCAGCAGCCGTGGTGACGCCTTTCAGCTCGATAACTTCGGGAGCCATCCAGTTCGGTGTGCCGATGGCATCGTTCTTGTTGCCCATCTTCTTGACTGCTTTCAGGTTGAGCGAAACACCAAAGTCGGAAAGCTTGACATTGCCGTTCTTGGTGGTCAGGATGTTGGCAGCTTTCAAGTCGCAGTGCACAACATTTTGCTCGTGGAGGTAGTTGAGACCCTCGAGGATCTTGACGACGTAGCTGGCGACGAGCTTCTCAGGAAAGTTACCGAAAGCTTTGAGCGTGTGCAAGAGCGAGCCATTCTCGACATATTCCAAAATGATGGAGACCACATCGGGGCCGCGCACGAGCCCCTCGTACTTGACGACGCTCGGGTGGGTGAGGCTCTTGAGCAGATCGACCTCACCCATCAGCTCGGTGACCTCGTCGTCAGTGCGGCCCTCGAGCTTGATCCTCTTGACAGCAACCATGCGTCCAGAGTTGAGGTTCAGGGCACGATACACGGAACCGAATTGACCTCGACCAATGCAGTTGCCCAGTTGGTAGGTGATGTTGGGCTTGCCTTCTTCCGTGACGACGATCTTGTGCTTCGGACCCACCGCATCACGGCTGCCTCTCGTCCCTGCTGATCCATTCTCGTCCGTAGTGAGACTGCCGAGCGTGTTGGTGTAGATGGAACCGATCTCGGAGTCGAAACGGCTGCGCGACGTCGAGATGAAGGAACGCTCGTCGACCGAAGCGTCCGGCGATCGTGCGCCAAAGGACATGGGACGGTTTAACAAAGGGAGATGCAGGTCGGAAGAGTAGCGCATGTGTCGAAATTGGGGCTTGGAACTGGCCTTTGGCGAGCTGCCGCTGCCGCTGCCGTTCGTCGCCGTCGACTGGCCAGACGCCAGTGAAAACGTGTCAATACCTCCTCCTGCCCCGTTCATCGAGATGTTACGTGCCATTCTGCGAGCACCAGGAGAGTCATTGGCACCGCGCGGGAAGGGAACCCGGGTCGACGGGGATGCATCCGACTCGGTGTTGGACTGAGCACCAAGATTGAGCAGGGACTCGCGCGAAGGATTGAGCAGCGAAGGCCCTGGATAGAGTCGAGCGCTGTGCCGTCTGGTGGGACCTTGTGAGGTGGGGCTGCCCGAAGCAAACATGTAGTCGCCGAGATTTTCAGTGGATCCAATCACGGCTCGAGGGAATTGACCCAGCGCCAGCTCCTGACTGATGCGCTTTTGCGACGTGCTACGAGCCAGCGGGGCCGGCTTGACTGCAAAGGCTTTGGCGGACTTGTCCGATTCGCTGCTGCCTCTCCTCTCCTCACCCCGGTCCATGGGGATAGAGTACGGTCTGGAGAATGAGACTGCGGTGGGCAACTCTTCGCCAGTGGTCGCTGCAGCGTTGTCCTCTGGCTCCTCGGCGACGCCCGTGAGGCTGATGGCGGACTCGCTCAATTTGCGGTCGCGGTACGGCAGACGACCGTCCTCGTCACCATGGTAGCTGTTCTGTTTCACCGAGTCGGCAAACGTGATGGAGGGGCTCTTGACCTTAGGGTAGCCAAGTTCGATGGAGCGCCGCTTGGAATCTTTGGAGGAGGGATCGAGGCGTGAAATATCGGACTGTCCCATGAGAATGCGTTCTGCCTCGCGTCTGTTGCTCTGAATGGCCAGCATGGTTCTCTTGGGGGTATCTCCGCTCAACGACAGCTCGGAGCTGTTGTTGATACGATCCAGATCGCCGTTGCCGACCGAGAGGAGTTTTCGGTCCTGAGCGCGTGGGGTGGAGGGTGGAGTCATGGAAGTTGTCCTGGGCTCGATCTTGATGGCATTTGCACGAGCAGATGAGACCTTGGAGCTGCGCCTGGCCATCTTTTCCGTCGCCTGAAGTGTGTGAACTACGCGGAGCAGGCCTTCGACTGTTGCGTCGGTAAGATCGAAGCTTTGAAACAGATCTTTGGAGCGCAGGCCAAGGTGATCGCGTGCAGCCCTCAGGAACCTCGAGATGTTGTCAGCCTTGACCCACTCGAGATCTCTGCGGTCGATACGGTGGACGCTTCCGGGCCGGAGACGATTTGCGAGGAGGCATAGAAGGACGCCGTCGGCGATGCTGTTCCAAAAGCTGGATGCTTCGATGCTGGGATCGTGTGCATCGATGTTCATCTGTGAGACAAGAGCAGAGATGCGCTGCCTGTCGAGACCCTCGTCGGTCTCTTGGAGACGGCTGAGCTCGCGGATCATGAAAGACCGAGCTTTTCGAATGCTTTCCAGAGCGGCCTTGGGCGAAGCTAGATCGGACATGCCAAACGATGCATTAGTGGCGGACGAGGCGATGGTGAGGTTGCTCTCGGACAGCATGGTAGTGCCTGTTCCAGCCGTTGCAGCGCTTGTTTGACTCGGTTGCGCAGAGATCTGAGTGGAGGAATCTGCTGCCGATGTGCTTGCGTCGTCATTGAGGATTCGAGCAGAATCAGCGTCTTGGCGACTGCGTCTGAACCATGTGCCGGCAGAAGACTTGGGCTCGGAAGGTCTTGCATTGCGATCCTTGGGTGGGCTGAGCGTGTCAGTGCTCACGTTGCGCAACGCCAAGGATGAGGCTTCCGACTCGGAATCGGCGGTGCGTAGGGTGGCGTTGCTTTCCTTGCGCGAGCGGTGTTGTTTGGAAGGCGTGCGAGGATGGGAGAGGTCGTTGTGAGAGTCGACAGCACTCATAGCTGCACCGAAGCTGGCGTAAGCTAAGCCGGGCTGAACACCTGTTCGAGGCGATGAACCGCTGATGCGTGTTTGTGTTCGCGTGGTGGCCTGACCTTCGCTACGGGCGCTAGACATTGCGTCGTGGGATTGAGTTCGGGAGCTGCGGACGAGCTTGCGCAAGAAAGAAGGCTCTTGGGTATCGAGCATGGGATCCGAAGCGAGGTGGAGCTCAGGCGTCGAAAGAGAAGCGGCCTCGAGGTTGGTGAGGTGCCTATGACGAGTGGCCTTGTTCCTACGTTCTGCCGACTTCTTGTGGGCCAGCGACTTGGTGGGCGAGGCGGGATTGGAGCGCGGTATGGGCACGCTCAGTCGATGGGGCGAGCTGGGAGCGGCGACATTGGATGCAGATTGGGAGGGTGTAATGGAGGAGGCAGAAGACGAGGCGCCTGAAGCGACCGACTGAGAAGTTTTGGGCGTCTGTTCGTCGTCGATGTTGTAGACGCGACGATGCGGGATAGATGGAGATTGGGGAGTGCCGCGCTGACGGAAGGATGACGTGGGCGTGGATGGAGAGGGTACTGATTTGACTGTACGTAGGGACCTGCCGTTGGTCAAGCTGGTGTCCGCAAATGAGGCCGGGGGCAATCGATGCGCCTCAGCTGAGCGGTGGTCCATGTTGATGAAGTCCGGGGCCGATGGCAAGATGGTAGCTGTTGCCGCAGCCATAGTAAGGACGGCGTCTTGGTTCTTTGATGAGAAAGCGACTGGAAGGATCGACGACGTTTCGGCAGGAGAGGGCTCAGCTGGACCCCATGTTAGCCTGTCTGATCGATGAGGATTCCAACACTGATAATGCCTTTTCTGCAATTAGCGGAAAAGACCGGAAAGGAGGGAAACGAAGCAGATGTGTGAGCATGGATGAACCCGCATAATCTTGTTTTGGGACATTCCGATGAAGGAAGCGTGGGCATGCCCTGGATTCCGTCGGGAACAAGGCAGAAACTACTTACTGTTTCGGCTGCACGGTACAGTACAGTACAGTGACGTGCGACTGCTTCAAGACAAGCTCAGAGTTCAAAGAGCGAAAAAGCTTGATTCGAAAGCCAGTCCAAGTGGGGTTTGCGTTGCCGTAAAGTTCGAGAAAGGAACAAGGCCGATGAGCGATTTGCGATCTTGGATCTGAGATTTGAAAGATCTGCTTGTAAACTGTGGCGCTTTGCTGCGTTCGATCGACCTAATCCAAGGTCGAAAGCGTCAATCCACCGAATCGCATCGAAGCTGACAAATCCCGAAGCAGCTGGCCTTACAAAGCCTCAGCGTGTATGTGATGAAGCCGCACCGTGAGATAAAGGTGCAAGAAAAGCAAAAGGTTGTCGGGCAATCCGAAGCTACGCTCAGCGTTTCATAGGAGCGTATGAACGGAATGTCGGTTGTGCTCCAATTCGCTTGCCGGCGACTAAGCCCGATTCGAAGTTTTGTCGGAAGTTGAGCTTGAGGCAAATCAAGCAAGAGCGTGTGTAGGTGTTTGTAACGACGGAAATAACGACAGCTGCCAGGTTCCAACGGGTCAACCGGCCGAAAATGGCTGGACAATCTCTTGGCTGTCGAGCTAGTGCTGGTTGGGGAGATAAGGATCCGCGCTGTAAAGCTGATGAGCTTGGATCTAAGAAAGATGAAAGCGGTATGTGAACGCGATCAATGCGAGCTGGCGATTGGCGATTGGCGGTAGAGAAAGAGGGATAGCGACGACAATCAAGTGTGATTGAGTGGTTGATGTTGACCTGCTGGCAAGTCTATGGTGCTTGGTCGGTAGGATGGTATATGCGAGGCTGCTGTGGATGAGCCGTGAGGGCGTCGCCAGGCCGATGGAAGGTGAAGAGTCCGGGAGGATGGTTGGGATGCTGAGATGAAGGTCGAAGGGGATGTTGAGCTCGAGAGATGGCGTTGAGTGCAAATAAAGCAAGCCAAAGGCTGGGCCCCGTATGATCATGCACACTCAACTGCGCTGTATGCTGCAGGCAACAAACGAGGTCAGCGACAGTAATTACTAGCAACGGACGGCTGTGTCGAGGCACCTGTCGGCCTGAGACAGACTCAGATGCACACTTTGGAAGCGCCGAGGGATCGAATTTTTTATTTTTATTTTTTTTTCCTTTTTCTTTTTGGTTGGTTTTTCCTCTGGCGTGTTGCCACCTGCCAACAGGGGCCAGTTGGAAAGCTCGGGGGTCAAAGAGCAAAAACGCGCTTGCTTGCCCGTTAGCCCGCCCGTCGTCCGCCTTACAAGAAAAAGCACCCACAAAAAAATCAACAATAATTCCATATTGACCGAAGCAATGGCCATCGGTTGTTGCACTTGGATCACCAACACCAACACCATCCAAGACCGACCAACCGCTTTTCAGGGTGTCGCGTTTTTGTTCTATAAGAAAAATAAATCAATAAATAAACAAAAAGATAAATGAAATGAGACAAACCCGGTTCTTCTGCCGCTTCCTCGAACTTGCATACCGTCATTGAGGCATCACAGGATCGATTGGTACACTCGCGACGGCTCTTTGTTCTTTCCCTGTCGACGCTGTCTTCTCAACAATGAAGGATGGATGCCAGGATGGATGCAGATCAACGAGGTCCAACGAGGCCACTCGCAAATGAAATACAGAGGCTGGATGACGCGATCGTACAGCTAGCTCGTGGGAGGGGCGCAATTCCATCTAGCAGCCTTTCCGATCTATCCGAATGGTCAAGTGGCTTGCATTTTGGACAGAAGAGCTTCTTCGAGGGTACGGGGGCGGAAAGACAAAGAAGAACAGCGACCGAAGCTCGTTTGTGAATCTCGTTCGGAAACAAGTCAAGGCAAAGGCAAGGCAAAAGCAAGGCATAGGCATAGGCATAGGCGGCGCCGCAATCGCAATCGACTCGATCCGATTTCTCAACGTCAATTAACCATTCGGCCGTTCGGACTTTAGACGTCGCTGTTCCAGACGACTTTGGCATAGGGGGTGGTGGTTCAAGGCAAAGAGCAAGGATGCACTAACCAAACTTGGTTAACCTGGATGGAGTGCGCTTTTCTCGCTTTTCGATAGCCAAAATCCTATGCGTCACAGCGGCTGCCAGACCAAGGCGCGTCATGATCTCAGGGTGCAATCTCGGTTACTGTAGCTGTGCGAGCGAGCGAGCGAACTAGAGTGGCGAGATGCGCAACAGACGCTGCTACCACACCCGAACCTTTTCTACTGTACTGTACTGTACTTTATGCTCTCAACTGACGGCTAAAAGGCAAGGCCTGTTCCATTGTCTGGACTGCTTCCGGTGCGTAACTTATCTGCAACCAAAGTTTACCCTTCTTTCTTTCTTTCCATCACTTACTTTGCGGTGGAGAGTAGAGACCAACTGTAACGAGTGCTTGTGCTAAACTCACATCTTATACGTAAGCCGAGGCGAGGCGAGACGAAGTCACCTCCCTGCAACCCAAAGTGAGAAAGCACACAATCTCAAGCTTCTTTCGAAAGAAAAATACTGTACAGTACCGTAACTTGATAATACTACACCGTATCGTTGCAACCTTTCGACCTGCAACCTGTTCATCAGCTGCGCGAAGGTCATGGTTAGTTTGCGGCATTTGTTTTTCGACCTGAACCTGATTGTGTGCCGGGCTGACGAGAGAATGAACAACCGAGCTCACTCGTCCCCCTGAATGCAAAAGATAGACCGAAAGAACGAGTGGTGTACATTTATTGCCAAGCCTATAGTCTGACCCTTGCGGGTGCCGCGGTGCTGGTGCTGCATTGCTGCAGTGCTGCAGTGCTGCAGTGCTGCTGCTGCTACAAAAGGACTCGCTGTTCCTGCAAGCGGTCGCCGTCCTGTGTGTCGCATGCATGACAGTTGACAGAAGATCACGCACAACCGCCGCTGCAGGGTCGCTTGTCTTCGTTCTTTGTTCTTTTTTTCTCCTCTCTCTCTCTCTCTCTCTCTCTCTCTCTCTCTTTCTCTCTCTCTATCTTGCAAAGCGAGTCAAGTTCGGTTTGGGCGTCGGGCCGGTCACAATCTAACGTGCTAAATTAGCATGACCACGTTCCCCCCCTGCTTGCGATTTCTTCTGTCGCTGATCGTGTCACCAGCTTACGGCTCCCTCCCATCTTGCCGGCTCAGATCCAGGATGCGAATGCAGGCTGGCGCTTATCTCGATGGCGGGACCTCATCAAACTTACTATCGTGGCTCTGTGCTCGATGAGTTGAGCATGGATATCAAGCACGACCTTCCAACGGCACCACGACCGGCTTTCCAGCGCCTCGTCGTCAGCCGGCTCTTGCAAGCGCGTTGAAAGGGACATCGGCAAAGCAAACGCTTCGCCGCGCAGCACCAGTGTGTGTGCGTGTGTGTGCGTGTGTGTGTGTGTGTGTGTGTCAGAGTGCATGTTGCACAGTGGATGGATGCAAGGTGCAAACCCTGCCTCCTGCCGGTAATCGAACAATTCTCCTCACCCCGTTTCGCCCGTCTTGGTCGGTCAACAAACAAATCCGACAACCTGCTCAGCCAACCTGCGCAATGTTCTGCACTGTACAGCACTGTACGGTACGATCTCTGCGAGGCACTCCAATCGCTGGCAACGCCTCTTGCCAGTTTTCCAACTCAGCAAGCGAAATACAGTAACCCCCTCAATTGCTTAGCATCCTGTCAGCTTTGTGGCGCGAGAACGACAAGGAATTCTTTCTCCCTGCCACCTCCCGCCGCCATTCAAGAGAGGAAGACGGATCACCTTGGCTTGGCACCCATGTTTCCTCGGTCTCGTCGGGGCGAAACGGAGAAGTGAGAGAGAGAAAGAGAGAGAGCGAGGAGTCGTTCGAGCTGGAAATACCAAACCAGGTAGGTGTAAGGGCTGTTTCCCCACACTTCCACCGCTGGCAAACAACCGAGGCGTCAGATCTGGAACTGGACCTGTCCACCGGCTGCCAAAGTCCCGTCTGAGTTGGTCGCAAAGGTGAGATGAGACGACCACTTTTCTCCTTGAATTTGGCGCGCCACTCCCAGCCACCCATGCCACCACTAGCAATCACGAGGCCTTCGAGAGGGGAACCCAGTTGCGGGTCAAAAACACGAGCACATGTACGCGCTTGAGGAATTCAACCTACGACAGCATCCAACGGCGAACAACCTGGCAGCCAAACCATGGAAAGGGGCTTCTACCCGCTGCGTTGCGCATCGCATGTCGACTCTCATCCCGGGCAACACTGTATTTCAACAGTCCGACGATATCGTCCAACAGTGGTGACCCTGTCTCAAGCTGGCCGTCAGGGAAAAGACCCTTGTCTCACTTGTTTAGATGGACCCTGACCTCCTCTCTTCTTTTCCCGAGACTCGTTCCAACACATTGGCTCGGTTTCTCGCTTAATCACCAACGAAGACAGTCCAGCTACTGTACACTATGACATCTTTTCACATACAAGATACGCTAGCATCGAACCTCCTGCATGGATGGTGAATGGAGAGATAGCGACTCACTGGATGCTGCAGTTCGGCACCATTCAAAGACCGATTCATTCCAGAGTTGGGGGTTCTTCTTGTTCTCCCTGCCCCGACCAGGATAACGGCGTAGAAAACATGTACGTTCCGATCGCCAAGGTCGAAGCAAAACGCTCTTCCGCACTTCCGTCGTCAGCATCCATTTCCTTTGGCATACCGTACAGTACAGTACAGTACTGTACTGTAATTTACTGTATCTCCTCAGTCTGACCCCCGCATTATCGTCTCCTCGACAGTTGATTCGCTATCTATGCTGTTCGACAGGGTCCAGCTCCTCGCTTGGAGCAAATCCATATGGTCTCTCAACCATACCCGCATCTCTGGACCCTGAGTCGGCGATATCGCCCGTCCTTGAAGCAACGATTGCATGATTGCGTCGGTCTCTGAAGGTCCAGCACGCGCTCTGGCTTGGTTATGTTGAAGAATTCATCCGCACAGTATGCACGATGTCATCAGCTCGATTGCAAGGTGCAATCATGCAAAACGACTCGACGTCGTGCCGCTTCCTACTGTATTCGTCCTCTTCCGTTCGGACTCGCAATCTTTTCTCGCTTCGGCAAAGATGGAGGACCCTGACTTGTAGCTTGTTTGGAGGTCTAGGACTGCCGACAACCAAGCTCACACATGCGAGACATCTGCTCAGCCCTGCCTGATCTGGCTGCGGTTTGTCCTCTTGGTATCCTTGCAGGAGCATCGTTGAGAGGGTGCGATTTGCCGTGCCGCAGCAAGTGACTTATGCTCAGCCGCCAAGTCGGTGGCTTTGCTTCGGCTATTCGTCGCAATCTCTTCTCCTCGTTGTCTCCTATTTTCTCTCTGGATTCCGACTTGTCAACGACACCCAGACTTTCAGGCCCGCATTCCAGCGTCGCCTCCTTCAACAATGATGTAGATATCTTGTTCGACTGCCTTGCGCCTCCCCCGCATTCCAGAATTCGGGATCATCTCGACAGAACCGCAACGCCCCTCGACCGTGCCTTACCACCTGACATGATTAAATGCGGTTGACGTCCGAAACTTTGATTTCCTGACCAAGCTCGTTGACCAGCACTCTGCACCGAAACATCCCGCGAGGCACGCGCGGCAAAGCTGCGTCACGGCGTCATGTCGCATCCACTAGGTATCGACCCTATATTCGGGTAGGATGTCAGAATCCAGAGAGGATCAGGTGGGCGAGAAACCTCGCAACGTCATGCGGTGGGGCTATCAACCATTATTGACCGCCTTCACGATCTTCCAGCCCGAACCACATCTGACATCCGATGGTTTGCTCGATTGGACGAGATCCAAATCCCGCTGACAGGAACGATTGATGCGATTCTCGATCTCAATCGACAAGGTGGGGTGCGCCCATTGCCTCTTGCCAATGTTTCAGCCCACCACCCGATAGCCTCGATCGCCACGAGGTGCCGGAAGCAAGGCTCTCACTAAAAGATTTCAAGGCGCGGTCCGATCATGTATTGCGCCAGAGCGGTTCCGATGCCGAAGGCAAGGCGAAGTTGCTCCGAACTTGGCCATCAGTGAATGCAGCCCATTCTCGGCAAAGTCGAATCCAAAAAGAGTTGTCAGATTTGAGAATAGTACAGAAAAGAACAAGATCGATGCTGGATGGTATGCTGGGTCATAAAGCGTTTTCAGTGGATGTGGAAGTTCGTTTCAGGAATCCATCTCGCTCACGCACTCCCAAGTGCCTTTAAGATTCTCCTTCCACAATGTGATCTTGCCATCACCGCAGCTGACAGCAAGCACGTTGCCACTGACGCTCCAACTCACTCTCCAAATGGTATCGGGGAATTTGTTGGTTCCAGCAGCAGCGCCAGTTGAGGAGGCGGAGGAAGGATTCAAGGCGGTTTTCGACCAAGCTGCGGTGGGCGAGTCCTGGGTCCAGATCAAGACAGTGCGGTCCTGCGAGGCGGTCGCGAGGTAGCTGCGGGGAAGGCCAACGTTGGGAGCAAAGGCTACATCGCGCACCCAGTCGGTGTGGCCTTGAAGTGATTCTGCCTCGACAAAACGGTTGGCCTCTTCGCTGAATTGCCAAATCTTGACCGTGTTGTCGCAACCGGCCGAGGCGAAGCGCTTGACGAGCTTGGCCTCGCCATTAGCTGGGGCAGCGTTAGAAGCGCCAGTAGACTGTGCCGAGATGAGGGAGCCGGGCACAACAGCGGGAGCCCAGGAAACGGCATTGCAGCCAACGGGATGCGCAGCTACGAGGTCGACGGCCCATGTGCCGTCGTTGTTGAACGTGAGAACCGAAACGTTGCCATCGGACGAAGCGCAGGCGAGGATGGAGCCGAGCTCGTGAGGAGCCCATGAGATCGAGTTGACGGAAGCAGTGTGCAAGGCGTGCTCTTTGATCTTTGTCCACCCACCTGCGGTTGAGGTCGGAGCGCCGTAAGCTGAATGCGAGCCGTAGGGTGCGGAAGCAGTGTTTGCGGCGCCGGCGCCATTGTCCTTCCAGATGATGACCTTTCCGTCGTACGAGCAGCTAGCAAGAATGTCTCCGAAAGTAGGGTGAGCCCAAGCGACCTGCCAAACGGGACCCTGGTGGCCGTGGAGAGTCTCTGCATTGGTGGAAGGTGTGCCATTGACAATGTCGAATACCTTGACGGTGCGATCGGAAGAGCAGGTAGCAAGGCGTTTGCCATAAAAATCAAGCTGTGCATCGTGGACCATATCTTCGTGCTGGGTCTCGATGTTTTTGGGTCGTTCTGCCGAGAGCGAAAGCCCCGTGGACGAGGAAGTGACGGTGGTCATGGTTGTAGTCGTTACCTTGGCCAACTACGATGCTGAGCGCTTTTGATATGATAGAGATGCGGAATGCGCTGAGCGTCGAGGTGACAATGGCGATGGATGGCGAGGCGGTGGATAGGTTGGTGTTGAATTGCGAACGAACTCGTCGATGTTCCAGCGCATCCCTCGCTCTGAGCACAGACGTCCGCTTTCCAAAATCTCAGTTCTCGGCCGTGTTGCAAAATACGCCACATCCCCAAACCTAACATTGCAGTGGTAAAAAAAAAAAAAAAAAAAAAAAAAAAAAAAAAATCAGACGGGGATGAGGACGCCTCTCTCCCCACACACCAAACCAACGACGGCACGGCAAAGTTGGACACTTTTTGGCTGATTCACAATTGACTCAGCTTGGCCTCGCGCAGTAATCGTTCACGCTGCTCCTCACCATTGCATCGATTATCCACTCCCAGTCACGTTTCAATTCGCAGGCGGTCTTTTTGGAGGAAAGGGGTGTTCCTTTTGAACAACGCGCCTGTTGTCCTTATCAAGCTTCCGGAGGCAACCGTCAAAGGATACGAGTAACCCCACCATGCAGAGATCCTCGATATCTTCTCAACGGAGCAATGAAACAAGCCCACTTCTCTCGGCGCAGCACTCATCCTCTGCACTCCCGAATGACGAGCTCATCCCTTCCCGCTCTCTGACGCCTTCCTATACGCTAGCAACCGCATCTCCGAGATCACGCAAGCTCTCCGTCACCACAAAGCCTACCTTTCATCAGGACCTCACACCCGAAACAGCAAGGCTTCTCGAGCAGTCGCCCGATGCTTCTCCATCGCAAGACAACAATGACCTGCACTCGTCCTCACAAGACATTGAACACGCCAATTCATCCGATGATCAAGATGGGGTCAACGAGCTACCCTTCCCCATTCAGACCGACCCTTCAAAACCTTTGAGACCCAAAAACTATCGAATCAACAAGAATGCTTCCAAACTCAGAGGCTTTGTCAAGCGCAACGAGGGCATCTTGTTGTTGGGACTTGCTCAACTCTTCTTCTCCACCATGAACTTTTTCTTCAAGCTCATCAACCTCTTACCTCCCGAGGAGAGTGCACCCGTGACCGCGCTCGAGATCATCTTGATCCGCATGTCTATCACCTGGATTGGCTGTGTAGCCTTCATGCTTGCTTCCGGAGTTCCAGATCCCTTTTTGGGTCCCAGGGAGGTCCGCAAGCTCTTGGCACTTCGAGGTTTTGTTGGTTTCTTTGGCCTCTTCGGACTGTACTACTCGCTTCAATATTTGTCGCTCGCAGATGCTACCGTCATCACATTCTTGGGTCCACTTGCCACCGGTCTCCTTGGCTACCTGGTTCTAGGCGAACCGTTCACGCTACGTGAGACTCTTGGTGGCATTGTCAGTCTCTCAGGTGTTGTCCTCATCGCTAGACCTGCTTTTATCTTTGGCAGAAAAGCCGCCGACTCGGATCTTGACCATCCACTCAGCCTTGACCTCGTCAACTCGACAGCCGCTGATGCTGCGAATGCGACAGTTCAGATGGGCGCGACTGTTGTCAAGCGTCTGTTGCACAATTTGACTGTCAGCGCAATGCTTCCGCGAAACAGCAGTGCAAATAGCACTCTCATCGATGCCGCAGACGCTATCGTCACCATCGACGGTGTCACTGAAAAACAGCGCCTCTTTGCTGTTGGTCTGGCATTGCTAGGAGTGTGTGGTGGGGCTGGAGCCTACATCACCATCCGCGCCATCGGTCGTCGCGCATCAGCGACCCACTCGGTCGCCTACTTTTCGCTCTACTCGACCATTGTCAGCGCCCTCCTCATGTGGTTCACCGACACCAAGTTCGTTCTCCCAACTCAGCCAAAATGGATCTCACTTCTCGTCTGCGTCGGCATCTTTGGTCTCGCTGCCCAGGTAAGCTCGCTTTTTTCCCTTCTTCCTCCTGCCCCCTTGCCTCATGTTTGGAAATGTCGGTCGCTCACCACTGTTCACTTTCCCCCTTGATCCAACGACAACTAGATCCTGCTGGCCATGGGTCTGCAAAGAGAAAAGGCAGGCCGAGCCGTCTCAGTCACATATCTTCAAATCGTCTATGCCTCTCTTTATCAGCTGATATTCTTGCACACTCCCATTCAGCCATTGAGCGGCATCGGCATGGTCATCATCCTCATTGCCGCCGGCTGGGTCGCAGCTGGCAAGTCATGACTCTTTCAACATTGTAGATTCGCAATGGGGCTCAATGTCACTGCATAGATTGATTCTGTTTGCACAATCGCACATTTCGATAGCGGGTGTGGTTGGGGAGAGCCTGCGTGAGGGCACAAGTGATAAATTTTCACTCTTCGCGCGGAGGCAAGCCGGAACCAGCTGCGGGTGGCCACCCGACGAAGGCCCCGACCGGATGCGGGGCGGTCTTTTCCGCCGGTTGATTGATGGGTAAATCCGAGATCCCTGCAAGAGCCAAAGAAAGAAGAGAGTCAGTGTCGTGAACAGATGTACATTTTGATAAGGATCGTGCACTTACAGCCCGGCTTCTTGTCCCTATCGAGGTCGTCTTCGAATTCATCCTCCTCTTCCTCATTGCTGGCGTTGGACTCTCCAAGTCCTTCTGCGCCAAGCAACTCGGCGCCGGCGACGCCGGCGATGAGGTCGAGTCCGCTCGTCATCTCCCTATCTGTCGAACTGGATGACGCAACGCCCTGTGGTGCCGTGCGCTCTGTGGTGCCTTGAGGATGCGACGAAGAGTCGTGTGCACTTGTAGCGCCGACCTTGTGATGCCTTTTCTTGAGGCTGAGGTCGAGTCGTCGGAAGGCAGACTGCATGATTTGAAGTTGTCTGTTGGAAGCTGTAAAGCGGTCCGACAATTGTCGCAGCAGATCGTAGGCGAGTACGAGAAGTTCTTTTGCCTCTTTGAGAATGGTACTAGAGTTGGGATCTTGCGATGGATCCATGAGTCGTGATGTGATGTAGATGGCAGGGATTAGGCCTCGACCGGTCTGACTCAGTTGGTACGACATAACCGAGCCAAAGTCGGTGTAGTCTCCACGCTGAATCATTTTACGCTGGGAGAGGAGCAGCTCTCGACACCATTTGACCATCTCATCACGATAGTCGATCCTAGGCGGCTGACGGCTCAAATGTGTGTTTCCGGCGCAGAACAGGTGCCTGAAGATGAAGATTTTGATGAAGGCTGCTGTTGTACGAAGGCGTTCGATGTGTGCTTGGTACATGGGATCGTCGTCGTGTGCTGATGTTGGTGTGGGTGTGTCTGCAAAGCGAAAGTCGTCGACGAGCTCGAGCTCTTCGTCAAAACCGATAGCTTCGTGATCGGCCATGCAACCATCGTCGTGGTTTTCCAATTGCCTGGGTCGCTTGGGTTTCTTGCGCATGACTCGTTCGAGCGCGGCGGATGCACTGCAAGCTGGAAGGTTGATCTTGTCAATGACGCGTTCGAGAACACAAAAGAGGCGAATGACAGCTCGATGCCATGGTCGGAGAGTACAGGCACGATCGAAAGAGGTTGCAGCGGGCAGCCTCTCGGTGTACTCGTCAGAATCGACATTGATTTCTGGGACGTCCATGTCGGAGAGACGCAGCATGACGGGACGTCCATAGGCAGCTGAGATCTTGTCGCCGCAGTAGACGGCCCAGACGGTGCGACGGCGAGCTTCGATCTCGGAAGGTGTGAAAGCGTCTGTGTAAGTCTCTGCAGAACGATGTAGACCGACATCGAAGCACTTGGAGACGCAACCATTCATGAGGTAGTGCGCCCTTGTGACTCCGAAAGGTCCCGAAGCGCCAAAGCAGTAGTGAGAGAGGTAGAAGAGCGCCTGGATGTGGTTCAGACTGGCCCAGTCCGTGTTGCGTGGAGCGAGTCTGCGAATGTCGAGATAAAGCTCGAAGAAGCCAAACTTTCGTCCCCATTCGGCCGCGTGTCCGCCTTTGACGCTGCCTGCTTCCTGACGAGCAGCAACGGCACAACATGCGATGACGAGACAGACAAAGGTGGGATTCTGCCGTTCGTTCTCATCCTTGAGCGTGGCGAGGAACTCGGAGAGGATAAAGGTTGGCCACAAGACGTAGGTGGTGGAGAGGAAAGTGTGTAGCAGGGAACGTCGATGCTGCTGCGGTATTTTGGTGCCCATGAAATTCCAAAGGTCTTGGGGAGGAGGTCCAGCCTCGAGGTAGGTTTTAGCGGGCTGATTTTGGTCGGACGCGGTGCCGTTCTGATCGTCTATGGTGGTGGTGGTGGCGGTGATAGCAGTGTGAGTGAAACTGCGCGAGCGGCTTGAGCGGGAGCCGAGCGTGTTGGAAGCAGCATTGGCTGGCGAAGTTTCTGCGGATGAGGTGCTGGCAACAGAGAGGGTTGGCTTGGTCGGGATCTGCATCGAAGGAAACCGTTCGGGCGTTGGACCAGCGGCAGCATCGAAAGTGAAGGGAACATTGAGCGAAGGTGCGCCACCCAAAGACCAGTCAGCTGCAAGAGAGTCGGGGAACGCTGCCGTTGAATGTGAACCCAAACCTGTGCTCAGGTGGCTGGCGTGCGAGTGAGGTGATAAGGATTCGTTTTCGAGCGCAAACATCTGCATATCCTGGTTTTCACCTTCGAGCACCTGCCAGAGAGCGTCGAGGAACTGCTCGTTTGCCAACTTGTGATACTCGTGAAGATACGAAAGTGTGCCGAGCCCCGATGACAGAGACAGGGCCTTGAGGTGACCGAATTCGTTTCGATAGATCGAGTCGTATGGATAGGCAAGATACCTGTGCCTGGTCGGGTCTGGCTTGGGAGGCCAAGCGACCGTGTGACTGGATCGCTCGTAAGGCGTGTTGGGCCACGGAATGGCCGAGCCCGAGCGTTCTGCTCTCTGATCCACGTCGGCAGATCGGCGCATCCGATCAAGGTGAGGGTCATGGCGAGGGTGTGCAGATGTGGCGGCCCACGCTCCTGTGAATGTGTCCGAGGTGACTACTGCTGCCGAAGACGACGGACCAGCCGGATGAGCAAAGGCAACCTGATCGTAAGGATCCTCACCAGGACGCCAGTCACGGCAAACTAGTCCCAAGCTGGTGCAGTTCTTGCACGGTCTCAGCTCGCCGCATTTGATCTTGCGAGCTTTGCAACGGTTGCATGCTTGGCGAACTCGGGTTCGCTTTTGACCTCGGTCTGCTTGTGCTTGTGCTGCTGGACCGTCTGCCGTGGTGGAGCGATCCCTCTTGCTCGAGGCGGTAGGCGATAGATTGGGAACGGAAGCGATGGAATCTGGCGACGGTCCAGGTGTCATGGTGGATGTGAGACGGGCGCCGAAACGGGCTTCGAGGCGCCAACTGCGGCGCCGATGACGCTAGCTTCTTAAGGCGATGAGCGAATGGATGCTAGCCGATAGAGTAAGGAGAGACGTGGCCCATGCTTCAAAGCGCGAATGCCTTTGTGTGACTGAGAGTCAATCTCGTTGTCGTCGGAGGAACCAGATCGCCAAGGCGAGTAAGCGATGTTTCTTTGATCTGATCCTTGATCTTGAAGGTGACTGTAGGGGAAAAGCGGCAAGGTGAGCAAAGGCGTAAGGGATGGGGCGAGAAGTGAGAGAGAGAGAGGTGTGGAGGCAACAAACAGGAATCCAACGGAAAAGACCGTGGACGCGAAGATGACTGATTGTAACACGAGACTCAGCGGGGGAAGAAACCGGAGAAACGACGTCGTTGCAGCTCACACTGCAACGCGGTCCGAAGCAAGAGATGCAACCTTCTGTCCCAATCAGATCGGGAAGACTCGTGCCGAACTCAGAATGGTCGGTGCTGATCGACAGCTAGGTTTGCATGAGGAGCGTCCGAGTTGCAGTAGGAAGCTTCCAATTGACCGGTGCGTACAGTACAGTACATTACATACTGTAGACTACTGTACCAGCGAATTGACCGCTCCCCAACCAAATCAATTTCAAATAAGTAAGAAATCCATCGCGGTTGCTTCCGACCACCCCTTCGCCCTCATCCTTACTTTATGTACTGTGCTGTGCTGTACATCGTCTGCATCGCTTTGATAAAAGATGACCATCTTCTCGTGTTATCTGTCTTCATAAAAGCTGAACACAGATCTGCTCGTCCTGGTGCGGGGTCAATCGTTCCGGCTTGGCGTTGCGAAATTTCTCGAATCATTGCTCCCAAAGCGAACTCTTCTTCGCACCGTCCGCTCTTGTCTGCAAATCAGAAGCTCGAGCGACGACTCTGACGTACGACTCCGTCTCTACGAAGATGAAAGGTTGAAACCTCTGTCATCAAGTAGTTGATGTTTCCATTGGCATCCCTCGCCGTCGACAACGCATGTGGCCTCGGCAGTGACGAGATCGCATCTTGCAACTTGAACTGGCGCGTGGTTTCTCGCTTGACATCTCCGCAGCGGGGTCAGAATCAGGGTCCTCATCGGAAACATCCGAACCCCCATCTCGATCCCTCGCGTTTTCCCCCACGCACTCTCAGCCGGATGTTTCCGGTCACAGCCGTGACGTTGCTTTTTTCAAGATGGCCATTGCACCGATGCAGCATCCGTATCTATTCTGGTGTACTGTATACCACTGACAGTCATTGTTTGGCATTGAGCTCGTTGGCGAGGAACCTGTTTACCCACAATGCAAAATTGTCATGAACTTCATCGGCACGCTTTTCTCCGCGCTCCTCGTCTCCGACTCTGAACTTCCCCGTGCGCACTGTACAGCCAAGGGTAGCAACGAGAATCAAGGTCAGCGACCTGGTCAATTCCAGAAGAGCGTTGATCACAGCACCTTTCTACTCACCCAGAATGCGACGTAAGCCAAGCTGCCAAGTGCCGTTGCCGAGGTCAGCATCGAGATCATCTCCGATCTGTGTTTTGGTTCCGATGGAGCCATCAAGGTGGATCAGAGGATCAGTGTGAGCCCTTGGGTCTGTAGCCAACTTGAACATGAATTTGACTCACGATGATGTTTGTGTAGTCACCCATACTTTCGTTGGCCGGCATCATCCCTGCAATGCACTCCTGTATAAAAGCTTGACTGGGCTTGCCGCAAACCGTCGTCGTGTCAGCCTCACGACGGCAAGCTGCTTCGAGAGCTGCGACGAACGCGCCAGGTCCCATCGACAGCGGTTCTCCTTGGCGTGGGCGATGATACATAGCTGCAGGGAGGAATTTGGACTCAAACAAAGTCGGCTTGGTCAGCACTCGAAGTTCTTCACCAGATATCATCGACATGTAGTAAAGAACAGGACCTACCTCGATGCGTTGCAATCAGCACCACTTGCTGAGTCGCATCATGCTCGCCAGATAGCAGCCTGAACGCTTCATCCAACCATTTCTGTGTCATGAGCTCGGGACACAGACCGATGACCACAGCGTTGCACGATTGCAACCGAGATCTCTGCTCGGCATTGAGTGTAGCCGGGTCTAGCTCGGGCCTCGCAAAGAAACAAGCTGCGGCGACATCCTCGTTTTCCATGAAGCTGCTCTGAGCTGACGGGGACAAAAGCAGCAATGGTTTCAACTTGCGGCGAGCGACAAAGCGATTTGCCGCGTCTAGACTAGTAAAGACGTCATGGGCCGATACCAGATCCGAGCCCAGCCCCACCCGGCGTAGACGCGAGAGCAGTGAGCTCGACGACTCTTTGCTCGTGTTGCTGCAGAAGCGTATGTTGAGACGATCCTTGTGTTCATGCTGCGCAGCACGGAGCTGCTGTATTGCCTCGATCGCCCCTGGGGTCGGGTCGTCCCCGATATGACACGTTCCGTTGAGGTCGATCAAGATATTGTACCTCGGCTTGTCCATGGTGGTTGGCATCGAGCTGAGCTGTCGAAGCTTGGCAATGTGTGTTGAGCAGCGTTGGAAAGAACGAAGGAGTCTCCTCATTCCAGAGGCAGATGATAGCGAGTCCAGCTGAACTGGCATCGATGGCGATGGATGCAGATAAGGAGGCCTAACTGAAAGCGCCCACGTGTTCGTGCGTGTTTGAAAGCGGTGCGTGTGCGCTGCGTTGCATGTGGAGGCTTTTTTTTTCCGCAAAAGAGGCTGCTGATTGCGTGTCCTGGTGAAAGCAGGAACCTTTGTGAAATGCTAACATGGCCTCATCTTTCGTTTGCAGGTCGGAAGCGTTGATAGAAATCTTTCATCTTTGCCTCGCAGCTCTCGGAGAATGTCTCGGGCAGCTCGCCAACCAGCCTGGCTGGACTGCCTCCAAAAATCGAAAATGAAGGGATCACGGTGTTGGGAGCAACCACACTCCCATCCAAGATGCGAGCGCAGTCCTTGATGATAACGAAGCGTCCAACGAGACAACTGGCTCCGATCTCAACGTGCGAGCCTACAGATGCTGCCTCCAACACTGTGTTGGCACCTACCGAAACGTGATCGCCGATCTTCATGGGGTAGTATGAGAAGATCCTGCGCATGCAAGACAACATCAATGAGCGGTCAGGATTTTGCACCGAGGGACAGAGAAGAGTGGTCCACCGCTGCGGATGCTGCTTCTCGCCGTCATTTCAAGCACTTGACTCACCCTTTGTAAGTCTTGTACGGGGGCCGGACCACGCTGGACTCGGCGAGTATGCAATATCGCCCGATGAAAATGGCAACAGATTGAGCCGGCTGGGGCTGAGCTCCAGCGGCTGAGGATGAGGTTGACGATGCAGCGATTCTTTTCAGGTCGCCTCGAATGATAGTTCCGTGTTGTATGATACATTTGCCGCCCAGGATGATGTTCTGGGATCCCAAAATGGTCGCCCTGCGCGACACTTTGTTGCCCGTCATGGCGGTTTGAATGTATTCCTTGGGGTGGTAGGGCACCACATGACTGACTGTCGATGGCATCGTGAGCCTTGTGCTGTTGCAAGGGGCCGTGCTATGGACGAAAAGCGGATTTCAAGAGTACAGCGAGGGTTTCGAGGTCGTTGTTGTTTGGTCAAAGGCTGAGTGAATGACTTTGCACAGAGAGTGTTGCTTTTCTTTTCGCACAAATCGGAATTCGGATTTGGCACGGTCCATGTTGGTGTGTCACATCGACATGCACCACCACCCTCTTGGCATCCATGCCAACCATCCGCTTCTGTCATTCCAGCAGCGCAGTTGATCGCACTCGCAGACTATGGACGTCACAAAAGCCGTCTCGGCATACATCCAGCGCATGATTACAGAGGTTGCTGGCATCAAGGTGCTCTTGCTCGACCAGGATACCACCCCCATCATCTCCACCTCCTTCACACAATCTTCCCTACTGGGTCACGAAGTCTACCTCACAGATCGTGTCGACAATTCAAGCCGTGACCGTATGCGTCATCTCAACTGCATTGCGCTACTCCGACCTACACCACAATCCATCGCTGCATTGACTCGCGAACTGCGTCAGCCAAGATACAAATCCTATTGGCTCTACTTTACCAATGTGCTACAAAAGCACGATATCGAGCTTCTCGCCGAGGCAGACGAGCATGAAGTCGTCAAGGAGATCCAAGAGTTCTTTGCAGACTATCTTCCAGTCAACACAGACCTATTCTCGCTCAACATTGATACCCCACCTGCACGCATTTGGAGTGACAGCCCCTCTGCCTGGGATCCGCAGGGTCTCGACCAACACGTGAAAGGCCTCTTGGCCCTCCTGCTGAGCCTAAAAAAGCAACCCGTCATCCGGTACGAGAGGATGAGCGCCCTTGCTAAGAAGTTGGGGGAAGAGCTTTCTGTAAGTCTCTGCGACCACCTCTTTTTGATCATCCACGTTCGATGTACTGATTTCAAGGATTCATTGAAATCGTCAACCTTTCTACTTCTCTCATACCCGATGTCTCCTTCAGTACCAGATCAACAATAGCCACTCCAGCCTCTTCGACTTCAGACGCACGGAGAACGCGCCGCTACTTCTCATTCTTGATCGCAGGAATGACCCAGTCACACCGCTACTCACCCAGTGGACGTACCAAGCCATGGTTCACGAAGTCCTCGGCATCAAGAATGGTCGCGTCAATCTTGCCGATGCAGATGGTATTCGCCCGGAGTTACAAGTGAGTGTTGTGCAGCAAAGGGGGCCCTCCTGCATCGAATATGCCCGTGAATCATGCTGACCTCCGCTTTTCATTGCTTTGCATTTGCTCCTTGCATCTCATAGGAGATCGTTCTGTCCGGCGATCAGGACCCTTTCTTCTCCGCCAATCTCTTCGACAACTTTGGTGATCTCGGTGCTTCCATCAAGAAATATGTGCTCGAATATCAGTCCAGAACAGCCTCTAACGCCACCATTGACACTGTCGCCGACATGAAACGCTTTGTCGAGGAGTATCCTGAATTCCGCAAGCTCGGCGGCAACGTAAGCAAGCACGTTTCCCTCCTCGGCGAACTCAGCCGTCGCGTCGAGAGAGATTCGCTTCTAGAAATCTCGGAGCTAGAACAATCGCTCGCCAGCGTCGAGAGCCACGCTTCCGACCTCAAAGCCGTGCAGTCCGTGATCGAGTCGCCAAAGTTCGCACATGATGCCAAAATTCGCGTCACAATCCTATACGCTTTGCGGTATCAGAAACTCCCGGGCAACCAGATTCAGAAGATGGTGCAAGATCTGCTCAAGGCAGGCGTGCCCGAGAGCCGTGCCGCCCTGGTGTTCGTCACACTCAACATCGCAGGAGCAGATCAAAGGCAAGACGATCTCTTCGCTAACGAAAACTTCTTCTCGAGGGGTAGGAGCGCACTCAAGGGACTCAAGGGCGTTGAGAACGTCTATACACAGCACACTCCGCATCTTGTTCAAACCGTGGACCTCCTCATGCGGGGCAGACTGAGAGATACCAGCTATCCCTTTGCATCGGCGAGCCAGAGTACAGCACCGCAGAACCCGGCCGAGCGTCCGCAGGACGTCATCCTGTTCATCATCGGAGGCGCAACATATGAGGAAGCGCGTTCCATTGCACTCTTGAATGCTCAGCATCAGCGTGGCGCGCAGCCCGGAGCTCAGCAGGCCGCTGTCGGCGGCGTCGCTGGCACAGGGACGCGCTTCCTCCTCGGAGGCAGCTCAATACACAACAGCAGGACGTACCTCGACATGATCCAAGATGCAGCGTCACGGTTTGACGGCCGATTTGCCAAACCGCCTGCCAACCTCGGCAGTGGGGGTCCAGCCCTCAACCTGAGTATCGGACCAGTTCAGCTGGCGGTGGGAGGACGACCGACCGGGTCCAGGCAGGATGGCTCCGTGGCCGGTGCTGCTGCCAGTCTCCTTGATCAGGAATACCTCGGTGAGGCCGCAAGCGGCGCCAAAGACCTGGCGACCGACATCTTTGGTCGTGTTAGGAGGGGAGTAGAGGGTACCATCGGTGGCCTGCAATGAGACAGCATGGTTTCCATTCCGCGTTTGCAATCTCACACTTTGTTGTCGTCCTGACATGAGATGTGTTGCTCGTGTGTCGATCCTGCATGCCATGACCACATCGTGAGAATAGGGTAACAGTCGGCCTCGCAGCCATCCCCCGCAGCCACCCCCAAAACGGTGGCTGCGACGCCGATATTTTTTTCATTATTTTTATGAGTCTCCGAACTGTGGCCAACCTGTCATGTGTCAGACATACGAACGCGCGCGAAGCATTTGCCTGTTCCTCTGTGGACGGATCTAGCACCTCTCCTGGACCTGATGAGTTTTAGTCTCAAACTGGATCTCTCGCGCTAGGGCGCGCGTACGAAGACCTATCCCTGTTGGTCATCTTGTGTTCAACGATGAAAAAAAAAAGTCAAACGCAAAGGCTCAAACCCCTTTTTAATCTACTTGGGGCTGACTAGAGTAAAATTTGTTGAATACTGTCAGGAAAAATCACGATTATTTGGCGACTTAGCTTTAATTACCGAGCATTCATATCAGGAAAACGCCGGCCGCGCAGCCATTCATCGCAGCCACCCCTTAATTTCCATGTATGACCTCGCTATGCCTTCCTTGTGAAGTATAGCAAAGTCCCTTGAATATAGGTAGCTTGATCCCTACATCCGGGGTCGAGATACTGGTTGCGAATTGTTGGGTTCTACCTAGCAAAATCACAGTCAACCAACGATCTAAGATAGATCGCATCAGTCTTAGTTTACCCGCTCCAGCATCCCTACACCTTCCTCTGCTTCGCCAAGAAAGCAGAGAGAAGTCACCTTTGTATATAAGGAGCTTGCTCCCTACATCCTGGCGTTGAAATCTTAGGTGCGAATTACACTTTCAACACGATTTACAGCTCCAAAAAGATTCACGAATAGAACGATCTTAATAACAGACAGGCGCCAAATTTGCCTGAAAAATCATATCGCAAAGAAAGGAAAACGCCGGCCGCACAGCCACCCCAGCGGCCACCTTTTTTGCGATATGAATACCGGAGATTTCTTTTTTGGAAGGGTGTTTGTCACAAATCAGTAAGAATGAGCGCAATTCATTATTCTGAACATTTTGGACGTGAACTGCTTTGTTTCTGCATCGTGAAATTTGTTTTCACTAGCTTGAGGGCTGCTACGTTTGTCGTGAATTCATAGACCAGACCAGGCGCTGGCGTTCCTGATGACCATGGAGACATTCATGATTCATGATTGTTCAGTTAATTCGATCGATCATCTATGATTGACGGTAATCAGCCTTTTTTTTGGTCGTCCAAATCTACAGTACATGGTTCAAACAGTAAATTCGATTATCCAGAACATCGACCAATTATGACTTGAGGGTCTAGCATTTTTTATGTACGAACGCGTTTCGTAAAAAGTGAACATGCACCACCGAAGCAACCCCGGGACCTTGCGCAGCCACCTTCCCTGGTTGGCTTTCAGGTGGTCTCTAGGTGCCAAAAAATTTCTCAAGGTGGCTGGCTAGGGTAGGCTTCGGGTGTGGTTATTTCCTTTCTATTAAGATATGACCTGCACTCGTTTATTCGTGATCATTGATTTCGTCTGTTTAAGATCTTCACGGAACATGACTGGGCAGCACGCTCTGTCCACTTGCAGGCAGATGGCTGCTTCGAAGCACACTTCTTGTGCCGTTGGACTGGATCACTCGGACGCCGTAGTCACACAGGTAAATGCTGATCAAGCCTGGAGCGATACGCCCCAGGTTCATGTTTGGGTACGAGTCCCTCAGGGTACAGATAGCGAGGACAAGGTGGCATGTGATGTCGTCCTCACTCATCAAACTTCTCGCCCTTTGTGTTGGAGCCGGCGGGAACCTTGACAGAAGCAGCAACGTCGCAGTCCTTGAGGTTGCACTTGTCCTCGACGATGGAGCCAGCTGCAAGGATACAGTTTTCGAGCTTGACACTGTTTGTAAGAAAGCGGGGGTTTCGAGAAGATCAGCTGTGAGCTCGAGAGTCTGAGTGATCGGGTGCAAAGCGGGAAACTTACTTGTCTCCAATCCTTACACCGTCCATGACGATGGTGCCGGTGAGCTTGACGTTTTTGCCAATGGTGCATCCGCGACCAACGACGCTTCGTTTGATGGTGGTGCGTTCGCCGACACGCGTGAAACTCTCGACCAAAGAGTCAGAAGAAATTTGTGCTTTAGGGTCGACCCACGTTGCAGATGCGGAGCCCCTGGCCAGGTCCTGCGTAGAATGCGCGGAGGCAGAGTCGACTGCTTGGACTGCGGCCGTCGAGGTGGGAGGAGCTGGCAGCGACTGATTGGGTAGAGGATGCGAGAGCGCCAGGGGCGGCAAGGTAGCAGCGGATGCGGCATGAGGCGTTGAATTGCCTGCTTGCGCGGTCGGCCCGCTGGCTAGACAGCGCAGCAACTGTGATAAAGGCGGCGCGCGAACAGTGAGTTTAGCTAATGCTGAGGTGTGAGTTGCGATGGCTGGGAGGAAGGAACTTACATATCGGTTGCATTCCAGGTAAGTGGGAACGGTGTTGGCTCGCGCGATGAAAGGCTCACGCTTGGCATCTTCCTCTCTCCCCCTGATCTCTTCAATGGAGGTGGAAGGGTCGACGGGGTGCTTGCGATCTGCCGAGAGCCGGAAGATGAGGGTGTTGACCCTGGCTTCAGCAGCAGCACGTTTTGCTGAGGAGCGGGCCTGTTTTCGAAGGTTTGCTGTTCGCTTTTCGTCGTCGAGCTTGCCAGAGGGTACAATGAGCTGGGAGCGTTCTGGAGTGAAGAGAGGCGAGGGGCGATTCAAGAAATCGTCGAGGACAGGTCGGAAGGATGAGCCTGCCTGAAGGAATTCGGGATCGACAAAGGTGCTGGACTTGAGAGGATCTGCTGCGTTCTCCTTGTTGGCATGCAAGTTCCAGGACGGGAGTTGGTCGTTGGCAGAAAGATGTTCGGAAGCAGGAGAAGTCCACCCAGCCTTCTCTCGGAGGCCAACCATCCAGCTGCACTTTACCATGAAGGGAACGACCTCTTCACGCAGACTCTTCATCTTCTGCCCGCCTTCAGAGCCTAGAAGGCCGAGGAGTTGTTGAAGGTTGAAGAGATAGACATGCGAATCAAGGAGGGAGGTGGATATGCGCACGTGAGGATGGGACCACAAGAGAGACATGCGCAAGTGAAGGTCGGACGAGTCGATATCGGAGATATCATCGGAATCCTGGAGGAGAAGCAGTTGGTGCATGGTGCAATGATCGGCGCCATCTGCCGACGAGGATCTGCTCGTGTGCAAGGGTGTACGATCGTAGGCGCTGAAGAGCTTGGGCGGGCCTGAGTGCGAGAGGGATTGAGCCGAAGCCTCGATCAGCATGCGTCGACGTATGCAAACTCGGATTGGCTGGAGCAGACTTACCATCTTTTTCACGCTCTTTGCCTGTGCCTTCGCCTGCGCCTCTCTCGTACATGAGGCAAGTCAAGGCAGGAGACTGCGAAACACTGGAGATATGACTGTTGATGATGTCGGTGAGAGAGATGGACTGTGTGATGAGGTCGACGGGGAGGATGAGAGGATCCTTGTCGAGCCTGCCGACGGAATGGAGCCAGGAGATGAGGCCGGCGGTTCCAAGTTTTTTGTATTTGCTGGCCGAACTGGAAATGCGAGAGTCAGCCTTGGAGTTGGTGATGTCTTCAGGGCCCAGCGGCAGCAGGTCTACACGCATCACAGTTTCGCTCTGGACGGAAGAGGTGGCGAAAGAGTTGGCCGAGAGATAAGAATTGCCAGCGGGGGCGGAGGAGGCGGCGGAAGTGCTGTTCAGACCGACCGAGACCGATACGTTTGGATACTTTGATGCCTCTTCGACGGCAGCGGCAGCGGCAGCAGCAGCTGTTGACGAGGTATTCTTCTTTCCGGACTGAACAAGAGTGGGTGGAATGAGGATCAAGGATTTGAGGGCTGCAGCAATGGTAGAGTGGTGCTCTGAGGGAGCAAAGACAATCGCGTGACGAAGGCCAGCGGAGAGGAGCTGTTGTAAAGCATATGCGATCATGGGGCGGTTGAAGACAGGGAGCATAGCCTTGGGGAGGTCGACCTGTTCCGCAGGAAAAGCATCCTGAGAGACATCTGCGGTAACGGTCGAGGTGCAGAGCGGGTACAGATTGCTTCCAGGACCGCAAAAGATGATAGGTTGGACGAGAGGAGGATGCGGCTGAGCACCTCCAAAGATGATTGCGGCCATGTTGGCAATCGTAGCGTGCAGGTTTGGCCGTAGTAGCGGTGGTGGTGGTGGTGGTGGTGGTCTTGGTGGAATGAAGAAGTACAGTCCAAAAAAAGTTGCGGGAGAGCAAGCAAATATCAACGTTTTCCAATCACGTGGCTGCTGCTCTTTCTTCTCGAAAAGGGAATTTCGGTGGTGTGCGTCGACTAAAAATCTTGCAGGGTCCTTTTGATTTTTCCAAGGGGCACGGTTCACGCGAGGCAGTGTTGGCGGAATCTCGAGAGCATAGCTGGCAGATTCGAATCGTCTTTTGCTTGAATCACTTCCACCAACTCGACTCGACTCTTTTAGCCTTGCACGCATCACATCCTTACACTGCAAGAGCGCGCAAATACACCCATCTCGGCCCATCCGCGCTCTTTCCACACCGACGACACAATCATCAATCCTATCGGCAAAATCCGATTCTGCCCTCAAGCGGCTGGCAGCACGGACTGGAAGTAGCCTCGATGGTTCTGGAGGACACAGCCTCTTAGCTTTCATTCGATCCGGCCGATGCGTTATCGCTGCCCATGAGCGATACTCAGCCATATTCGGAACTGCGCTCAGCGCAACGGACTGCGCCCGACGAGACAATCTTTTCATACGACGACGACGACGACAATGATTCTCATACACACCCACCTCCTGCCTCGGCCCGGAATGCAGACCTGCCGCCGTATTCCAACGTAGCAGCTCATCCACGCACTCCTCTTCCGATGAAATCCACCACCTCTTCGAAAGAGGCTCAGTACGAAGCAGATTCAGACGACATTGACGACCAAGACGACGTGGTGGCCATTCAAGCTTCCCAAATCGGTCTTCGTTCCAACGACGGTTCTAGATATACTCCTGTTGCAGGCTCTTCTCGCGATCGCCCACGCAGCTCAAGGGAAGCAGCCCCCTCACTCATCGACCGCATTCCTGGACCAAATCGCATCCGGGCCTCATTGGACGGCCTTGGTCATGACATTCGCTCCATAAGCCAATCGCTTGGTGTGCCCGGCTGGGATGGAGAAGGTATCCCGGACTGGCTCAAAAGGGGTGCCGGGGTCTTTGATGCCACTGTCAACATGGCAAACAGCATCCTTGGTGCCGGTATAGTTGGTCTTCCGTACTCGATGCGAGAGTCAGGCTTCGTCGCCGGTCTTGCCCTGCTGGTTGGTCTCTCGTTTCTCACCGACTGGACCATCCGTCTTATCGTCCTCAACGCAAAGCTCAGCGGTCGCATCACATACATCGAGATCATGGAACACTGCTTTGGCCAGAACGGTAAAGCTGCTGTTTCCATCTTCCAGTTCGCATTTGGCTTTGGCGGCATGTGTGCATTCTGCGTTGTCATCGGCGACACTATTCCACACGTCATCAAGATGATTTTCCCATCTTTGTCTGGCAGCTTCCTCGCCAATCGACAGTTTGTCATCACTTTCTTCACCCTGGCCATCTCCTATCCACTCTCTCTTTACCGCAACATCGAAAAGCTCAGCAAGGCTAGCGCCATCGCGCTCGTCTCCATGGTTGTCATCATCGTCGCAGTCACCATCCGAGGCCCCGCCATGCCCGCAGAACTCAAGGGCGATCCCAGTCTTCGTTTCACCATCGTCAACATCTCCAATCTGGTTCGATCCATCTCTGTCATCAGCTTCGCCTTTGTGTGCCATCACAACTCGCTGCTCATCTATGGCTCCCTCAAAGAACCCTCGATGAACAAGTTTGGTCAGGTGACGCACTACTCTACCATCATCGCAGCCGCCGCAACCATCACCATGAGCGTGGCCGGATACTGGAGCTTTGAAGAGAAGACTCTCAGCAACGTCCTTAACAACTTTCCCAACGATGATCTCATTGTCAACATCGCTCGAGGCCTCTTCGGTCTCAACATGCTTACAACACTTCCACTCGAATGCTTTGTTTGCCGCGAGGTGCTTGAAACTTACTTCTTCGCAGGTGAATTTGATCGCAACCGTCACCTCATCTTCACCTCGAGCCTTGTGGTCACTGCCATGATCATCTCGCTTTTAACATGCGATCTTGGCATTGTTTTGGAGCTGACCGGCGGGCTCTCAGCAACCGCCTTGGCTTTCATTTTCCCAAGTCTCTGCTACCTCAAGCTCACCAGCGAGACGGGCAAACGAGTGCCCACCGCAGACCTTCCCCATCTCACTAGCTCTTCTTGGCGCGATTCCGGGATCAACAGCGGAGGCAATGCCAGCAACTCTTCAGCGCGCCAGCACAACGGCCGGCAACCGGCAGAAGAGGAGCATGAGACGCTCATCGACCAGTTCAATGGATCTATAAACCACGACCAGACTCCCATCCGAGCCAACGAGTACGATGCAGGCGAGGACGACGAGCCTTCGACGCTTGATCGTCTTGATAGAATGGAGGGCGGTCAAAGTGCCAGGCACAACAGCTCGGCCCGAGAGTCTGTCGACATTGACGATGTCGAGTTGCCACTGCGACCTGGTGCAAGTGTACGTTTCCGACCCGCAGCGGCCAACCGAAAGTGGTGGCAGTCAACAAGGCCGCTTAGTGTGGCATGTGCTATCTTTGGATCCATCGTTCTCGTCATCAGCGGTTAGTATCTCCCCTCATCCTCTTGATCTCGTGTCCTCCATCGTGATCAGGTCACTGACAAGGTTTCATCCCTGTTTGTTCTTCTTTTCAACAGTGTGGACGGCGGTTTCCGACACACTTAGCGGCAAAACGGGCGCAGTGCATCAATGCTAATTCCTGCCTCTCGTGCAGAATTTCACTCGTCTTGCGGCGTTGATTACAATCATAGACTGACAACGGGACACAGAATCACGACTCACCATGATTGCAGCCATGAAGACCTACACACGCAATGTGAGCCGGTGTAGAAGGGATGTGATGAGGCCGAAACATAAAAGTACATGCGAAGGAGACAAAGCACGATGCTGGACGAATTAGAGATGACTGTTGCTTGGAATGCTGAACTGCGGCAAGGAGTAGACTTGACTCGAAGAGGGTATACGATATTGCTTGATGAGGACAGAGCGGGATCAGGCGGGCGAGGTAGTTTGCGCAGAGTGAGTATCTGCGTAGTAGGATTGTGCGGATGTCTGAGACAGGTGGTCGTCGTTGTAAATGGGTCGGGTAAAAGGTCGCCTGACTTCTTCGAGACGAGTGTCTGGAGTGGAAGATCGATCGATGTTAAAGGGGAGCACCGAGTAGTCGTTGCGTTCCCTGAGCCTGAGCGATGCAGTGTCCCTTGGTGAAGTGGTCTGATAGGACCAAAAGTGATGAGGGGAACCCGGGTGATTTGCGGAGACTGGTGAGTGTTGCGAGTCGCGATAGAAGGCGGGAGAGTGAGGTCGAGAAGACACGGGGGAATTGGAACGTGAAAGTTCTTCGTCGGGCTCTTCGACAATGACTTTGAGAGGGGTAGGACCGGCGTCACTCCACGAAGGAAGGACAATGTCGCCGGCGGGAGTGGTTTGAAAAGCGGCTTGCGCTGCGGCTGAGGTGGAAGGGCGTAGTATAGGGTGGTCTCGGGATGGTCTTGGTGGTAGCTGAGGTTTGACGTCTGGACGGTAGAGCGGACGCTGGTGGCTGAGAGGGATGCTAGACTTGGAGGATCCACCAGCCGCAGCGGCAGCAGCTCTGCGTGCGAAACGCTTTGTACGCTGATTGCGATACTCTGCGCGACGGCCAAACATCTTGTCGAGGGATCGCTTGACGAAGACAAAGAGACAAACAAGCTGGACGATGAGCAGGATGGCCATGAAGGTCTGCTTGGTGCTGTCTGCCTCTGTCCAATGTCTGCTCACGCTGTCCCAGAACGAGAAGGAGGCGGGGAATTGCGAGGACATGGTGCTGGATGCTGGCGAATCCAAGCGACTTGAAGCTGCAGAGGCAGATGCGATTGGTGTTTGAGCAAGAGAAGCCTGATCAGACGACTGCGCCAACGTCAACATCGGGGCCAGCATGAATGCGGTGAGAAGAGCGACGGATCGTGCTTTGGGCGCCATGATAGTCGATGACAGCAAAAGGTGGTGGTGAACAGCAGAGCACGCACGTTTCACTCCACCTTGATATCAGCTCGAAGGTGGAATGGTGCGAGGTGGATGGCTTTCAAGGCATAAGTGGGAAGAGGGGCCAAAAAGGGGAGTGGATGGTGGCGACAAAAGAAGCGCTAGAAAAGAACCCTGTCAAAATGGTTTGAGTTCTGGCTGGGCACAAGACAGAGAGAGTCACGAGTCTGCTCGGGAAAAATGCTTGTGATTGGCGAGTCCAAACAGAGAATCGTCATGCGAGCACTGCCAGCCACGTACGCAACTCAGCTCTGGAAAAAAACCGCAGAACCCCTCTTTTGGTCCCGCACCGGGCGATACGCGCCGAAATTGGGAGCACCGAAGGGAGCATCCAGCGGGCGTATCGCAGGTGCGTCCTCGAATCGGTAAATTATCGGGATGCAGTTGGCTGCAGCTGCACGCCAGCTTTCATCATTTCCCACGCGTTTCACACTCTGTGACAGATCAGAAAGCCTATTTTCGGTTTCAGCTGTTGCAAAACCCAATCACATCCGAAGTAACCTTCGTTCAATGTTCGTATGATCACATCTTGTGATTGAACAGGGCGTGGCCAACGATGACTCAGCCGTCGCAATCTGGCCAGTCGTCTTCAGGCGCTCAAAGAGCAGCTTCGGGTCCTCCTCGTCAAAAGGCGCAATGGATGTATGCTCGCCGAGACGCTTGGGCCACTTTTCAGTCAAACGATAACGACAAGCTCGAAAACAGATGGAACAAGCTCGGTGGAGAGGAATGGGCTCGCTCTCATCGCTCAACATCGCCCGGTCATGACGAGAAACAACAGACCGCATCGTCATCGCCTCTTACTCCTCCTTCTGGCCGAGAGGCGATCCAGTCGGCCCTTGCTGGCTTTGAGCACTCATCCAAGGCAACCAAAAGCCACACTTCTTCCTCGTCATCGAACAAAGACAAGAGATCCGATACCTCCTGGCTTGGTGGTCTCCGACAGTACATTCCCTTCGCTGGCAAGGACGAGTCCGACTCAGAATCCGACCGAGACTCGCAGTCTCAATCAGAACCACAAGATGAGTCTAACAAGCACTCCGCCCAACCCGATTCGGACAGCTTTCACGTCAACTACATCCTTGATCCCGACGAGCCCGAGTCGCAACGTATCGCCAAAGTCGAGGTCATGGAGGACAGCCTCTTTGACGTCGACCTCGAGTCCATGACCCTCTACCCTGTCTTCTGGAAAGGCGTCTTACTCAAAGTCGTACGTGCGACGTGGTTCTACTCTTCTCTCACCGATGGCTCCTACGTTCCCATCAGCTGGGATGATCCGCTCTCGCAAGACCTCGACCGCGCCTATGATCAGGCTCGTCCTTGGCTCGAAACCTCGGATCCCACCACACCATCCTCGAAGGACAAGTCTGACAAAGACGAAGAACCAGACAAGTCCAAACTTTATCCGCTTCCAAGCATGAAGGATCAAGGCCAGGTCTCTTTCCAGGATCCAGAGGTCGGCCGCATTTTTTCCCAAGATCTTCGGGGTCGCTTCTTGTCCGTTCTTGGTGGATCGATTGTAGTGCGCGGCTTTGATCGCGCCGAGAAGATTGCGCAGCAGAAATCATTCGGCCCACTCCTTCCCCTTTCGCTGCCCTGGGCCAGCGACGGCCCAAGTGACAACAAGAGTGACGCACATGGCTCTTCAGACAAGCGCGAGGCTCATCATGACGGCTCCACCTTTGGCGCTCGCTCTGCCTCGAAACGCGAAGGTGCAGCCAAAGCTTCTTCCAAGCCCCCCTCAGGTGGAGGTGCCGACGGTCCACATCAGGCCAAATCCTCCGCAAATGGAGATCAAGATGACCGAAGATCCTTTGCTTTCAAACTGATTCCATCCAGTGATGCAGCTTTGCGGCCCCTCGTGACCCTCAAGAAGCTGTTTGGATACGACGAGAATCAGGCTGCCGACGAGGAGAAGCGCAAGGTCAAACAGCAGATGACGGATGACGAATTGGATCGACAGAGGCGCTCCGAGAACGATCCGGACCTCTTGCCCGATGATCGCAAGGATGAGCCACCAGAGCTTGTATTCGCCGTCCATGGAATTGGCCAGCAGTTGACCCTGGACTTTGAAGCTCTCGATTTCGTTTATGATGTCGAGCACCTCCGCGACCTCGCCAGCGAGAGTGCTCGTGATCCTGCCTTGCGTCGACTGTCACGAGGTCGTAGGGCTCAATTCATCCCCATCTGCTGGCGTAGATTCGTCCAGTTCGACGACGAGCCAGGCAGCAACGACAACTTCTATACTCTCGATGACATCACAAATTCTGCAGCCATCCCCATGGTCCGCAACGTCATCACCAAAGTCGTCCTCGATGTGCCTTTCTACCTGTCTCGCCATCGCAAAAAGATGATCGACTCCGTCACCTCGGAGCTGAATCGAACTTATCGACTCTTCTGTCGTCGCAACCCAGACTTTGAAAAGCATGGGGGCCGCGTATCCATCATCGGCCATTCCCTCGGCTCGGCTCTGGCAGCCGATATTCTTTCTGCACAGCCCTCTCGGGTTCCACCACTGTCAGAAGTTCAAAAGACCAGCCACGAAGCGCTCCGACGCAATGATCATCTCCACTTCAACGTCAAGAACCTCTTCTTTATCGGTTCTCCGGTCGCGTTCTTCTTTCACTTGGACGGTGGGCAGCTTATTGCAAGGAGCGGAACCGAAAAGCATCCCATCAAGACTTCTGATGCGCTCGACGAGGCAAACGGTCGATACGGCTGTCTTGCCGCCGAAAACGTGTACAACATCTTCAATCCCAACGATCCCGTCGCTTTCCAGCTGGCACCCACCGTCGACTCGGCCTACGCCAAGTTGATCAAGCCCATTTCGATCGAGAGCGCCACTGATGCCATCCTTCGCTCCCTGTCGTTGCCGCGCATCAGCGTTGGTCGAATTTTCGAAAAGTACAAAGAGCACCCATTCCAGGGGGCGGGTAAGATCGTCAGGCGAGCTCGAATTTTGGAGGACAACCAGGATGCACTCCCTGCCGAGCTTTCACCGGACGAGAGGAAGGAGACGAAGCAGAGAGAAATGGGGAAACGCACCCTTGACGCTTCCGACTACCTCCGGACAGTGCGCAAGTGGCACAAGCTTCAAAGCGGCAGCTCGAGTGTCAGCGCTTCTGGAGCTGCCACTCCAGCTGCGTACGAATTGGAGACCGAAAAGGGCGCAAGAAAGAAAAAGCTACAGCCCGAGACGGCTCTTCACATCTCTTCGATCCCTCGAGATGAGGCAGATGAAAAGCACGACTTTGACCTGGAATCGCTAGAGCGCGCAGAACGTCGCTTCCGAGCTCTTAATCCACACGGCTGCATCGACTACCACCTGTCAGCCAGTATTAGCTTGAGCGGCTACATTGACATGTTTGGCGCCCATCTTGCATACTGGACGCACAAGGATTTTGCCGTGTTTGTCCTGACTCAGCTGTTCATGGATTTCACCAAGAGGGACGAACTGACGATTGTGCCCCAGGTGCAAGGGCTGCAGAGTGAGGATGCAGGAGACGACGGGAAGGAAGGCGAGGCCTCGGAGGACGAAGAGGAGAGCAGTGATGAAGATGCGAAGTGATGGAGAAGGGCCAGGGAGGCGCTGGCACAACAGTAGAAAGAGACGGCCTTGTTCGTTTGTCCCTACGGAACGGAATTGTATCATAGACTCATAGAAACTGTGTTGTACAAAAGCGAAAAACATCATCGAAAAACCATTCTCATCGTCTGTCGCCGACCGTCAACGCAGCTTCTTGACCCCTGCTGCTGCCGCGGCCGCCGTCGCAGTATCCCCTCTCCGCCCCTGCACTTCCCAATGAGCCCTCTTCAGACTCTCCTTCATCTCCCTCGCCATCTGCGCCTTGCTTACCAACGCCTTCATCCTCGCCACCGCCAAGGTTGTATTGAGAGCTTTTGACCATCTCTGCTTGACCCCATCCCTCCTGGTCCGCTCGTCCCTCGAGGGATGTTGGAGGTTCAGATCCAGGATCAACCTAGCCAGCTGCTTATCCGACCTAGTCAGGCCTTGGAGTAGTTGGCTGATGTACTGCTTTTGATGCGTCAGATCGGCTCGGAGATCCATCTCGCGGGTGAGCTTGAGTTTGAGATAGCTGATCTGCAAGATGAGACCTTTGCATTCGGCTTCGTGCATCTTGCGCGCCGTAACCCACGAATGGTCTGCAACCGAACCCTGCTCGAGTTGGTCGAGCTTGGATTTAATCTTGTCCACTTCCTGGGTTTTAGACTTCAACTGCTCGACCAGAGTCTTGACCTGCAGGATAAACTCGGATCGCTCTCGATGCTTGACTTCTTGATCCGAAGCCAACCGACGTCGTGCTTCTTCTCTCTCGGCTCGAAGAGCTTCCAAATCCGCCCCCTGTCGATCCGCTTCGCGACGCAGTCGTCGAAGTTCCTGTTCAAACATTCCTACGTCGTGAACGATCAAATCACGCTCGGCTCGTAGACGGTCCCGATCGCCGGCGATCTTCTCGTAAGCCGCCTTCTTCGAACGAAGCGCTGCGTGCGCGGCTTGCATCTGCTCGATCTGCTCGTCGAGCTGCGCTTGGTGTTGGGCTAATGCGCTTCGCGAGGCAGCGAGATCTGCGAGCACTTGCTCGTAGTTCTCGTTGGCTGCGGCAAACTTTTGGTGCAGATCGGCGCGCTGGGTGAGAAGGTCGTTACGCTCGGCCTTGAGCATTTCCACCTCGTCCTGAGCCGCTTGGAACTGTTCAGCGAGCCGTTCGGTCTGACTGTCCAAATGCGCTCGCTCCCGACGACCCATTGTGCCGTCGGGCTGAACCGCCTTCTCCATATACTGTCGACCAAGGTCTTGCAACCCACCCATCTTCTGCTCGAGTTTCCGCTTGACCGCATCCAGCTCGGCTTGGGTGCGCGACAGGCTGCCCTCGATCGAGTCCTTCTGATGGCTTGCAGCTTTGGTTTCGGCGAGCTTGCTTCTCTGCTTGGCACGTTCGTACTGCAGATCCTGCTGGAGCGAAGAGGCGGCCTCTTTGAACCGGTTGAGCTCGGAAAGCACTTCCTGATACTGACGCTTTTCGGTGCTTCGATCTTGTAGCTCTCGTTCGCGGCGTTCGAGGTCGCGTTCGCGCTGCTGCAGCTTGTCGTGGTCGGCTGCCCAGCGGCTCTTGAGCGCTTCGAGTTGGGCGTGGACGTCGGCGAATACTTTTTGACGTTGGCTGACGCTCTTGTTGGGGCTGGCGGCCGATGTCTCTCCGCTCTGTCCGCCGAGCGTGCGCAGTCGCTCAATCTCGGCTTCGAGCTCAGCGATGCGCTGATGAGCTTGCTCAAGCCGTTCGGCCAGAGTGAGGTGTGCGACACCTGCCTCGTCGAGCTGCTGCAGTTTGGCGTCGATCGAAGCGTTGGCCTCATCGAGCGCACCCTCGAGGTAAGCGATTCTGTCGACGACGTTGGCGGCACCAAGGCTCGACTCGTTGTGAAGCCAAGAGGCCTCACTCAGCGGACCCGGTGAACGAGGTGTCTTGACTGCTGAGATATTTCTCAAGCTCATGACGGATTTCGGCAAGGGCGAGGAACCGAGTGTCCTTGCAGGTGTCACTGGCGGCACAGATCCCGCATCGCCCCTACCTTCTGCGTTGGACAGGTTGGCGAGGTTGGTGCCTACTCCTTTGCTGATCATCTCGCGGTACTGTTGCACGCGATCCTCTAGCTCGGATTTCTGACGCTCGAGGAATCTGATCTTTTCTTCCTGCAATGATGACGATGTCGAAGACTTTTGCTGGTTGGCCCTGTCTTCCAACTCTGCAATGTAAGCCTGCGCCTCCTGGAGTTCGGCTCTCAAGCCTTCCAGCTCCATGGCTTGACTCTGACTGGCATCATCGCCAGAGCTTCCGCCCTTGGACAACTGTGCATTGGCCGCGTTGAGGCGACGTTCCAAGCCACGTATGCGTGCTGCATCGCTGTTGCTCTGCTCGCGTAGAGATTCGATCTCTGACTCCGTCTGCTTGGCCGACTCTGCCCGTGCCTCGAGCTCTCTGTTCAGCCTCTCGTTCTCGGCCTCGAATTCTTGCAAGCGCAATCGCAGTGTTGAGTTGCCATCATCGCCGTTGCCATCGCCATCGCGAGCAGCCACTGGTGGCTCTGAACAACTATTTCGCAGCTCCGAAAGCTCTTGTTGCAATGCTTGGACGCGCTCTAGGGCCTGATCCCTCTCGGTTTCAATCTTGTCGAGTGTCTGGAAGGAGAAAGCTTTGGCCTGTTGAACCTGCTCTTCCATTTGCAAACGTTCGCGTTCGAGGCGGGCTTCCAATTCTTCCAGGTCTTCTTCCCTCTCCTTGAGCAAGCTTTGCAGCTCCTGGATCTCCTCTTGCGGTTGTTGCTCGCGCTCGTCGCTAAGGCGCGGGGCGTTTTGCGAAGATCGCAACGCTTCGAGCTCTCTCTCCTTTTCGTCCAAAAGATCAGCAAGCTCTTGAGCCTCTCTATCGAGCGCATCGGCTCGTTCGCGTTCGGACTGTAATTGCTGATTGGCAGCTTCGACTTGGGCGGAAGACGGTTGGCTGGGGAAGCCTGCCTCGAACTGAGCGAGCTTCTGGAGGAGCTGGTCGCGCTCGCGTTTGAGCTCCTCGTTCTCGGCATCCAGACGTGCGTTGAGCTTGCTTTGGTAGAGTGCAAGCTTGGCGGTGTCGACGCGCGGCCTGGCAACAGAGTTGGCTTCGGTACCAGCATCAGCTGCGCCCAGACCAGGGAAGGATGTATTGGCTCGCAAACCCATGGCACCGTGCTTTGAGCCGTTGGGTGCGAGCGCCAAATCGTTGGAAGAAGCTTCAGAGTAGGTTGTGGTGGATCCAACAACGCTAGCCACTTCATCATCTTTGGCCGATTCGGCAGCATCAGGGCCGGCTCGGAGAGGGCTCTCAATAGCTGCGCTGGATGCGCCACTCGAGTCAGAGACACCAAAGAGCGCGCCGCGTCTGAGCAATTCGGCAATACCGCCTTTAGGCAGAGGGGTGCGACCGGCTGCAAAGGTGTTGGCCTTGCCGAGACGGTCCATTCTTCGTCGAGGAGTAGGATCTGCGGATGTGGCCGGCGAGAGATTATCGGCTGTGGCAGCGTCACCCTCGGACAGGGAGCCGGGAGTTCTGTGGAGCTGGGCTTGTGCTTTGAGACGCTCGATAGCATCGATGTGAGCGTCGGAAGACCTACCAGTGCGTGAGCGGGTGCTTTCTGTTGCCTTGACACTGTTGAGGAGATACTGCTTCATCCTCGCGCGCTCTTCCGAGGCTACCCCGTGTTTCGGAGTGGTGAGCTGAGCTTGGAGCGGACGACTTGGCGTGCTTGTGGTAGATTCTGGTTGTGCTGCGGAGCCAGAAACGGTTGCGGCGATGAGGCCCTGACGAGCGAGACGAGCCGCTGCTGGGCTAGAGTAGGCGGTGGCGGTCTCATCTGTCTCAGCGACGGAATCCGCGGCACGGGTGGCGATGGTTCCGGTGGGTTGGGACGTAGCCATATCACGAACGCTAGTGTGAGTGTCGTCATCATCGATGGCGGATTCGTCATTTTGAACCAGTTGTCTACGCTGCGCGCGGCGTTGCCTCCAGTCGATGGCGTCTGCCGCTGCAGCCGAGCTGGGCTGACTCAAGGCGGGTGATGAGGTACGCAATGTCGGCAGAGGTGCCGGAGCGTCGTGAACTACAAAGTCATGGCCATCTTGGTGATGCGCGTCTGAGTTGCGTGGGGGTGGCGAGGCAGCTCGAGTATGCGATTCGCGATCCGAAGCGTCCTCTGGAGCGATTGAAGATTCGGTGAGGTCATCGAGCACAGCTGAGGCTGAGCGTGCAGAGCGAGTGGCTCTGGAGGTCGACGTCTTTGTGGTTTCGTCGGATCGGTGGGAAGCATTGTCCTGGACGCCGGAGGGACGCAGCGGACGAGCGGTCATGATGGTGCGCGATCTGGAGCCGACTGTGGAAGCTGCTCGGGCGGTGCGCTGCGGAGTGGATGTTAGTGGTGGTGAGGTGCTCCTGACATGCGAATATGGGTCCGGAAATTTTGCTAAATGCGGCGAGTCCGAGATGCTTGAGGCGGACGAGGATGTTGACATAGCGTTGGCATTGGTCTCAGTCTCAGGTTCGACTTGAGCATGGCTGACGGCGTTGTGTTGGGCATTGTGGACCGCAGCGGCCAATGTGAGTGGCCGCTTGGTGGTATGTGGTGTTGCGAGGTGAGTGTGCTTAGCAGGCGAAATGGCGGAAGCGTCTGAGGAGTCGGATGGCCTGGAGAAGGACGAATTGTGACGGTTTGAAGGTGCCAAAGGTGTCCTCGATGTAGTGATGGAAGCACTAATGTCGCGTGTATCGCCACCGGGCATGGAGAGGTCGAATTCGGACTGGGTCTCCATGAGATCTTGGGCGATCTGACGCTCAAGACGAGCGGGTGTTCCAAAGTGGAGATCCATGTTTGCGGATTGCTCGAGACGAGGCGACCTAACTGAGCTGAGCTGGCCTGTTCTATGGATGTCTCTCGTGATCGTGATGGATGGGATGATGGAGTGTGAGAAGCAAGATGAAAATGCCGACGGCGGCATTCACCTTTTGCTGTGCGCGTGACCCGACTGTTGCCAAGGCTGAATGAAGCATCACAGTATCAATCCACAGAGTTACTTACACCAACACTTGCCGTACGCACATCCGCAAAACAACACTTTCAGACAAGCAACAGACGCGATTTTCGCGCAGCAGTCACGTTCGTGCTTACAACAGGCCAGACCAGAACCAGATCGGGGTTGGCGTAAATCGGGGCGAGGCGAGTCATCTTGACCGGAGATCTCTAAACGCGATCTAAAACCGAAATAAAATAAAATAATATGCGTTTTGCATTGGAGGGCGCCACATTACTGTATTTCTCTCCTCGTTCTGCTCAGCGTCGGCGGGTTTCCGGCGGAGTGGTAGCGCAACGTTGTCCATGCTGGTTTGCGTTCGCTGCTGTACAGGACTGTACTGTACAGTATAGCCTATGGTCGTAGGACAAGGAGCCGCAGGTATAAAAACGAAGATCCATTTGCAAAGTGCAATGGACCAAAAGCTGTCAGAGTGTTGAATTTCTTGACCCACTCACCGAACGAGGTGGACGGATCTCCGTCAACGCCCTGATCGCTGAGTGATGATCTCGTTCGCGATCAAGACACGAACAAAAGGGATGTTAGCAATCAGGGACCGACGGACTCGGAAACAAACACCTAGCTGTTTTCGGACGTGCTCCTCAGCGGTATCAGAGTTTGAGACGAGAGCCTTGTTGGTTGTGGTTGTGTTGTTGAGATTATTCTGGTCTACAGTAACGCCGCATCCTAAAGTTGTCGGAAATCCGGTACCACACTTGGCTCGTGGCCCGGATAAGTTGGCACCTGCAGCTCACCTTGCATGGGCGAGCCAATCTGGAACCGAAACCAGTCAAAGAGTCAACAAGAGTACTATTTGCTATTCAGTCGACAGCATCATCGCAAACTGAATGAATCGACCGCGCCCAGAACGAGAATCATGACCGGCGTTTCCACCGAAGCTAATTGGCTAGCATCGCAATGCACTGGTCTGCGCTAGCCGACTGGATGCTGTGGGACGACCGGACTGCACACGCACGCGTCAACAGCCCTGTGCGGGCTGCGCTGCTGATTCTCAGGCACACAGAAGCTGCACAACAAATGAGCGGGCAGCGGGAACCATGAATCGGTATGGCCGGCTGCGAGGGTGATGGACCAAGGACTCGTCTTCAAACTGGACTCCTTTTGCCGTCGTGATCAAGATTCACAAGAGCAGGGGAAAAGTGTCATTCGCGATCCTCTTTCGTTTGGCAAATGGGCAACGACTCGTTCGCCTTTGGTAACGACAAAGCATCGGAACTGTGAAACATTTCCTCTTTCTTTCTTTTTCGCTTCCGAGGGGGACGGAGGCACGCATAAGAGCTTATGACTGCATCTGCTGCATCTGCTGCTGCTGCTGCTGCTGCTGCTGCCACTTGACATCAATCTTGAAACAAAACTAATCCACCTCGTCTGGCCGCGCCCCCCCACCTTTACATCCTTGTGGGCACTTGAGCCGCTGCTGCCAATTTCCCGCCAGGTCGAGATCCATGAAACTCTGAATTGGCTGTTGGTTCTTCTTCGAGACCGCTCCTTCCATGTCCTTTGCTCGTCTGCTTCTCTCGGCTAGCCAACGGTGAAATTGGGCGGGCGTGGCGTCGGTTGAATCCAGCCCGACGCTTCCGTTACAGAGCTGTGCTTGGTCTGCGTCAAGGTTCAAATACCAGGCCAATGCTCTCGGCGCCTCCCCTCGGTCTGCTTCGCCTCTTTTGTTGACTCTTTGCGACCGTTCCCTCCTTCCCTCGTTCCTTCCAACGTTTGCACGCGGTCCCCTTATCACATTGTACAGTCCTCCTTTCAAATTTGTCCAACTTTGCTCTCAGCCCCTCAACCCAACAATCAGAACGGCTGACGCATCATCCCTCAACGACGAAAAGGGAAAAGAGAGAAATTCCCGTACCGAGCCAAGACAGCGTTTCTATTCATCGGAGTTGGCCGCCGCGCACACCCGCTTTGTTTCAAAGGCGAACCCACTCAATTCTCGCATTGGTTTTGCAGTCTCGGCACCTACACTGCTCGCTCAAGCTTGAGCTGATCCCACTCGACCCGGTCAATTCCTTTTTCTTCTCTCGACTTTCACTTCGGTCCGGTCGTAGCGACTCGAGCTCGAAAAAGGATTGGTCCACCGTACAAGCACAACATCTCGATCCGACGGGTGTTTCGTAGCGGCTGCTTCCTAACAAGCGCCTCAGCCTCAGCCTAGAGCACGAGTGATCAGAACAGAAATCAGTTCCATTAGCCGTCAATTCAGGCTCTCGATGGCTCCACCTACCATCTTTTAGGATGACTTCGGGCAACGGTGGATATCCTCCACAGCATCACGCCCACACTGGCTTTCCCAACATGTCGGCCATGCCGCTACAGCAACAATCGGCTCCCTTCGGACAGCTTCCGGCGATGCAAAACCCTTTCTACGCGTCTTCCCACGCCTCGGCTTCGTCATCCTCGCTAGCAGATCAGCTGAGTGATCACGATTCCTATTCGAGCTCCTTCCAACCTTCGAGGAACAGCAGCTTTAGTGCCACCTCGTCGGGTCGATCCGGTCCTGGTCCCTCCTCCTCATCACAGGGCTTTCCGTGTCCCAACTGCGGCAAGGTGTTTGCACGCGATGATCTTCTCCGTCGACACTTGGCAAGAGAGGCGAGAGCGCTGGCACAGCCCTCGTTCGACCGTCAGAAGAGTTGCTACGAGTGCGCCAGGTCCAAAGCAAGATGCGATCTTGAGGTGCCCACTTGCGGTCGATGCCGTGCACGCGGAAAGCAGTGCGCCTACGCTCCAAGATCCGGCAATCCCAACGTTCGAAAGGCTCGCAATGCTCAGACTATGCCCAACATGGACCCCAGCGTGCACCATGTAACGCCTCACATGCCTCCTGCTGAGGCACCCGGTGCTCCTCCCATGGCCTCCACCATCCCAAACGCACAGTGGGCAATCGCTGGCACCGGCTTCGACATCTCGTCCTCTGACGCGTTTATGGCTCCCCATCCTGGTTACGTCAAGCGCGAGGGCGAATTCGACTACGACAGCCAGAGCGACACCGAGGCTCAGTCATGGCATGATCCTGCTTCTTCCGCCTCGGGTTCAGCTTTTGGCTCTCCTCGATCCCAGCATGGCGTCTCTGAGCATCCCGAATCTGCTCCTCCTAACCTCGCCAACTTCACCATTTCTGGCCAGCCCTACCCTTCCCTCGCTCCGCCCGCTCGAACCGAATCGCCTCAGTCTTTCCACGACCTCAACCTCGATTCAGATGCTGCTCCGGGCCCGCAAAGGATGCCGGCTCGCAAATCGAGCGGTTTCGCACGCACCAACACTGGCCCCATTGTGACCAACATGAATCGCTCCGCACTTGCCTTTGCCAATGAAGAGGGAGAAGAGACTCCCATCGTACGCCTCAATCAGTCTCTGGGTCATTCCGAGTCCGACCCTTCCAGAATGCCACCCATCGTCGACAACGGCCTCCTCTCCGCACCCCAAACTCGTCATAGAACAACCAGTCTTCCCGAGGGACTCGAAGAGACGCTTGCCGAAGGAGCCAACGCTCAGGCACCCTGGAATGCACGCCCGTCCATGGCTGCGCCCCCTTCACGCCAATATCCGCAGTCCTCCATGGCAGCAGCACCCAACGCAATGATGCCTCCGCCCAGACCTCCCACACTCATCACTTCCAACCTCAACAATCGCAACCACTGGCCCTTCCCATCGCCCATCCGTTCCGGCGTGTTCCAGCAAGGTCTCGATCTTTCAGGCTGGCTTGCCGAGCCTGTCGTGCCATCACCATTGTATCGCATGGGCCCGAGCCTCCACTCGGCCATCAGCGGCAATTATGCAGCCATCTCGCATTCGCCTGTAGTCGATACACCCATCTCGGCCAAATTCGCAGCATCGCTCGCCCAGACCATGGGTCTGTCTATCAACCCGGGTTTCCTCCCTGCTTTTCAGGAATCTCAGCATCCTCCTGCAGGTGCCACCAATGCCACTTCGCACCCGTTGAGCCGCTCCTTGTCCGACGCAACCACCCCACCTCAGTCTCGATACGACTGCAATGGGCAGCTCGTCCTGCCGGCGCCTCAATTACCCAGTGCAAAGCAATGGTGGATTCAGCCCGATCAGAATGGCGAAGTAGCCGCCTCAATCGCCCAGGCCAGTGCTGCCCACTTTGTATCGTACCCCGCTCTCATGGTGCTCACCGATCCCACCGCCCCCATTCCGCCCTTTATCCATCGCAAATGGCTCCAAGAGAACCGCGCTCGAGTTCCAGAGTCTCTAGCCAGCGCTCGATCACTTCTCGCCGGCTACTACGTTCGTTTGCCCGCCAGCCAGGGCTTCATCTGGAAGCTGATTGCGGATCAGATCCGATCGATCTTGAGCTCAGAGCAAGAGCTCAAGAAGCCGGACTCGGACCCTGTGACTGTATTTGGCGCCGTGGCTTCGCTATGGATGTATCTGGTGCTCATCGTCTTTACTGACGAGTCAGCCATCACCGATCACGTTGATGCGACTTTGCTCGATCAGGCGCTTCTGGTGCTTTCCGAGCTGTCCCAGTCGCTGCTTGTGCACGCCGGAGAAGCAATCAAGGCAGCATCGGGCTCTGCCACTCCGAGCCTGGCCACCTTTGGATGGATCGAGACCATGGTGCGCACTCTTTTCGCGTCTTACGCCCTTCTCGTTCTACAGCGTTTCCGGGAGAACGGTGGAGACGCCCGCGAGCGTCTGGCTGGCTGTTCGCTGGTCCTCGACATTCCGCTCCCCGCTAGCGCTGGCGAATTTGAAGCCGACAACGAAGCCGACTGGCTCCAAGCTCACCACGCCAATCAGAATGTGCTCAACGAAGCCGGTGCACCTTTTGTCCGCCCCACCCTCCGCCAACTGGTGCAATTCCGCAAAGACACTCTTGCTGCTGCCGGTGACTCCAACAGCAAGGAACAAGCCGAATTCAAGCTTCGCGACCTTCCTTGGGCAGCTACGTTGTTTGACAACCAGGACGAATTTACCAACGTCGTTCTCTCGGTTGCCTTTGCCCTCGACGATACCCGTTTCTAATCTTCCAACCTCTAACCGGACTATAATTTTTTTTAGCTTTCTTCTTCTTCTCTTTTCATCGCCGGTGATTCTTGTTCTCGCTGCTTTGCGTGATGTAATATTATCTCGTTTTAAGCGATTGTGAATCGTGTGATTGAACAGGTGTGAGTCTTCTGAAGTCTCGAAAGCATGCGCTGGATGCGGTTGCTCATCTGGGTCGGTGCTCGGCGCTCGCAACTCGCCAGCCCAGCCGCAGCCAGCATGAGTGTTTGCGTCAAGGTTTCCACAGATCCCTGCATCCGCCACAACCGCAAAACGATGCCACCTAAAGCGCAACCCTGTCCGCGTTTCCACGTCCATATCGCAACAGAAAGGGGAGAAAAAAAGCGGCCTAGGAGCCACACGGTAGAGCCACCGCCATGAGCTGGCTTCAACAACTCAGCCTTTTCCCCGATCGAGGTGGCTCCCTCAACGTGGTATCTCTACGGATACGAAACCAGTTCTCTGTCCTTTTCGCTACCATACAAGTGTCAGGGCCCTTGATGCTCTCTTGCCACCATCCAATCCTACCTTTTTTTTTGTCTTGCCCTGTATTTTGCTGCGCTCCTGGTAGCTGGTCCTGTTGACGGAGATGCAAGCATTCCGCCACAACTTCTCAAGCTCCTGATGCACGATGCACATCAAGCGCACATTTCTGTCCCGCGGGTTTTCCATGTAGGGCTGTGTTGCGTGCAGAGTTGGGCGGTTTCGAAACGTCCGTTCAAAGAGCTCGATCGAGGTTGGAGGCGCGTGTGTTCCACAGGATATGTACTGCTGTGCCGAAGAACCCAAGCGTTTCCGGCTACGCCTCTTGGGTCATGGGCGAATGGCTCGAATGCGCACCCGATCCTGCGGCAAGCGAGTTGCAAGAACTTGGAGTGTCATCACGTTAGAATCGAAACCCAACGTTGGGGGGTTAATGTAAAGCAACGACGCCTTTTCTAGTCCGCTCCCGCACAAAAGGATCTCCCACTTTTGTCACTGTCGACCTTCAAAGATGGCTACACACGGCCCGAATCAGGTGCGATCAACAACAAAGTATCCCTGATACTTTCTACGCTCGTCGACTTTGGCGAGCAGCTGCGCATCGCGGTCCAACACGTGCGTTCCTTGTGCCTCCGCAGTCGTCGAATAGGTGGTAGAGCTGGCACACAGAGAGACGCTCCAGTGCGGATCGTAGACGCTGAGCGGTCGGGCATCGACCAACGCCTCTTTCTTGTCGACATCGTTTGCCTGCTCTTGCTGCGTCACCACCACCCCCTTTACCAACCGCAACATGGCCGCCAACTGCCGCTTCAACCGCTCGCGCTCCTCGCGCTCCTTCGGCGCAACCAGCGCAGACAGCCGATGCAGCCGGTCAAACTGTGCGTCGCTCAGCACCTCCTCGGCGCGGCCGGTGGACGATTGGATGATGGAGCGGATGCTCCAGGTCGCGCTGGTGGGGATGGCGGGGTGCGCTGGTGCCCTGTCGGTTTCCGACGTGGAGGCGCGGCGGGACGAGGTGTGCAGCGTTCGTCGTTGGTTGGCCAAGTTGTTGATGCTGGTGGTGCTGCTGGTGCTCGAGGTTGAGGGATAGACCTGTCAGCGCAAACAAGGGGGCAGAAGGTCAAGGCGTCAGTTACAAGTTGCTCCTTCAGGTCCCATCTGCCCTCGCATTCTGCGCTCTCTCGGCTCGTGTAAACGTATTCTTGAGTGATGTGGTATTCGCAGAAAAACGAGAGAACAAACAGAATCCAAGCGCGACTCGGCCCCAGATTTCGGACCTTATGAACGTACCTTCTCATCCGCCTCATCCCCCTCCCTGTCACCCTCCGTCGCCTCCAGCTGAGCCGCCATCAAACTCCTGAACCTACTTCCCGGTCGATCGAGACTCTCAAACGTCCCCTGCTCCACAATCTTTCCCTTCTCCAACACCTGGATGTTGTTGGCGCTCTTGATCGTACTCAACCTGTGCGCTACGATCCACACCGTGATCTGGCCTTGCTGGATAATCTCTTCAATCGCCTGGTTGACCATCCTCTCGCTGGCACTGTCCAGCGCTGAAGTCGCTTCGTCCAACAGCAGGATCGAAGGCTTGCGCACCAGTGCCCGCGCAATCGCAATTCGCTGCCGTTGCCCACCGCTGAGCTGCCGCGCTCCGATCACCGTATCGAGCCCCCGGGGCATTTCCGAGATAAACGACGCGCATCCGGCCATTCTCGCCGCCTGTTCGACTTCTTCGCGCGTAGCCGAGGGGGTGCCGTACTTGATGTTGTCCTCCAACGTTCCATCGAACAGGATCGGTTCCTGAGGCACAAATGCCAAGTGCTTGCGTACACTTTCGGGTCGATAGCTGGCCAGATCTTTACCCGCCAGCAAGATTCTACCTCGAGTCGGATCGTAAAACCGCAGCAGCAACGAATGCACCGAAGACTTGCCCGCTCCACTGCCCCCCACCAACGCATACGACTGTCCCGGTTCAATGTCCAACGTCACCCCGCGCAGAATGGGCTGTTCCGGTCGCGAAGGATACGTGAAATGCACATCCTCAAACCTCACCGGCAACTTGCCCGAGGCAACCTGCAGAATCTCGCCTTTCCCCAGCGCAACATTCGACTCGCGATCGATCAGCTCAAACACCCTCGCTCCCGCTCCCAACCCCTTCATGAGACTCGCAAAGAACGAAGTCAGACTCACCATCCCGCCTCCCAGATACGCCGTGTACATCAACAACGACGTCAAGTCTCCCACGCTGATCTCACCGCGACTGACCAGATGACCACCGTAGGTAAGCAACGTCAAGATGGCACAGTTGCCCACGAAACCGGTGCCGGCGTAGAAGAACCCAGAGGCATACGCCTCTTTCGTCTGCAGATCCACGATGCTTCCGATCTTTTGGTCAAACCTCTTCAACTCTTGGCGTTGCGTGTTGAACGCCGTCAACGTCCTAAACGCGGGAGGAGACAGGCGTTCTTCAGCCAAACGAGTCATCTGCCCCACGGCGTCTTGCGTCTTGTGCGTCAAATCGCGCAGATATCGACCGTAGAAGACCGCACCGATCGCAGCAGGCGGCACCACCGCCATCATCAACAAGGTCAGCTTGGACGAAATCATAAACATGGCGGTACCGGCAAACACCACGGTTGCTCCCGCACGCAGTCCATCGCCGATATCCGAGGTGAGCGACTCGCCAACAATGTTGGTATCCACACTGAGCCGACTGACCACATCGCCAGCGCCCTTATCCGCCATCTCGACATCCTGCCTCAACGCCGAGCGGTACGCCTGGTTTCGAATGCCCTGAATCACACGTACACCCGACAGCTCCAACAGAATGTTGCTGCCCGCCTTGGCGCCTGCACCAACAGCAAAGATCAGCAGCATGAGCGCAGCCACGGTGCCAAAACCCAGACCGAAGAGTGCGTTCTGACCCGAGGTGAAAAAGTCGATCAACCGACCGATGGCAAAGGGTACGGTGAGCGTGATGGACGAAGATACGAGGAGGAGAGCCAACGCGATCAAGATCGAGCGCTTCTGAGGCACGGCGAGCGAGAAGAGTCGCTTGAGGTCCGGGAAGTTGGTGGGCGCGGGGGAGGCGCCATCTTTGGATTTGGGGGCGGATTTGGCCAATTGCGATTGCAGGAGGGTTCGAAGACGTGCCGAGAGACGCGAGGCGAGGCAGCCAGAGGTAGCGGTAGCGGGCGGAGAAGTTGCCCTTTCTCCTTCTGCTGTCTCGGTAGCGTTGTCCTTGCTCGGTTGTGTTGGAGGCGAAGCAGGCTTTACCGGTTCCACTCTGTTGTTGCGGAGGATCGAGGTTGTAAAGTTGCGTTGCAGAGCAAAGGCGGCTAAAGTTGACTGCGGTCCAGCACTGGCACTATGAACAAGCGTCGACTGCGTCCAGAGCGTCCGCGAAGCCGCGTTCGATATTGACCAGCTCGAAGCTGCTAGTCTGGGTGCGGCACGAGCACAACCCCGAATGCCAACGACGGCAGTGGCCGTTGGCCACATTGTTCTGCGCAATCAGGTTCGCTGCTCGATGCAGCGATTGCCCAGCTCGTATTTGACCGCTTTTGTGATCGTGCGACGACGAGAAGCGATGGATGAAAGCGAAAGAATGGGCTCGCGTTGTTGGTGGTCGCAAGACAAAAAAACCGAGACGACTCAGAGACTCTTCTTGCTCGGCAAATCCCGTCGAGACGTGCCAGTGAGAAATCCGCCGTGCCGCTTGCGTAAAATCACTCACTTCCGCCCGCGGAGATCGCCTTTTGGGTGCCACGCCCAAGTGGAGCTACATATCACCGATCTAACAGAATAAAACCATTCCCGATCCCCCATTCGATCTTCCACTCAGCTTCTCACTTGCTCTGTCGACATGCGACGCACATCCACACCCAAGAGTCAACTTTTTGTTACTCTGCCATTCACTGTTGCAATTTCATCTACATACAGCAGCATGGTCCAAAAGCACCGTCTCATCCGCCTCTCCAACCTCCATCGAACCATCTTCAGACTCGAACCCCACCACCAACTGCTTGGGTACCACCTTTGTCGCTGCTTTGCCAAACTGCAACTGCACCACCTGCTCTTGCTCCTCCTCCGATTCCGAGCCACTCTCTTCGACCGACGACGAAACATCCGCCTTGGAAGGGGTGGAACGACAAGGTGGCGAAGACGCCGAGAGGCGTGCGAGTGATGCTGCGGGTGAAGAGAGGTGGTGCGGAAAAGGGAGCGGGGAAGATTTCGCTTTGGCCATCGAGGTCATAGGGGTTGACCGAGGGAGGTTGGTGTCTTTGCTGCTGAGAGGCGTGCGTATCTTTGCTGGGGTGTCGGTGCCGGTGAGGAGCGCGGGCTTGGCCGGTGTGGATGGATGAGTGGGACTGGAAACCACTGCGAGTCGAGGAGCTGCCTCTTCGTCGGCACGAGTCGAGTCTGCTTGAGCATCCGAAGGTGCTTCAACAGCGTTCGTGTCGGGGATGTGTGCCGTGACGCTCTCCTGCTCCATTGGGGTCTCGGCGGTCGATGCTGTTTCGACGCCGGATTCTGACTGCATGACTGCTTCGCTCGCAACAGTTTTACCGCCCTCTGGCTCCTTCTCTTCAACAATTGCCTCCTCCAGCTCGTTCTCCACAGCTTCCGCTTCTATCCCTCCCACTTCCCCTCCCCCGGCAAGCTCCTCGACATTCGCTGCCACCGCCGCCGCCGCCGCCGCCACCTCACCCTCTCCAGCAGCCTCCTTCTTCCCTCCTCCCACCTGCGAAACCCTCCTCTGCCGCTCAATCCCCTTGACCGCACTCACCACCGCCTTCCTCACCGCTTCCTCCTTTTTCCCACTCGCCCTCACTCCACCTTTCAACGAAAACGCAATCGAACTCTTCTTCGGCACTCCAGCTCTGACCGCACTTGACGCCGGCTTGGGTTGGAATTTCTTGACCGACGCAGAGGGGACGACCTTGTTGCGCGTGGAAGCGGTGGAGGCGGTGAGGGTTGATGTTCTTTTAGATGGTAGGATGTTGGTTGCGGGGGGTTTCGAGGTGGTGGATGTGGAAGCTATGGTGGGTTTCGAGGTGGTAGAAGGTGTGGGTTTGGTGCGGGCTGTTGTGGAGACGGCGGAAGATGTGCCTGGTTTGGCCGGGGGCAGAGGTTTTGGTTTGGCAGCTGCTGCTGTTGGCTTGGTGATGGGCTTAGAAGCAGTAGTGGCAGAAGAGGTGACGGGCTTCCTGACAACAGTCGGCTTCGCTGTGGAGCTGACGTTCCTTGGGGCGGGCTTTTTCATCTCTCCGCTCGCCGTCGTAGCGACTGCAGTTCGAGCCGCCGCTCTAGCCTCCAATCGCGCTTTCGCAGCAAGAGAAGCCGAAGGGGCCGCCTTGGCTGTCACCCCCGGCTTGACGGGCTGCTTTGACGCCGCACTCGTCGCTGCTGACTTTTTGACTGCTGTTGGAGCGCATGGCTTCGCTTTGACCGTCTCCTGTTGCTTTTCTGTTGCTGCCACGTTCTCTTTCTCCTTCACCTCTGGTTGCTTCTTTCCCTCGGCCACTTCCACTTCCTCCTCCTCCTCCTCCTCCTTCTTCTCCTCCTCCTCCTTCTTCTCCTCCTCCTCCTTCTCCTCCTCCTTCTCAATACCCTCCTCCTGCGCCTCTGCTTTGACAGTCCTTGCCTTGGGCACAGGACTCGAATCAGCCGACAGACTAGCCGTCCTCGCAGAAGCAGCAAGTTTGGGCGTCTGAACAGCCACCCTCATAGCCGAAATTTTGACCGCAGAGGGCATGACCACTCGCTGTGCGGGTACACGACTTGCCTTGACTCCGTTTCTGGGTGTCTGGGCGTGCAGCATGCGCTCGGCAGGTGTGAATGGTTGGGTTGGCTCTTCTTCGTCCGAATCAACCCAGTCGACTTTGGCTTCTTGCTCCACTTTCGATTTGTCGGTGACCGCGATGTGAGGGGCAGATTTCGATCTGTGTAGCGTTTCAGCGGAGGCAGTGGCGAAGTCGTCCTTGTCGTTCACCGAGTCGAAGCGCACAGCAACCGTCTTTTCGCGCCGCTTTTCAGAGTGCTTTGAAGATCCCTCTTTGCGAGAAGAGCAAGGTGGCTTTGCAGACCCTCCGCCTTCAAACGCTTGCTTGTAAGCCGCCAGCAACGCACTTTTCCCATGCAATCCGGAAGCAGAGGCGAAAGAAGATGCGACGGCATTGAGATCTCCATGTGCGTACCCGTCGCCCACTCGCTCGTTGCTGTCCCGCCTGATGGGGGGTGCGACGACTAGGTCGAACCGAGGCACGCGGAATGTCGTTGCGGATGGTGGAGCAGCTGGTGTGCGCAATTGGTCGAAGCTAGGTTGACGTTTGATAGTGTCCGTTTTGGCCACGTCGTCAAAGTTGAACGATGGCATGCGGGCGAGGCGGGCATTACGGGCGGCGGCGATTTGCTCGGCGAACAGTCCACGTTTGCCGTATGATGCGTCGTTCATGCTGAATCCTGTATTTCGTGCTATGGTCGAGGAAGCGGCCGAGGATGATTTGGGGAGATCGGGGAAGAAGTTGTACGCCGGTTGTGGGCGGACTGGCGGTGCGTGCGATAGTATCGGCTGCGCTTGATCGTGTCTGTTCGGCTGCGTTTGAGGTGCTCTTGCTATGTGCGCCTGCGCGAATTGGATACTCTCGGTTAATGGCGGCACCTCTACCACCAACGCTCCGGTCTTTGGCAACGACAAATACCTTCGAATCGTCGGTGTCATTGGCTTTGTGAAGCCCTCGACTCTTTCCGGCCATATGGCGATATATCTCTCGAAGATGATTTTGGTCGTCTGTCGAACTTCCACATTGCTGTCCGTAGCTCCACTTTTGATACACGCTTCGATATCAGTAACACGTCTTTGTAGTCGTTCTTTTTCCGTGTGCTCCAGAACAACGACCAACGTTGCTGCTGCTACCGCCCTCAGCCCCTGTCCCTTGTCTTTGATCGCCTCCTTGAGATAGCTTACCACCGTGGGAGGTCTGCAGTGCTTGACGATGAAATGGAGAGATTTCTCTGCTCGTTTGACGGCGACTTTGTTGGTTCGTGCGCAAATGAGCAGAAGCGTGGGTACGAAGACGGACACCAAGGGTTCGAAGCGCTCGGCCATCCGGGGTGCTATTGAGTTGAGTAGATCACCTGCTGTTCCCGAAAGCTTTGTACGCTCGGATAGCAGAGCATTGCAGATTCGAGATGAAGCGTCTTTGAGGAGAGCGACGAATTCGGGATATTTGGTTGCTCCACCACGGGTGATTGCCTGGATGTGCAAAAGTGCCCGTTCGATCTTTTGCCAGGTATGTTCGGTTTCGGGCGAATGCAGGTCGTCGTAAAGGTCTTCAAAGTGGGCATGGAGCTCCGAAAGCGAGGAGATGTGGATCTTGGCATCGCTGGCCAGGTTTCGGGACGGCATCCTGTTCGGCTCACCTCTGTCACCGATGGTGGCGGGGTGAAGGCGTGTGTGAGATGCCAAAGTCGGATGATGCTAATGATGATGGAGGCGTTCGTGAGATTGCTATCGGTCGACAAGTCTTTTGAGAAGAAGCAAATGGTACAGTTGATGGTGAGCACGACCAACAATGATCGACCGAGAGTGGAGGCAAAAAAAGCTCGCGTGGGGGAAAAGGATCAACAAAGACAGAGCACCGCACACTGCACACGCGACCTAACTCAGAAACGCCTTTAGGAAATTCCAAATTCTGTCACTCTGCAGCGACAAATTGGCCAAGGGCTAGATTACTACGCGTCAAGCGTCACGTGATCCGCTCCCATCCCGTTCCTTCCAACTCGCTCACTTCTTCGTCGACCAAGTAGCGTTCGCTGCTCGAGTCTTGCGACACAAACACCAGAGGACAACCAAGTGGATGGCAATAAAGTGATAGGCGCCTTTTGTATAAAGCTATGTGTCCGATGACTTTTGACAATAAAGTTACAGTGGCCTGCGAGTGCCTCAAGGCGCAGAGAAGCTCGCCCCTCAACGCTGCTTCTTCTGCTCGCCACTAACCGTACGAAGCGGCATCTTGAAGCCTTCCCTTAGCAGATTCAGACTCTTCCTACCGAAGCTGACGTCTCTACCACCCTTTGACCCCGTGTTCAGATACCTCTCTTCCGCAGCCTCTTGCGCATACCTGTTGAACTCGGCTTCATAGCCTGGCTCGCGTTCCATCTCGTCATCGTCATCCTCATCCTCGTCATCCTCATCCGCACCGTACTGCACCGTGCTCAGTCGGTTGCGAGCATTGCCACGACCCACATTCATGGATCGACGTGGAAGGTCCATCGACATGAACCGTTGCGTCGGCGCCATTCCAAATGCGCTCTGGCTTCGAGGCGGCAATCCGGCGTTGGAAGCGTCGTGCGCAGGCGACGAGAGAACGCGCTGGCGTTCCGTCTGGAAGCTGGCTTTCGGCACCCCAAGTCCAGCGTAGCTCTTGCGCGACCGCAGCTTGGGCAAGAACGAGCTGCTCGTCGACCTTGGCTGCGCTTGAGCTTCGTAGCCGTCGGCGCCAGCGATCACAATCGAAGGCTGGCTCGTGTCACCCGAAGCACCGCCAATGGTCGACTCGCGCTTCTTGCGGCCAAATGGCAGCCGGAAGATGGATTTCCTGTTTTGCTCCGTGCTAACCGGTGAGGCTACAGCACCAGTGTAGGCTTCAGAATACGATCGACCTTGCTGAGGGAACTCGCGTCGAGGTGGCGCAAATCCGTCGTTGCCGATACGGTTGACGTCTACAGATCGACGAGGATTCTTTGGTGGACGGATCGGTCCACTGCTGTTGAAAGAGGCGTCGTCGGCGATCGTTCCGTATCCGCCGTCCACGTTTGTGCCTTGAGCACCTGCGATCGTGCTCAGAGGCGTCAGCATGGAACTCCTTGCTCCCTTGACGCCCATCGAAGTGGTGCGTTGACGCTCAGACTCGTTGGCGGATGATGGCATCGAGGGCAGCTCCTTGCGCAAACCAGAACTGCCGCCACTCGACCGCATCGACTTGCGCGGATCAACCTCTTCTGCCTGCGGCTGAACATCGGGGATGGGTTGCAACGCAGGAGTCCGAAGCTCGCGCATGCTGGCATAGCTCGACATGCGGTTACCCCGCTGCTGCTCGCTCCCCATGCCACTGCCGAACTGCTGCTGCGACGGCGGCGGCGGTGACGTCACGACAGGACTAGAAACAGGAGATGCCTGCGTCTGGGGCGAAGGCGAGTTGAGATACTTTTGCATCAAGGGGTTGGGTGCCTTTCTCGTCCTCGCTGAGTCCATGCCTGCTGGGTTTTGCTGCTGCTGTTGTTGCGGCATCACACGAACATTGGGGCTGCCAAACCCATTGGTTTGCGGCGAAGCAGGCTGGAATGGCCCAAGATCGAGGCTGTTCTGACTTGCCATACCGGGCGGATTCTGGAAGATCGAAGTGCTGCGACCCTGTTCGGGACGTGCCTTGGGCTCGATGTCCGGCTCGGCTCCACTGCGGAAGAAAGAAGAGGTCGACTTGCGAGCTTTGCTGAGCATGCCATTGATCGGCGGACTGGTGGCATCGATCGAGCGATCCGCACTGAACGAGTTCTGTCGAAGTCGTGGACTAGCTGTGCCTGAACCTTGCGAGCGTTTGCTGGCGTTGCGACTGGCGATGCTTCCATTGATGCTGCCGCCTGCACCCGCACCAGCAGAGTTTTCTCGGCTCGGGCCACCGCTGCTGCCGGTAAGCTTCGAGAAGAGACCGCGAAGACCCTTCTTCTTTCGCTGAACGCTTTCGTCGCGATCGAGGTCGAGTCCGCGCGGACCAGCCTCCATGGGGTCGACATAGCCATCACCCGACACCATGCGAGATCGTTCGAAGGCTGCTGCTTCCGGGAGCGACGAATCGCCATCGCCGGGAAAGCCGTAAAACGATCGGTTCAGTGCGACAGGCGACTCGACACCCATTGGCGTACCAGGCAAGAAGCCGTTCTGGTTGATTCGATGTTCGGCGCGATCTTCTTGAGCGACGTGCATATCGATCATCGAGCCACTGTGCATTAGCGACAGTTGGGACGCGCCGGAACGGGCCGCCAGACGCGAAGGCGTGCCCGTAGGCGAGGTTCCCATGAAAGACCTTGAAGGAGGCATGAGACTGTCTGCTGGGCTAGGAGGGTAATTGGCGGATGGTGTTCGTGAAGCGTCGGCGATGGAGCGTAGATCCTGTACGCTCGCTGCTCGAGCTGCTTGTGCAGAGCCAAAAGGTACGCGGCGACCGCTGTTGGGAGTCAGGGCTCCACCAGCAGCCATCGCCGAGGCGCCGAGTTGCTCTTCAGGATCGGATCCAGAGCGACCCGGAATCGGCTTGGGAAGCGTGCGAGTCTGCAGGGGCGTAACAGGATAAGGCGGCAAACCAAGAGGAGGAGTCGTGGTGGGAGTCGCTGCTATACCAGCAGTCATCTTCTTGCGAGCCGCCTGAGCTGATGCGACATCCCGCTCCTTCTCTTGCTTCTCCTGCGGCGTCAAACCACTATCATCTGTGGAGGACTGTAGCATCGATTGACGGGCGCCGGTAGTAGCCGCAGTAACGGCAGCAGTAGAAGGTTCGCGAGGCAGTGCGAAGGGGGAGGAGAGGCCGCGCTCGGGCAGCTGTGCAGGCGGAGGTGTGTCCGGCGCGACGATGCTGCCACGGCTGCTGATGGAATCCGTGTTGTGTCTCGTCTTCTTTTCGGCCTCGAGCCGTATCCTCTGTTGTTCCATTGCAATGTATTTGGCCTGCACAGCCAGGAACGTCTGCAGCGTGCGCCATCGGAACGAGGATGCGGGCGGATTCATCTGAGTGTGAAGCTTGAGTCGCTCGACAGTGAGTGGCTCGCCCTTGCCGATCCTCTTGCGGGGTCGACGAGAGCCTCGCGAATCACGGTGGCCGCTAAGACTGTCACCATGGCCGCTGCTGCCACTCGGACCACCGACACCACTGGCACCACCAGCTGCTGCTTCCTGCGCTTCGAGGCGGACCGCCTCCTCGAATTCCTTGTCACTCTCGCGTTCCCAGATGCCCTCGCCGACGACGGTAATGTCGATCATGTCTTCGTCTCGCATCATGCACTCGAGACACACCTCAGGGTCGTTGAGACTCCTTCGCACACCGTCAGGTCCGATCAGGCCCGAAGGAAGGCCGTCTGGACGATGTTGAAGCTCGAAGGGTGGGACCAGACTACGTTGTGCCATGAGGCCTGGATATTGTCGCGAGCCGACCTTCTGAGGACCACTGTTCGGAGATGCAAAGACGGGATAGGGGCCATTGCTGCCGCTTGATACGACGTTGGCAGCGGCCATGGCAGCGCTGAAAGCGCCAACGCTTCTGCGCTGCTCTCGCGCTTGCAGCTTCTGGAGCTGCTGTGTGCTGTACGTCTGTCGAGTGTTGGCTGCCTCAGCAAGGGCTGGTGCGGCCCCGTTGGCGTTGCGATTTCCGGTGGCCATGCTGCTTCGATCGCCATTGCCGCGCGCTGCAACCATGCTGGGGATGCCGTTTCGATCCGCAAAGTTGTTGAGGTTGTCGGAGGGGACGAGCTGCAGCGGCCTGAGCTGGCTCTTGAAAGTGTCTGAACGACCCTTTGGCGCCTTGGAAGCTTCGGTCTGCTTCTTGTCGTTCTTGCGCTTCATTCTGCGTCTGCGCTCCCACTCTGCTCGTGCCTCAATTTCGCCATCAGGGGGAGCACTAGACTCTTGCGAAGCGCTCTCAGCACTGGGCGTGTCGGAACGATCAATCGAGTCACCTGGAAGCGCGCCTGGGGATGCATTGGTAGCTTGTGCGAGAGCCACGTTTGCCGTGAGGCTGGCGTTCGACTTGCGACGGCCGCGCTCGAGGACTGGGATTGGCGGCGCCTCTGCTGGAGGTTTCGTCGGAGGAGGGGTGCGTGTCTGCGCCTCGAGATTGCCCTGTTGCTTGGCGGCTTTGGCCTGTGCTTGAAGATGGGCGAGACCAGCAGCTTTTTGTGCCGGAGAAATGTCAGCGAGGGGCTTCTTGCGGTAGTCCGAGACGGGTCTCTGATCAGCGGGACCGTTGATGAGCATGTCTGGCGTGAAAGGTGGATGGCTCTTGATCGCATCGGAAGGCAGGGGTGGTGGAATGACGCTGTCTGCGGGTGGTGGACTCGATGAGTCGTTGGAACTTGGATCAGCACCGCGTGGCGAGTTGAACGACACAGTGGAAGATGTAGGTTGAGCCGGACGCACATCTTTGGCAGGAGGCATGGGTGCAATGTCTTCGGTGAAAGGTACGGATGGCTGTCGGTCGCGAACCAGCTCAGGCGAGCGACGCATGGCCTGCGCTGTCTCATCTGACGGAGCCGCCATGGTGGTGGATGAGAGAGGTGCGTTGGGCGAAGCGGGAGCTAAGCCTTGGGTGTTGATGGGTGCGAGTGTAGATTCAGGATGTACAGCGGCCGAGTCGCCGAGGTCCCGGGCATCGCCTTTCTCGGCATTGCTACTCTGAGTGATGAGGTCAGCAGCAGACTCGTACCGAACGGTGGACTTGTGCACGTCTGCGACCGACTTTGTTGGTGCCGTAGCGATGGCGGCTTTTGGAGCTGTCGGAGTGACAGGAGTGACAGGGGTGGGTGGAGCTTGAGAAGCAGGTTCGTCCCAGAACAAGCCTGGCAATCCACCGGGAAACGAGCGTTCGTCGGGTGAGGTGCCGTAGCCTGAGGCGGCGCGCTCGAGCCATGGACGCATCTGATTAGCCTGAGAGCCAGGCGCAGGCAGAGCGATGGCATCGTCGGTAAGATCCTCTCGATCCGAGGCTCTGGCCTCATCACCGCTGGTAAAGCCGGCAGAGTTGGCGGTTTGGAACGAAAGCACCGAGGCTCGCTTTGCTTGATTCAACGGCGTGCTCGACGTGGTGCCGACGCTGCTGCGGTTGCCTTGCCCGTCGTGCATCCAGTTGGATCCGCTGAGCTGGCTCATGGCAGTCTCTGGGCGACTGGAGGTCTCGGATTGAAGCGTTTCGATCGGCTTCATGTAGGCATCCGCTGACGAGACAGGTCGAGGTGGCGGTGTTTGGCGTACATTGACTGGCAGGCCACCACCGGACTGAGTTCTTCGAGCAGTGGGCGTGGCGGAAGGATCAAACTGCTGCGGCTGCTCGGGTGTGGCGGCTGTGACGATGGGCGAAGCGTGTGTGAGGGGCTGAGGAGTGCTCGGGGGCTTGGGAGTGCGTGCGCCATCCTGAGACGAAGGTATGCGGGAATGCAACGTTGTGGTGTCGTAGCTGGTGGAATCGGCGATTTGCGAGTCTCTCGAGGGCTGCCGACGATCCGAAGGCGGAATGCTTGCATTCTCCATGGTGGTACCAGACAAGGGCGGCAATCGTGGAAGCGCCTTGTTGGACGACTCTGGGCTGAGCGAGACGCTCTTGCCGTGTTGAATGCGGGGCTTCGCATTGGGATGGATGGGAATGGACGTGTCTGGCTGCGATGGAGTCGGTGGTGAAGCTGCTGTGGATGGTTAGAGGTGGGAGCGGCAGCAAAGAGAGTCAGTAGGATGTCGCAGGACCTAGAAAGCGAGGAGAGTCAGGCCGACGCAAGCGAAACTTACTCAGCGACTGTGACGGTTGTGCTGAAGACGAACTCGACCAGAGATCTGGCTTCGGGGAGCTTGCACCCAAAGAAGATGTTGCAGCTAAGTTGAGATCGAAGCCGTCATCGAAGCTGATCTGAGTCCAGGTGGGTTTGCGCTCCAAGCTGGTCTGTGGAGCGAGAGCGAGATTGGACGACGACGATGCCGGTGCCGATGCCGCTGCGGATGCGGAAGGCTGTGTGTCTGACATGGCGATGAGAAGAACTTGGGATCAAGCGACGGGCGCGGAGAGTTGCCAAAGTTAGGCTCGGACAACCAAGATGGCCGGGCCGATTTGCAAGAATGTACGATGAACCTTGCTGCTATGCAGATCCAAGGCAACGAATCGAAAGAAGATGATTTTTCAGAGCATGCGAGCAGGCGGTTGAAGAGCGGGGGAGTGGGGGCTTGAGTGGTGACGGGAGAGAGGCTGGGAGGGAGAAGGGATCGAGACACGAGCCGATCCACGTGGTGCAGTCGATGCGAAGAGTAAAGGTAGATGGCACTGTGCGTCAAGATTTGTTGGTTCGCCAGCAGTCTGGCTTCGGTAGGTTGGAATGTGAGACGGAAAAGCGCTGTGCTCGGTGGGTCAAGGTTAAAGTTTCACGTGTTCATGACGGCAGCCAGCAAGCAAGCTAATGATCGAGGGCGGCGTGCGGCAGAGCAAGTAGAGTGCGAGGGAGAACTCGACAAGACAAATGCCGCCGGTTTCCGTACAGAAAATGGTGATGAGCGGGGACGATGGTCAGACCGAGCTGTCGAGTTGGGCGTCGTGTCTCGGGGAACGACAGTCGTGGCCGGACGGAGCGAGTTGATGGCAGCTTGGAGATGATGTTTGGAAAGGAAAGAGAATGAACGTGCGGATAAGATGATGAAGAACAAGAGGAGGAAGAGGAATAACGAAGACAAGAAGAGATGCAATGGTGTTATTCAAACTTGACAAAGCTGTCTGTCTGTCCGTGAGTCAGTCTGTCAGTCTGTCAGTCTGTCAGTCTGTCTGTCCGTCTGTCCGTCCGTCGGTCGGTCGGTTGGCTCAGGGACACAGCAAATTGGAAACAAAACTAAGCTTTGACGCTCGCACAGAGGTCTCATTGATTAACCACTGTAACCCAGCACTGCACAGCACAGCGAATTCCCATTTAAATTTTATTCTCTCAACCAGAGAGCGGAGAGGCCGAGAAAAGCATGCACAAGAGCGCTCTCGCCCTCTTTTGCCTTTCCCCTCAAAAGCATGAAAATCAGTCGCACAGGGCACACTCAGACACTCGCGCTTCCAAGTTTAGCTTTCGTATAATTTCATCACAGCAGAGACAGTCTCTCTCAAACACACTGCAGTACAGTACAGTACAGTACAGTACAGTACAGTACACTACTGACGGGGGAAAGAATGAAAAATGTCAGAAATCGGATCCCACAAAAAAGCCACACACAGACACACGTACTGTAGAAGGCAAGCGGAGACACCACAGCAGGCTTGCCGATGGTCAGAGTGACAGACAGCTTTGTTTCTCTGCCTGCTTCTTCAAAGTGTCACGTACGCAACGCACGGGCATCTTGCAACTGTACAATACAGTACTGTAGTACAGCCGATCAGACAAAAACCCTCTTTTCATTTACAGTATCCACCTCGTTCATTTGATCGTTGTCGCAGCAGGAGCAGGTAACAGAAGCAAAGCATGCTGACCACTGATGCATGATACTCAATTGCGTGTTGCAACAACCTCAACCTCTGTCTCGCATCCCTTCGGGTTCTGGTGCATCATCCGCTCAGTCAAACAAAATCGCCTCGTCCAAAAATATCGTCTTTCTCGCCGAGCGTGCCTGGAAGCTCCGTAGGGCTCAAGAGAGACATACTGTACAAGAGAAAAGAGACACACCAGCTGTCAGGTCGGAAATAGCCATTTGCACGCTGCTGCTTGTCAAAAATGGAAATTTCGATGCACTGGCACAAAGGCGCATTTATCTCATGCATGATTCATACCGTTTCTCAGCATCCGGTCTCCGATTCGCTCATCACCAGCCGGACTCGGGCTCATCGACAACCACTCGAGGCATGCTAGAGAAGGTAAAAAAAAAGGAAAGGGAGATGCAAGTTACAAATACAATAAGAGCACAATGAATGGTGACGTTTGCACGCAAGACAAGGCGCGTCCCAACCCATCAAGGTGGACTGCGTGCCATGTCAAGCTATGCGCAGCAAAGTCGACCAGCGACTTGATACAGATATAGCATACGAGGTGCAGCAGCAAGCCATCTCGTCGTCAGCTCGACCAGCGACTGAACAAAAGTGACTTGCGCGCACGCGGTTAACTTGTCAAGCAAGCTTAGTCTCAAGGCGCAGATCCGATCCACGACCACTTCAAGCCATCAAGACGCCCTTTCGACATGTCGGCCAGCTGCGAGAATCCGGTGGGAGTGAAATCCAGATCGCCCCAGGCACAGCCAACACATCGATCAGCCACCGAAACAGTGATGGTCTTGCCTCCGTACGTAGCTGCGATCTTGTGTCCACACGCCGGGTTCTTGTTGGGGTTGCCACTGCCAAACGAGTCAAACAGCGACGCAGAAATGGCGACAATGTAGTCCGAATCGCTGTTGGTCCACCCACAGGCGCCCAATCCAGGAGCGTAGTAGGTCGCCTGTCCACCAAAGTTGCCCGAAGTCGACTGCGATGACGATGACGAGCCGGCGTTCGAGTGGCTGTGCGCAGCGTTGTTCTTGCTTCCCGTAGCAGCAGCAGCGGGTGCTTTCGAGGCAGAACTGGCTTGAGGAGCGCTCGACGACGAAGCTGGCGCCGACGAGTTGTCGTTGGATTCTTGCTCGGCGCAGTCATCCGACTCGGCACTAGCATTGTCCTGCGAAGACGAGGACGAAGAGTCGCCCTGGGACTGGTTTTGCTGGGCGGTCTGCTGCTGGTCTTGCTTAGTAGGAGCCGCCGAGGACTGATCCGAAGAGCCAGAGTCAGAGCCAGAGTCGGAGCCAGAGTCGGAGCCAGAGTTGGAGCTGGATCCGGAGTCAGATGAAGAAGAAGAGCCACCAGACTTGCCATCCCAGTACTGGTCGTAGGTGGGTGGAGTCTTACCCTGGGCAAGAGCAGCGTTGGCGGCCTGTTGCCATTCGGCGTTCTTGGAGTGGAAGTCGTCGTCCCACTTTTTGAGTGCAGCTGCCTGAGCCACCTGCTCGGCGGTCTGCCTCTTTTGATGCACCATCTTGCCATCACCGACCGCAACGGAGCGACGCGCAGAACGCGCGTTGATCACGGCAGCGTGACGACGGACGGCAGCATTCTGGCTGATGGTGGGCTGGGCGGCCTGCGTCACAGCGATGAGGGAAAGGGAGAGTGCCACCAAGGCAAATAGGAGAGTCTTAGCGTTGGTCATTGTGAGTGTTGGATGGGGAAAGATTGAGCAAAGATGAAGGTAGCGCTAAGAAAGACTGTATGCTTTTCGAGCGTCAAGGACTGCCGGCGCGATCAACGCTGCTGGACTAAATGTAAAGGGAGGGTTAAAGAGAAACCAAAAGGGGGAAGGGAGATGGAGCAAGAACGAGAGAGCGAGTCTGAGGATGATGATGGGAAGAGGGAAAGATGGCGACCAGCTCAAACAGTCGAGTATGTATATACCAAAGAGGGAGCAGGATACGCTGGTGAGCAGTTCAGAGCAGACAAAGAGCGCGTGGCTGGCAGCCCGCTACTGTAGCCCCTGCCAGAAAACTACGGTCTGCGTATCTCTTTCAGTTTTCGCATGCCGAGCACAAAGGCAGCATAGCGTTTGAGGACAAAGACCAGCTTCGCGAGAGGCTTCTGCTTCTGTTGCTGCTGCTGCTGTTGCTGCTGCTAATGGGCATAAGAGCTGCTGTCGTGACAGCGCGTCAAGCGTGTGTGACAGTCGGAAAGCCTGCAGATTCTCACTCCAACGCCGACCGAGCGCAGAAAAAGGCAAGAAAGGGGGTCCGCCAACGGACAAGTGGAATTGTGCCATGGAATCCAAGAAATGCGCGCGCACAAATCAAGTTCCAACTCGAGACGAAGAAGGAAAATGCCAGCGGCTGTCTCTCCTTTTCTCCCTTGCTTCCCCTCTGAGGACAGCCAGCCAAGACTCGAAAATGCTGCATTAGTTGCAGGCAAAGCTGTTGCCGAGCCTCTGTCGCCTATACGTGATAAAGTTACGCTAAAGCGGTGTACAGTAGGCTTCTCCATGCACAAATCAGATTGCACGGCAACGGCAACGGTAACGGTGCAGCCCATCCCAGCGTTGGAGTCTACGATCAGATTGACCAAAGCTTCGACAGAAGAATAGCATCGACAAGCTTTTGGGCCGTTCGGCATGCATTGAAGCAGATCACTTGGGTCTCGAGCAGCTGGCTAACCGCCACATAGTACATAGTACTTAGACCGGCTGGAGGTCGCAAACTCATGATGATCGTGGTGCCAGAAGAAACCCCAAGCGAGACCAGCTGATACTGATCACGGTGCAAGGAGGGGAATGTTGAATTTTGGACCAATTTCGTAGTGTTACATCCAGCCACACAACAACCTATCATAAAATGTTCTTCTAGCCGACTTCCGAGATGTGCAAATGGCCGAGAATTTGCAACGAACCCTGAGAAGTGCAACTTTTTTTTTCTTTTTTTTCTTTCTTTCTTTCGAAAATTTTGAGAAAGAGCAGCAAGCGGCAGCAGCAGCAGCAGCAGCCCGCTTGAGAAAGAAAAGGCGCTCAACAACCCTCTCGACCGTCACACTCTCAACCTATCACTTTGTCATCATCGACCATCATGGCGAGGGACTTCCGACCGAAAGGTGCAAGGTCGACTGCGGCAGTGACGGAGACGGCGACCGCAAGCAACGCCGCCTCGCCAGCCAAGTCGGCCCCCGCCAAACAAGCCACCAGCTCACCAGCACCTCCCAAATCCTCAACTAAAAAGACACCTGCTTCCACCAACAAGACCACCAAAAACACTGATGCATACGATTCCGAAGACAGCGCAGACGAGGCTACCTTGATGCGCGAGATTGAGAGCTTCGGTGGTTCCAGAGCCGACCTCGAGCTCATCTCCAAGGCAAACGGAAAGAAAAAGTCAGACATTGCTATCGACGAATCCGCCTTTTCAGGAGAAGTCGCTGCATTCCTCAAGCAGCTCCAATCAGATCCCAACTCATCCGAGCCAGTCGCTCCTGCTACCACTGCTGTCAAGAAGACCAAGCAGCCCAAAGCTACCGTTGATACTCCAAACAAGGCCGAGTCTAAAAAGCAAAACTCGGACGCTGCATCTGCTAAGGACAAGTCGAAACCGAAAGAAAAGCCCAACAAGCAAGCCGAAGCAAAGGCACAGAAGCCAGCCAAACATTCCACAACGCAGGACCATGTCTCTGCCAGCACAACAGCACAGCGAATGGGTAAAGGCAAGAAGATGGTTTTTGACGACGAGGGAGTCGCCAAGGAAACCAAAGTCAAACCTTCGCTCACTGCCACCGGGCCATTGCGATTGCAGGCCGTACCACAGTGGATGTCGCAGCCCCTGCCCCAGCTTCCTTCTTCGGCCAACAACAACGCTCTCTCGCACGATCGCATCACTCAGCTTCTCGACATGGGTGCTGATCTGCTTCGCCAAGAGAGCCGAGCCTACGACGACATGACCAGCAGCGAGACTTCTCTCAACAAAGCTGGCGGCAGCATCGGAACCCTTACTGCCTCAGATGCACAGTTCGTACGTTCTCTTCTCTCCTCCGAAGGCGGAGGCACGCTCTCGGACAGAATCTCGGCCTTGACGCTCTTGGTTCAGAGCAGTCCCGTACACAACGTCAAGCACATGGACAGCTTGCTCAACATGACGCGCAAGAAGAGCCGTGAGGAGGCCAGCCGTGCTACTCGCGCTCTTGCCGATTGGCTCGCCAGCGAAGGCGGCCTCGGTTCGAGAAAGCTGCGCTACTTCCGAGATCAGCCTCAGCTCGCTGCTGCCTCTGCTGCCCTCGCATCAGCCGATCTCGTTGCTGCTGAAGCAGCAAAGTCTCACTTGCTGCTGTGGGCTTTTGAAGATCATCTCAAGAAGTTTTACTTCCAATTCCTTCAGGTTCTCGAGATGCAGTCGCACGACACTATTCCCTTCACACGCAAGCAGGCCACCACTCAGACCTTCATCCTCCTCCGCGACAAACCCGAACAGGAGCAGAACTTGCTGCGTCTCCTCGTCAACAAGCTTGGTGATCCGGATCGCAGCGTGGCTGCCAAGACGAGCAACCACATTCTCGAGTTGCTCACCGCTCACCCTGCCATGAAATTTATCGTCGTTCGCGAGATCGCCAACTTGATCATGCGACCGACCCCCGTTGCCAGTGCAGACGACGACGCGGCTGGCACGACGAGCAACCACAGTACCCACGCTCGCTACTACGGTCTCCTCACTCTCAACCAGACGGTGCTCACCGTGAAGGACGAGGCAACTGCTAACCACCTCATTTTGCTCTACTTTGAGCTCTTCGAAGCCATTCTCAAGCAGAACGAGGTCAAGGAGGCCAACGGCATCGTCGATGGTGAAAACGCCGACGAAACACCCAAGAAGAAGGACAAGAAGCGTTGGAAGGACCAGCCTCGCAAGGGCAAGGGCAAGGGCAAGGGTAAAGGCAAAGGCAAAGGCAAAGGAAAGGGCAAGGGTAACCAGGCTGCATCTGCAAAGCCGGAAGAGCCCAAACTCGTCAAAGACGCCGAGTCCAAGATGGTTGTTGCTATCCTGACCGGTGTGCGTCGAGCTTTCCCTTTTGCCAAGATGGAAGCATCCGTGTTTGAGAAGCATGTCAACACTCTGTTCAAGATCCTCCACTCGGGCTCTTTCAACATCAGCGTTCAAGCGCTTCAACTCATTTTCCAGCTGACCATCTCCAACCCGCACCAGGAGTCTTCTACCGTTCTCACTTCGGCAGCCATCACGGATCGATTCTACCGCGTGCTGTACGACTCGCTGCTCGACCCGCGCTTGGAAGCATCGAGCAAGCAAGCCATGTACCTCAACCTCATGTTCCAAGCGCTCAAGGCGGATGCGGAGCAGGAACGTGTCAAAGCCTTTGTCAAACGTATCTGCCAGGTTCTGTCGCTGCATCAACCGTCGTTTATCTGCGGATGCTTGCATCTGCTCGGAGAGCTGTTTAAGCGTACACCTGGTTTGCGGGCGATGCTGACCGAGCCGGAGGAGGACGATGAGGAGCATTTCCACGACGTCGACTCGAGCGATGAGGAGTCGAAGGACAAGCAGACAGTCAAAGCAACAAACGAGTCTACCAAGTACGACGGCCGGAAACGAGAGCCTCGCTTTGCCCATGCTGGCACCACTTGCCTCTGGGACATTCTTCCGCTGGTATCGCACTTCCACCCGTCTGTCTCGGTACACGCGCTTCAGCTGTTGGAAGGCGGGCAAATCACCACCAACGCCGATCTCTCCTTGAACACCCTTTCGCACTTCCTGGATCGATTCGTCTACCGTAACCCCAAGCAGAAATCCTCGTTGCGAGGTGCCAGTGCGATGCAGCCTCAAGCCCAGGTGGCAAGCGGTGTCACTCGATCTCGCACGCACGCACTCAACGAGGACGAATTCTTCAACACCGAATCGTTCTGGAAGAAGCGTGCCGAAGCGATCCCCGCAGACCAGTTGTTCTTCCACAAGTTCTTCAACCTCAAGTCTAAGCAGCCGTCGACGAGTCGGGTTCTGACCGGTGATGATGATCAGGATGCACTGGAGGCATCCGACGATGAGCAGCAAGCACGGGCCGAAGCGGGAGGGTATGACAGCGATTCAAGTCTCGACAGCGACGACGATGCGGACGAGAAGGAGATCTGGAGGGTCATGAAAGCTACGATGCCAGGCAAAGAGGAACTGGAAGGCTTGGACGATAGTGATGCAGACGACGATGAGTTTGACTATGTCGACTCGGACGACGACCAACCTGCTGCTGCCGAACATGACGACTCTGACTCGGACCAAGGACCAAACGTGATTCCCGGAATGACCTTCTCCGACTCCGACTCCGACCCTACCGCCGCCGCCGACAATGACTGGCAAGACGACGAATCCGACTCTGGAAACGTGTTTGACGAGTCCGACGACGACCTGTTGCCGTTTACCGATTTCAATCCCAAGAAGCGTGGAGCTGCTTCGGAGTCGGAAGACGAAGCCGATCCCAAGAGCACAAAGTCCAAAGACAAGAAGAAGCGCAAAAAGGCGATGCAGAACTTGCCCACTTTTGCCAGCGCCGACGACTATGCTCATCTGCTGGGTGATGATGATGATGATATGTAGGTCGGGGGTGGGGGGGGATCTCGTATGGGAATGAAAAAAAGTTTCAAGACGAAAGGGGAAAAAAGGGCTGTGTAGAAGATGAGCCGGTTGTGACTCAGCGTCGCACTAGGAGCAATGTGTGAGCATGAGTGGATGATGCGTTTAGATTTCGGAGGGCGGAAGGACTTCCGCTGTCTCCCCGTACGGCGCACGGGGGAGGTGGGTTGAGCCTCAAGGACGAGCAACAAAGGAGGTTGAAGGATGAGGGGGGAAAGACGTGCGGTTGCCTAGGCGGCTTTACGGCAATGACGAAGAATGGAAGCAGACATGGAATACGTGAAAAAAAAAATGATCTATAATGGAGCCTAGGACGCTTTCGTGTTTTGGCAAGAGAATGCCATACGAGAATACCGGCCGAGACAGCAACAGCGCCAAAAAAAGACATGGTGAATAGATATCTTTGTCGACTTGCTGCAACGTATCCTGCGGTGTTTAAAACGTTCGAGAGGGCGCCTGGAACTCCGGGGGGAAGCCGTTAACCTGGATCATCTGATTGTGCTGTTTACTGAATCCAAGAGCCTTTGCGTGCTTCATCAGACCAGCAGGGGTGTATTTCCAACCCCTGGACCGGTAGTCGGCAAAACCGAGCGGCGCGTATCGCCCCGTAGCTGGCTTCATTGCAAAGATAAAGATGTGGTCGCCATCCGTCCCCGGCAATGCCGATGACCATTCGGTACCATAGATGTGGTAATCTCGAGCCGTGCCGAGATAAACATACTCTCGACCCCTTTGATGAAGCTTGGTGATGGCATTGTTGTGCATCACCATGTCCCCTTCAAATGGCATGACTTTAACGAGTCTGCGGCACTACGAAGGGACTCGTTGGCTCGTTTGAGAGCAAAATCGAGGTCTTCGGCAAGAGTCTCAGCGGTACCAAAGTTGTCCACTGCAAGGCTGCCGACAATCAAGACCAAAAAGGCTACTGCGAGCTGGAATAGGTGCAGCTTCATCTCGGCGAACAGGCTTGCGGTTGTGTCGAGGAGAGGTGAGAGTTATGACCGGACACCTTTTTTTGGCTCCATGGTCGGAATTTGAGCTGCTTCATTTATACTTTTCCGAAAACCTTTTTGACGGCCATGGCGTTGTTCTCACACCTCAGAACAAGAAACAGCTCGAGCAGTGCTGGGTCATTGTCAAGTTCGGTGGTCTCCGTGAACATGCCGTTGGTGGGAGAAAGTGATTTCGTTGCATTTCGTCGCATGAATGTTCTGGCGGGATGTCGGATTGTGAAGTATACTCGTCACATGGATGGTTGGTGGGCAATTGCTCCATCTTGTTGCATATCTCGACATGAATGTTTTGCGTCGGAGATGGTCTCAATTAGTTTGGGACCTAGCGGCACCACTGGCAGAGCCAGCCTCCTTCGGCGTGCTTTCGGCTGCTGTGGCCTCCCACTGTTTGTTGTCAAAACAACTGATTGTCTCAACAATCACAAGCTTCGGGATTTAACCCTCACGCTCAACAGCCTAGCTGTGGGGCTGCAGGTGCATCCATTGTTGAAAAGAGTTGACACTCAAGGTCAGCGACCGGCAACAAGCTGGCCACAGCGCAATTCCAAAAATGTTGTCAACATAAACTCTTGCACCGCCCTACGTCACTGCTTGAGGTCCACTGGGAAATTCTCAAAGATCGTCAAGAGGAACCCAAGCTCCGCTGTTGCGACATGCGGCCCAAAATCGGACGAGAGAGGATAAGCAGTACGATGGCGAAGATCTTTCTGATTTCATCGTCAAGGGCATGCAAGCGTAGTGCGGGTCGTGAGGGGCGTACATGTCGAGCGAAACTTGGGTATCGTCCTGCCTAACTTGTGAAGAGGAACAGCCTTGACGCCACGTTGCGAAGTGCATTTGAGGCTGTCTCCCTAGCTGGCCAGTGAACTTTGCGACGTCAAGCTTTTTCCGGACGTTTGGGTCTTGACCAGTGGGCAGGAAGCGAGACTCAGGGGTACAATTGACTTCTCTTTGTCACCTATGTGAAGTGGGCAGCCCATCGCATACGCTTCATATTCTTCCCATCTGGACTGGGTGGTCACAGGTGGGGGCTGCGACTGGGAATTTAGAGGCAACTGCGACGTTGTTCATTGGCCTCAAGATCCACTCTGCTCTGACAATACCAGCTCATTGGTGGGCTCATCCCACGCTCTGCTTTGCGGATTTATCGAGGCTCACTTGTTGACGGCGCGCGCGCGCCCTCTAAAGGTGCACTGCCTGACATCATTCGTCGTCACCATGAATCACATCAACGACGAGGTTTGCGAACAAAAGTGTTGAACCCTTTTCGGAAGCCCCCATCTCGGGCACTGTAGAACCCTTGTGCGTTGCCTCGTCTTTTGCCTTGAAAAGCGCGCCTGTTTGTCAATTTGGCTCCGTTTCTCCCTTCATCTAGCTCTTCATTCGTTAGCCTAGTCGACGCCAAACACCAGTGACAACGTGGCCGGTAGCCTTGTCAACCCAACAACACGAAAACAAAGCACGCGATCGGTAGCCCAGTCAACTATAAACACCAGCAACCCTTGCGCAGACGCACGCATCTTCATCCCAATGGAGTAAGTTTACCCGACGTCTTGTCGATTCCGAACATAAAGACGTTTTCGTGTGGATTTGTGTTCCAATGGACAGACCAAGGTACACCGAAGAGCGCAGTGTTTCCATGCTCGCCCAGATGGACGTACTTGTTACCAGAGTTTCCAAGGTGGTTCAAAAGACGAGTTAACAGCTGTCCCGGGTCCCTGGGCCAGGGTCGATAAGCAGTCAGACGACCACGAAGATGGTCATTGGCGGAAGCGACTACGTCGCCGAAGGTCTCTCGGCGGACTTGTTCGGTCACCTCGGCTAAGGCGGTGACTAGATCGGAATTTGTGAATGCAGCACGGCAGCAGGTGACGAGCACGAGGCAGGCTAGGACCAGCTTGAATCCAGGTAGCTTCATCGTGGATTGATAAGACAGAGCTGGGAGAGGACTTGTTGGCGGTGGTGGTGGTTGGACTTGGGGACATGTTTGCAGATCGGACAGCGCGCCCTGCTTTATACCTTTTAAAGATCAGCCGCGGCCATACATGGATCCAACATAACCACGTTCAGCATCCATGGAAAACGCTTCATCGCCTCAAAGGTGGGCTACAAGGTGGGACAAGCAGCTGCACCAAAGCGGTCGTATGTACGAACGGGCAGCTACGTATGTACGAACGGACAGCTGGTCATGCCTGGATATCACCGTCCTTGCAATCACAAATGAAATCGCTATACACGTCAACGGCAAAAGCACAGGTACAGTACAGTACTGTGCAGGAATCTCAACGCCCCCCCGCGCGCCGCCCACCAAGCTGTATGAGCGTAGGCTGAAGCAGCAAACAGATCTACATGTCACTTGTCAAATCCCCATTGTAGCCTCATTTTGGCAGGCTGATTGTTGTCACTTTCATTCAAGAATGCAAGTTCTTCTCGTTTGCTTGACAACAGCGCATTTACTGTAAATCCGATCGTCCCCCAAACGTCTCTAGGTTGTTCAGTTGTTCAATTGTTCGGTCAGCTCAAAGCTGTTGGAAAAAGACTGACTCGACGCCGATGGAACGGAAAGCCCAGTTCGGTAAGTGACCAGCTACGGGTGAGTTGGGCGCGAGCTTTCATTGGTCCAAGCAAGCTCTGTCGACAGCTGTCGCCAACTGACATATCGATCGAGCAAAAAAAAAAGAGCAAGGGGGATGACAGAGTGGGCGTGAGCTTCGCTTAACTGGCAGGCGTGCGGGTGGCAAAGCATAAACGGTTTCTCGTGGTGAAAGCAACGCGCGCGTCGGGTCTACAATTCGATAATCGTCCCGACCCACTCTTGACGGTCTCGTGCGTGATTCTGGCAAGAGTGACAAGATGCTGTACAGTGTTTAAGTCATGCCTTAATGGGGGTTGTTTGGCATGAACAGATCGCTGGTTGGTCATCTTGTTGAATTCTCCAATCCTGCCAGGCTATGAGGAACCACCGACCCAAAGAGACCCGAACCCGCTTTTCCGCACCAACATCAGACAAGCAGCGTAAAAAAGGTTGCGTTTCAGAACCTCTCTCTCTTTCAAAGATGCACCTCTGAAAGCAAAAGACGTCGCCGTACATCGCTTTTCCGCTCCCACTTCAGTCACTCGAATGCCCCCGTCATCCGGCAATGCGTCAAACCCTCAGCCCTGGTCCGAAACCCAGCGTCAGATTTCGAAAAAAAAAAAATCCCTTGACTTCAATGGTAAACACAGCCACGCCTGTCCAGAAAGTAAGGTTGCAGAACGGTCGATGCTGTCTAACACCAAAGAGTTATCAAGTGGTCAGGTTGTTGCAGACTTTGGGTACTTTCGGCGAGGATGTGTGTGGTGGACTCGCCACTGGAAAGCACACTTGCTGCCTTCGATTCGGCCAGTGGAGAGAGTGTCAAGCAGCTCTCGATTGCAAAACCCTCACCAACCTCGTCCACCGATGCCCATCTGCACCACATCCAGCACCACCTGAACCAACGCCTGCAACCGCACCTCTTCCCCCTCCTCTGAACGATTGGGAATCCTCAACCGATCCGGAAAGACAAAACTAAACACCAGCACGCCCACAATCACCACCAGCACGATGCTCACCGTCCAAATCGTCCACAGCGCCATGCACTGGAACCTCGCTCTGCTCCTCGCCCGACGTCTCTCCCTACGTCTCGCCACCAAATCCGACGTGTATTCCGGCAGCAACTGCGGCCCTGCCAACTGCCGGTAGCCGTAGGGATCTTCCGGGTCGTCCCGGTTGGCAAGGATGGCTCCGTACGAGGCGATTTTGGTAGCAACGGTGGTAGCGGTCGAACCGTTTCGACGTGCAATGTCTCGGATGAGAGATTGTGTGATGCGATCGTCTTCCTGCTCTTCGCGGTTGAGCTGGCGTTCGTACGGCCCGGCAAAGATGGCGGTCAGGAAACGTTGCCATGCCGCACCCAAGCCGGCGGTGGACGGGATGGTGGATTCATGGTCACCGCGGCGTCGACTGGGCGTGGTGGGATGCGGAAAGGGAAAGGTGGTCATGATCTTGCTGTTTCTTCTTGGTGGTTCTTGATCGGCAGATTTGCGTTTTGCATCTTTGGTGCCGCTGTCGGTCTTGCCTCCCTGAACCAGAGTGGAACTGGACCAAGGTCCCAGAGCTTGCGGATTCGATGGGAGTGCAAGGTAGACCGGTCTACGCTGCGGCGCTACCTCTTCAGCTGTGTACCTCGACGACAGGCGGGAAGACGAAGCATCCGAGGCGACAGAGGCTCGACTCGGGTCGATTCGTTGCTCGTTGGGCGCCGCTGTCTTGCTTGCACGCAAGATCTCCTGTGCGCCACTGGTATCGTTGGCAGGAAAGCGGGATATCGCACCGACATTGAGCGAATATCGATACGCCGATGGGTCGAGCACCAAGCTGCTACGTCGGCTGTTGGGAGCGCTGCTCAAAGGTGTGGTTGTGCGAGACGTGTTGGTACTGGCGCCGTGCGAGCGTGAGACGGCTGCTTTGGTCGATCTGCGAGACGGAGCAGCAAAGCCAGAAACGACCTGGACGGGCGAGGCGCGAATCGCCGAGGCTGACCGTGACTTGGACGGCGATACCGGTCTCGACTTTGATCTGCTCGAAGATGGGTCGGCGGTGGAAGGGCTACTCGAGGCGTTGCTTGCGACTGCACTGGTAGAAGCGTGAGCCATGTTCTGTTTGGCGTCACCAAGCGAAAGGTGTACAGAGAGGCAAACGAACGCTACTTTGCTTGCACGACTGCTATGGTGGTGCCTTTTCCAAGACTAGACGCAGCATCGATGGATCAGAGAAAGTGTTGGTGATGGTGATGGTGGTGGTCATGAAGCAAAGACACACTAATGATAACCAAGATTTTGGAAACCATCTAAGATGAGAAACTCGTGCATCTCTCTCTGCTGTCACACAAACGTAAGCCAAATCATTCAAAATTTCTCGGTCACTTTCATGGCACTCTGAGACACTCTGAGACACTCTCAGACACTCATAGACTCGTGCCAAGCACAAGCAAACTGCGGGGATTCAATGGCATCTCTTGTCCTACAACCATCATCTTGGCCATCCTTTGTACTGTACCACTTGCACCCGTACCTCGAACAAGACGCCGCCCGACACCATTTGCATTTGCATTTTGAACCTCATCCATCACACATTCATGCCCAGCTCGCGCGCCCGACTCCTCGCCATCCACCACGCCACGCCCTCGATAATCTCGCTACACCTCTCCACCTGCAGATCCTTGCCCTCGGGGGGCACATGTACAAACAGCACCTTGGTGCCGTTGCCTGCTCTCTTGGCTTCGCACAACGAGCAATAAAAGATAAAGTCGCAAACGTATCTGCCGGGGTCGAACGACTGGTCGATCTCCGTGTCTGTTACGCCATTGCTCTTGAGCCAGGCGATGAGTTGCGACACGTGAACCGGTGTTGATTCGAGCTCGTTGAACGCCTGGTAGTGCGAGTTGAAGCCGCGCACGTTGCCGTCCTTGTCGAGGTGTTTGGGCAGAACGTTGGGCGGTCGAGGTGTGACGAGCGGAGCCAGGTCAGAGTTGGCGTCCGGCTTGCCATATCCGTATTTGTGCGCTTGGGTCTCGCACCGTAGCGTTCCTTGACGACCGACACCGACGTGAATCACCACATCCCATCCTCCCACTGTCCGAGGTTCGATCGGATATCCTTGCGGAAACGCCTCTCCCTGTTTCCCGCCAAACTCGGCATCGAGTCGCGAATCATGCCAAAACCTCGCCTCCTTCGACACCTCGCTGCCATGGATACGCGCAACCACATCCAACACAGACCGGTAATGCACCGGCAACTGGATTGTCTGGATCCGTGCCCTCACAATCTCGTCGTCCCTCCTCTCCCTCCGCACCGTTTCCTCTTGACCCCCCACCACCCCTTTAGAAAGCGACGGCGGTGGCACATCCAGATCCAACAATCCATCGTGCAACGGCCGCACAGCCAACCAAGACGGATTGTTGCCCACGGACATAAACGGTCCAAACCCGGTTATGAGGATGTTGAGTTCGCGTGGTGTGATGCGCGATGTTGGCGCCATGATTTCTCGACACTTTCAATCGCTCGAGTTATGAGGATTGAGGCAAGATCAGATGGTGGTTGATGAGCATCTCGAACATGATACGAGATACGCAAGGTGTCTGCACGCATACTGTACTGTACACTGGATTAAAAAGAAACAAAGCCGTGCGCGACAAAAATCACCACATACAGTAAAAAAGATAGCCGAGAGAGTTCAACATCGTTGCACGCTCGTCAAGCACACAGGCTCTCTCAGCCATCACCCAGACGCTGCGATGGTCAGAGCCCGAATAGCAACCCGCTATATTGCTTGTCACTCACTCCTAATCGCCCTGCCCAACCCCAGACTTATCACATCTAACCACTTGCCCAACTCATCCACGGTTTTACCTAGGTTCGCCGACACCTGCTCCTTTGTCTGCAGCGTCGTGAAATCCAACGGCCTCAACGGAGGTCCTTCCAACTTGACCTCGATCACTGGCGCCGCTCCATTCTCCGCTCCATTCCCCGCTGCCGCCGCCGTAGCGGTTACAGGCTCATCACTGCTCTCGGCCACATATCCGGCTCTAAGCCTCGCCAACCTGCTCAACACTTGCGCATTCGCCCCTCTCTCCCACAGGTGTCGAGACGGCGAGGAATGCACACCTGCTGTCGTCGGATCGCTCCCTCCGTGCGACTGTCGATGATGTGCCACGAGTTCTCCCGCTGTTGCCGGGTAGTTGGACGTATCGCTGCTTTCGGCTCGACCCATGCGTGATGCGCTGGGTCGAGGCGAGCCTGGCTGCTTTTTGAGGTCGTGAAGCGAGCGCGAATCGGGGATGACGATTTCCGTCGCTGCTCCACCCGCCGCTGCAGAAGCAATCGAGGATCCACCTGCACTGCCACTACCACTGCCACTGCCGCTCGGTCTGGTGAGCGATTGCGAGCGTTTACGCATCGGCAGATGCGCTGGAGATGCAACATCGCTCAGAGGCGGCAATGGGTGCGCTCCGCCCGTTCCACCTCCAACGCCGAATCGGAACGGAGTGTTGCCTGTACCTGTAAAACTGGCTTTTTCTTGTGCATTGGCAAGCAACGGTTTCATCGTCGTCGGAACCTGGACGGCAGCTGCTGCTGGGGGACCGCCTGATACTGTGTGGGTAAGCTGAGGAGGCGCTGGCTGTGCTCTCAGTGTCGCAATGGCCTCATTTGCAGCCGTCGCTGTCCCCGTCGCCGCTGCCCCGGCTTGTCTCCAGGTGCTGCCGCTTGCATTTGGGTTGGCACCCTCGGCAGTTCCTGCGGCTCTCTGCCCATACATGCCGCCCGACGTCGTCGTCGGACCCTCACTCGGCTCGGTGTCAAACAGCCTCAGCAGAGGATGGTCGCGAATCGGGATGGGAGCGTGCCGACCTTCCACCTCCTCGTCATCCTCATCCCACTCCCTGGCGCTTCTGAGCGTGTTGAACTCCCAGCCTTCGCCCGTCTCCCTTCCATCAAACGCAAATGAGTCTCGATTTCCCGCCTCGCCCCAATCTGCTGTCTCGGCACCGATGAGACTCATGCGCATTCCGCCCGCTTTGGTCCACGCGTTGTAAGACTGGATCACCTCCTTGAGCACGCTCACGGGCGTCTTGGCGTACGTCTTGATCCACTTGAGCTTGTTGAGCTCTTCCGAGGTGGCGCGCTCCTTGGGCTCCTCGTTGAGACAGGCGGCGACGAAATCGCGCATCGCTGGAGAGAAATCGCCCTCCAACGGCAGTCTCGGCGGCTTGCTCTTGGGAATCAGCATGATAACTCGCATCTGCTCCACATCAGCGAGAGGCGGATTGCCCATGGCCATTTCGTAGATCGTAATGCCGAGCGACCAAACGTCGGCTTTCTGGTCGTACGTCTTGCCCTCGGTGATGACCTCAGGTGCCATCCAGTAGGGCGTTCCCACAAAGGTGCTGCGCTTGCTGTGCACGCTGCTGGACGCCAAAGATGCTGCAACGCCAAAGTCGCACAAGAGAATGCGACCAATGCTGGTGAGCAAGATATTGGCGGCTTTGATGTCGCGATGGATGATGCCGGACTTGTGCAGGTAGTTGAGCGCAACCAGGGTTTCCCTCACAATGACGGCGCAGTAGCGTTCGGCAATGGGACCGGCTTTCATGAGGGTGCGAACACTGCCACCTTCGGCAAAGTCCATGACGATCCAAAGCTCTGGTCCCTTGAGCCAACAACCCCAGTATCGCACGACGTTTTTGGATGCAGCCTCTCGCAACTGACTGAGAAGGGCGACCTCTCGCTGAATGTCGCTGACGTCGTCATCGGGCGTGTCCAAGTTGACTACCTTGAGTGCTACCGCTGCTCCCGTCTCGACGTGAACGCCACGGTAGACGGCGCCATAAGCACCCCGCCCAACCAGCTCGAGGCGTCGATAGACAGAGTTGACGGGTGGAGCTGCATCTGAAGAGCCATTGCCGCCTCCGCCACGAGACGGCCCTCCCCTACGATCCGGAGGACCACCGCCTCCCGCTCCACCAAAGCCTCCGCTGCCACCATTTTGTCCAGCACTACCATCGCCACCGACGCCGCCGCTGCCGCCGCCATGCATGCCGTTGCTGCGACCGCCACCGCCGCTGTTGCCACGAGCTCTTGCTCCGCCGAACCCGCCAGAAGCACCTGACGTGTTTCTGCCACCGTAGTCGCCGTGAGCCAGTGTGCGTACTGGCTCCGGTCCTCCGAGCGAGGCTTTGCGGTAACGAGATCGCGACTTTCCCTCCTTGTGCAGCGTTGGATTCAACATATCGATGAGAGCAGCATACGATCTCTTTGCAAGTCCGTGGCGACGTTCCGTCTCGGAACGGGTGGGAGACTGCGGCTCCTGTCGAACCAGTTCCAAGGGTGTTGGGCCTGCTTGTTCTACGACCGGTCGGGTTACTTTGGGCTCCTCCTTTTCAGATGTGCCCGAAGAGTCGGATCGCTGCAGCAGAAGCTCTTGGTCGCTTTCCGAGGAAGGCGTGGTCTGCTGCTCTGAAGGGGGGATCGGGGGCAACTCTTTTGAGAAGGACTTGTCTTCGTCTTCAGCCTCTGTGATCTGGGAGAAGCGCCAGGCATGAGACCTTGCACCGCCCTCTCCATAGAAGCCGAGGCCGTGCAGTTGTGGAGATGAAGTTGGAGGTGCGAGCAAGGTTGGCTTGCTCTGATCCGTTGTCTGTAGACTTGAGGCGTACGGGACATCGAGCTGATGCAACGTCTGAGAACGCTGATGACGCGATTCAGGTCGAGACAGCAGGCCAAGGCTGGTGAAGAGGGAGGAGGACGAGTTGGAACGAGCGCGGTTGCGGTCTTGAGCGACATTGGCGGCGGAGGAATACTTGGATCCGACATCGAAACTGCCGGCTCTGCGAATGACGCGCAAGCCCTTCTTGGTGGCTTGTGCCGCTGAGCGGGCTGCAACATGAACGACATCTCCCGAGCGTCTGCGCAAGGTCTTGGAAGAAGTGCTGGAGGACATGATGGCTGTGCGGTCGAAAGCCTCCTGATCATCGAATCTTCTCCACGATGGAGGCAAGGTCTGTTGATCATACCAATCTCCAAAGATCTGGGACTGGCGGAGAGGTGAGCGAGGCTGTCCGTTGCCATTGCTAGATGTCTGAGAATGCTCGTCTTCATCCATGACGAGGCTGAGGCTGTGAGTGCTGTTCTTTTGTTGATGTTTGTGGCCGCGAGGGTCACAGAAAGCCTGGGAGAGAGAGTTGGACGACTGGGATCGTAGCATGCGATGGCTGCGCCCAAGGGGAGCCGAGTCAATGCCAGAGTCGTACTTGGAACGTTGTGGCCCGTCGGACTTGCGTCGCTGATGAAGCAATCGAGGTTGATGTGTCCTGTCTGGGCTAGTCTCGAGGTTGCGGCTGGAATAGAGAAAGATGTCGCCGCTGTTTGGAATCGAGGTCTGCGAGCCTTCGGTGTGAGAGCGATACCTGCCACCGTCCTTCCTGTTGAGATCAAAGCCGCGGACACTGGCTCCCAGCTTGGCATCCTGCGAGCTGCGCTTGCTCTGCCTTCTAGCGCCGCGGCCCCAGCTGAGACGATCGCTCATAGCCGAGCTGCCTATCTCGGAGACAGAGACGGAGCTGAACGAGTTGCGGTGAGAGGCTGTTTTAGGGTGGCCTGAGGACGACACAGACGAAGAAGACGGGTTGGAAAAGGCGGTGCGGTACGGAGCAGGAGGCGAGAAGGCGGAAGATGCATCTGTTAAAGGAGATGAGTGCGCCAGGCCTCCGTATGCGAAAGTGTGCAGCGACTTTTGGTCGACATTGTAAAGGTCATGCTCCGTGGCGGATCGAACGAGAAAGGTGGGGACATGCGAGTCGTGTTTCGACGTGGTTGCGAGATGCGTCTGGTATGTCGTCGATGATTTGGTAGGCGAGCTCGGTGCTGGAGCCAAAGATGCTTTGAGCGGTATATGAGGCAGGCGAGAAGGGCCCGCCTCCGCTGATGACGACCAGAAGGACATGGCTGGTAATAAGCAATGCGCTTTGTAGCGGTCCAGTAGCGGAAGCTATGCTGCTGCCGGCGTGGCGAAGCAATTATATGGAAAGCACCATGATGTTTTGAAAAGGTGTCGGTTCGAGCAGACAGAGTTGAAGGGATGTCCGTCCAGCTGTTGCAGCAAGGAGTTCAAGTGAAGCGTGGCAGGAGGCGACTGTCTGTAGCTTGTTGCAAGCAGCTATCTGACTGTCAAGGGAGAGGTTGTCGAGGGTGCTGAATCGGAGGCTTATAATGGACGATTGTACAGTATAAATGGATGGTGGTGACGATGTTGACTGAGCTTTCAAATTAAGGTGCGGAAATCGACATTTCGCACGCTCACTCACTTTTCGAGGCAACGTCGCCTAACCCTGCACTGCTAACTGCCATTTCAAGGCGGTGTTTATTCCAAAAGACGCGAAAAAAACATGTTTAAAATTCAGGTCGCAAAATTAGGGTCCACAAAGATGCTCACTCGCTAATCCAGCAAACCACGATGAATTACACTTGACTGACTGACTGACTGGCTGACGATCCGGACAGGGGCTGAGGAGTACAGAAGGCTGGTAATGATTGACACGGAACACCTCACATCACCCAGCCTGCACCCAATTTTGTTTTACCCTACAGTACTCTCACGCCTTGACGAGCTTGCCCTGGCCAACGAGGTAGCGACTGATCTCGTTGTAGAGCTCCACCTGGTCCTCGAGCGTGAGCTGCGTGACGACGGTCTGAAGCACCGAGCCGACGGTCACATGGTGCTCGCGAATGAGCGACGAGTAGTAGACGTACGAGAAGAGACCCATGAGGAACTGGCAGTCGAAACGGTCCGTGAGACCGCCGTGGCCGGGGATGCTGTCTCCAAAGTCTTTGATGTTGAAGGCGCGCTTGAAGCCACTGGCAAAGAATCCACCAAAGGGTGCGACCAAGCTGGCGAATGCCGCCATCACCAGAGCATGTAGCTGGAAGGGCGACCAAGGCAGTGCCGAAACACGGTGGCCCACGATCGATGAGGCGAGCGAGGAGAGGGCGGGGGGCAGCGAAAGGTGGTGCCAGTGGAAGACGGGGTTGATCTCGCAGTTGACGGGTTTGAATGCATTCATGCCGAGGCTGACAGCGGGGCAGATCATGTAATTGTACCGCTGGAAGAAGGTGGCCCATCCGTAGGCAAACACCTCGGTGACGATGAAGGCACCCACAAAGCCTTCCACCGTCTTTTTAGGGCTGAGGTCGATGAGGGGCGTCCTGCCAAACGTCATTCCGCAAATGTAGGCAAAGACGTCGTTGCAGACCACCAGCGAGGCGGGCACCCAAAGCCAGATGAGACCTTCGAGGATGTTGTTGACGATAAAGTGGCTCGAGAAGACGATGAGGAGCAACGACATGTGCACCCAGCAAAAGAGGCCGAACTGGTGCTTGAGGTTGCGACGCTTGAGGTTCGAGACAAACGCCATGAATCCAAAGACGTACAGCATGAACGATAGGAAGCGGTGATGCCTGGCAAAGGGGATGAAGTAGGCGTCGACAAATACAATGTGCTTGAAGTAGTAGATGATTGATTCGCCATAGAGAAAGTAGTTTGCCACGGCAAAAAAGTACCAGCTGAGCGTTTTGCTCCAGAGCTGATCGCGACGACCTTCGAGACGCCTCTGGATGCGTTCCTCTTCTTCGTCCTCGTCCACCTCGCTGGTGGCTGCGCTGGTGGGAGCTGAAGACATGCGGCTCGAACGGCCGCCTCCGCCGCCTCCACCCGTGACAGACGGTCTGCCGGGGATGTTGAAGAGAGCGACGATCTCGCGGTAGACGAGCGTTTGGCAGATCATGACGAGCAAAATCATGTACGGATGGCCGAGGAGTAAGAGGCCAATGAAGCCGGCAATCATGATGAGAGTATAGAGCGTCCTCTCGTAGATCTTTTGCCATTTTGCCTTGAGAGCGGCAGCGGCTTCTTCCTGGCTCCGGGACGATTGCTGCTTCTGCCCTTGTTGCGACTTGGATGCTTCGGGTTGAGGTGGTCGCTGAGGAGTCTGAATCTTGACATCACCTGAAGTAGACTTGGGTGCAGCATTGAGGATAGAGTCGGGTTGGGCGGGTTTGGGATGCTCCGACTTTGCGGCAGATGGAGCAGCAGGCTTCTGAACCGCATCTGCGCCTTGCTTGGGTGCCTGGGCAGCAAAGGGAGCGGCGGGTGTGGGAACGACGTTGCTCTGAGCGCCGAGCTTGTCAACAGCGGCGGCAACGAGAGAATCTTGCGGGTTTTCTGGGTGGGTGCCGTTGGTGGAAGCGGGCTTGGCTGGGGCCTGGACAGCCTGGGATGGCGCGGGTGCAGATTTGGAGGTGGTTGGCTCCCTCTTGTCCTTGGCAGTTTTGCTCTTGTTGTCCTTGACCGGCGAAGCCTTGGGAGGAGCAGCGGATGGAGCTGGCTTCGGAGCTGGCTCTGAAGCTGGAGTGGGCTCGAGAACGTCTTCGTCGTCGGACTCGACCTCTTCGACCTGAAGGGCGTCGAAGGCGGTGCGCGAGGCGAAACGACCTCCGGTGTGCGACGAAGCCATCGTGTTGCAAAAGAAGATGACTGCGGAGCGGTTGTGTCCGAAGGGTTACTTGGATGGAAGCAGTAAAACAGGATGTCGAGATGGAATGTTTGAGAAGGAATATCGAGTGACTGACCCGTTGCAATCACGAACGGGCCCATTCGCTGTTTGGTCGATCAGTGTGACAAAAGACCGAGCTTGGTGCCAAGGAAAGAGTTTGGGTCCAAGTGCCCTTCCTTGCTTATGACGCAGCTGCGGGAATTTTCCCACAAAATGCGGATTGGACAAAAACGCGGCGTGGCTGTCTGTGCGCGCTTGTGAAATCACCTTTGCGAATCGGCTCGTGTCCTGTCCCAAAAAAGGGAATCGGGGCGATATTGGTTACGAGAAGAAGTTTGTTTGTTGCTATCGAACGATGTAACATTTTGCTTTTTTGATTGGAACCGCCCGACGCTAAGCTCGTTCCTGTCCCTGTTTCAGGAAGACTTGTGGGCCGACAAGGTAACACGGTGCAGTACTCTTGGGCCAAGTCATTAGCCATCCAAGACGCTTGCTCAGCCTGAGAACCGTTCATGTGCCATTTGTTGAGCAGGCGTCGCTCTAGCAAAAGAGATCAAGCCAAGCGACAAGGCTCATACAGCACGCCGCCCGGGCTATGAGTTAGCTGGTTGTGCAAGAAGCGCAAAGGAGCAAGTGGCCGACGTCGCGGTCTGTGACGAATCTAGCGCAACCAGAGCGGTGGCGAGAAGAAGCAAGCTGCTCGGAGAAATGTGCAAATGTGCACGAGAGGAAGCGAGCGGGAAAAGAGGGCGGCGCGCTGATTGGCTGCAACGGGTGGATCGCATAGCGTTGCTGCAAGTTTGGTTCGAAATCATTGAGAGAGGAACAAACTTGTTTGTAATGGTTTGAGTTAGGCGACGCCCTCGACGCCGTTGCAATTGCTCGATACTGTACCGTATTCCCAGAGAAGGTCCAAGGGGTCGCCGCCATCATCAAAGCAAAGAGGACCAAGGGAGGTAATTAGTGCAAGACTGAAACACTGGTGTTGACGTTGGATCGGCGTTTTGCAGCTGGCCGCTGTTTGCGACAATACTACAGCATCCTTTCGACGACAAGGATATGCTTTGGTTGGCTTTGGTCGCTTTGGGAATTTCTTCTTGTGTCTCTGTGATGAACCCCTGCAGCAAGACGCGCACCTGCTCTTGTACTTGGGCTCGCAGCTGTCAAAAGCTCCCCGACGCGCTTCGCAGATCATGCACGCGCGCACCCCTTTTTTTCTTTCAAACGGCCAAAAATAAGGCGAATGCTTCTTTCTCTGTGCGCCTTTGCTTTGCAGCCGCCATTTTTTTCTCTTTCACAAATACTGTAAAATTCCCTACAGCATCATCCGCCTGATTTGATTCTCCGAAGCCAGCTGAGCCATCGATACTGCCGTGTACGATTTCATTGGAACAGCGCCCACACGTTGATAAATGCAGCAAGGGGGTCCAAACACCGCGACGATCCACAATGGCGATCGCTTCGAGCACAGCCAAATGTGTTCAGGAGCAACCTTGATCAAGGCGTGTGTTTGTCTCAGAGGTGCACTGATCGACAAGCCAAAGCTGCCCCACGCTGGTCTCGTAATAAGACTGTGTGTGGACCAAGAATAAAGAGTTGCGTACAGTGCGGTAGGATCCAGGTCGCATACTGTAGACTCGCAGCACCGAGCTCGCTGGTCTTGATCAGAATACTGTGGATGGTATCGACACTCGAGGTTAAAGCCCGCAATGGGGGCGTCTTGGCTCTGCAATCATTGCCCAGAACCTTTCCAACACTATCAGTCGTGATCTACTCTCATTGATACAGTAGCTCTCGCTCAGAGCGGAGATTGCGATCCACAACTCTATCAATTCCAAATTTTTTAATCCTCGTGGTGACCGAAAAAAAAAAGAAAAGAAAAGAAAAAGAAAAAAAAAGATAGAGTGAATCAAAACGAGGGCAGATCTGCTCCGAACTTGCGCTTGGCTGAGTTGTCAAAGGGTGAGCGCGATTTTTTTCCCCCTTTTTCTTTCTCTGAAAACGCTAAGCGACGTGCTCGCTTCAATCTGCGCAACACGTCAAAACGAGCTGTAGCTTGAATACCAAGGTGAGACCAAGCGTACTGTACAGAAGAACAAGTCTGATTAGTGTCTACCACTTGAGATGGTGACCACAGTTCCGCCATTGTACGGAAAACAACTCCGACGACGACGATGAGGAGCAACAAAGAGGCGCCGTGATTCAATGGTCAAGCTGCGTAGCGCTAACTTAGTTATTATTATTATTATTATTATTGTGTGTTTCACGCATATCTAAGTTAGGCCCGAATCATGGTTCGGCACCAGCCGAGTCATGCGCAACTCAACACAAGAGACCCTTACTTATCGGTCCCCATCTCCCTCTCTCTCTCTCTTTTCCACAGAGTAGGGCTTTCAATGCCTGGCCACACACCAGTTTGGTATCATGGCTCCTCGTCCTGCACTTGGCCCCTTACAGACCAGCCTTCCCTTTGGCACGCCTTTTCTCGCACAGCATGGTTTCGAACGACCTGAGGTACACGGCTCTCTGTGGCTGCTTTGGTGCCTGCCTGCCGCGCTCCGGTTCGGTACTGTACTCTCGAGCCCTCGACTTGAACACTACACTGCCGCACACTAAGCAATTACCGTGCTGCACAGCGTTTTGTATTCATATCTCGGGGCTCGAAAGTAAGAGAGAGAGGGAGAAGGAGAAGGCGGGAGGCTGACAAGCTCGACCACGCTATCCCGCGTACAGCAGAGCCAAACCAAGGGTTATAGAGTAAGCCCAGTCGCACGAGCCTATCATATCACGCGCTCAGCCGGTCCAGTCACCTCACTTGGACTTGATTTGACGCTCGTCTTTGGCACTGCGATTCGACTGCACTGCATTGCTCTGCACTGCACTACACTGCACGCACGCACGCACGCATGCATGCAAAGACTGCATCTGCAAAATAGCGCCCTCTCTCTCCCTCTCTCTCTCTCAAGAGTCCACCTATCAACCCACTTTTCCAAGCATGTTTTTGTGTCGACACAAATTGAGCGACAGCGTGCTGGAAAGGGGCTTCAATGCTTTCCGATTGCTCTTCAGACTCTCCATGCTTACTTAGCCTGCCTGCGCCAGCCCACCACAAACACAGAAAGCCAGCGAAGCAGGAGGAAAGAAAAGGAGCAAAGCACAAAAGAAAAACCCCGTGTGCGGCTCTCTCTCTCTCGCTCTCTCTGTGTTCCCTCTCTCTTGTTTCCGCACTCTGCCTGTCTGGTGTCGCTTTCCTTTATCCTTTATATACTCGACTGAGCCTCATCCGATCCTTTCCCTCTTCTCTGCAACCACGTTCTCCATCCGTATCTATACCCCTGTGATCCCTCTCCTTTTCATCTTTGTTCACCAACACCAACACACCAACCTCATCCTCAATCAACATACACCATGTCTGCTGCTCGCGAGACCACCACCGCCACCATCGCCCCCGAGGTCGCCGCTCCCGTCGTCGAGCAGACCCCCGTCGCCACCGAGGCTGCTCCCGCTGCTCCTGCTGAGGAGGCTGTTGCCCCTGCCGAGGTTGTAAGTATCACTCTTTTTCCTTTGTTGCTCTGCATTTCGGTGTTCTGACCATCGTTTCCCATCGCCATCTACCTTTCGTCTTGTCTCTTATCGATATGACAGGCTGCTCCCGCTGCCGTAGAGGAGGCTGCCCCTGCTGAAGCCGCCCCCGCCGTCGAGGAGACTACCACCACCGAGGCTACCCCTGCTGCCGAGGGTGAGACTGCTGCTGCTGCCGCCACCGAGGAGGCCAAGCCTGAAGAGGCTGCCAAGGAGACCACCCCCAAGAAGGAGAAGCGTCAGTCCTTCCTCAACAAGATCATCGGCGCCATCAAGGAGAAGACCACCAAAAAGGAGAAGGCCGCCCCTGCCCCCAAGGAGGAGCCCGCTGCTGAGGAAGCCGCCGCCACCGAGGAGGCCGCTGCCCCCGCCGAGGCTACCACCACCGAGGAGGCCGCTGCTCCTGCTGCCGTCGAAGAGACCCCTGCCGCTGTTGAGGAGGCTGCTGCCCCCGCCGAGGCTGCTCCCACTACCGAGGAGGCCAAGGAGGTCAAGATCGACGAGGCCGCCAAGGCCGATGCTCCCGCCCCCGACGTTGCTGCGCAGAAGATCAAGCTCGGTCGTCGTCTGAGCGGCAAGTTTGGTGCTCTCTTCCACAAGCAGACCAAGAAGACTGAGGAGAAGCCCACCGAGGAGGAGGCCGACGCCGCCCCTGCTGCTGCCGAGGGAGAGGAGCAAGAGGCCAGCCCCATCCAGGAGAAGGTTGCCGAGGACGTGATCGCTCCTCCCGCTGCTGCTGCTCCCGTTGTTGTTGAGGCTCCCAAGACTGTTGCTCCCGTTGCTGCTGCTGCCTAAGGCGTCTCTGGACTCGTCTCGACACACAACACACACACACACACGTCCGGATTCTTTTTGCATGGTCCCCCCCAACTTTATTCCGTTTTCGGGTCTGCGGCTCTTTGATTCTCTCTCTTGTCATGTCCTTGCTCGGTTTCCTTCTTTTTCTTTCTCCTTTGCAGTGCTCCCAACACGCCCCTTTTTTTGGGAGGGGTGTGTCGACACTGTATCTTCTACCGAGCTTGGCTATACCCTCCTGCACGATGATTCCCCCGTTTTGCGTCTAGCAACCAAATACCACCCACCCCGCACCAACTAATAGACGGCCCCCCCCCGGGCCTGCACCACTTGCATACATGTGTATGTGGTCCAAGGCCTGGCACGATTTCCTCTCCTCCCCCCTTGCCCGATGCACTGATGTACGACCCCCGCGCTTCTGTGACGTCAATTTATCATGATGGTTGATTTGGGTGTGAAGTGTGTGAGTGACAAGGGTGTAGCTGCAAGTTCGGAGGGAGGCTTGGTTCACACAAGACACACGCGTACGCGGCTTTGGAAACGAAAATCCATTGATACAAATAGAAATTTGACGATCAGAGAGAGAGAGAGAATGAAGATCAAAAGGAGACGATATGAACGAGGAGGGCGAATGGATGACATAAGGCCGAAGATGGGGGTTGAAAACAAAAAGATGGAGAGGGGGGGGGGGGGGGTTATTAAGGTGTCTCTGGCTAACCAGACTCGGGAGGCGGTAGCTGAAACTCGGTCAGATCTCTCAACCCCTCGGAAGTCCTCCTTTTCCTCGAGCCTTCTCCGCCCAACTGTCCCAAGGCCGAACCTGACCCATCCCCGCTATCATTCGCCTGCACCAGTGGCGTAAACGAGAACCACGTCGAATCCGCCGGCGATGGCCCTTCCACATTGCTCGGCGGGAAAGGACTCGACGCTGTGAAATTGTTGCCGTTGTAGCTTGCAGCATTGCTGTTGGAACCCGATGCCGGCTGCGATGACTGCGATCCTGGCTGTGGCGTTTGCAACTGCTGCGCTTGCGGCTGCGATGGTTGCGAAGCTTGAGATGGATGCAACGGTGTTCCCTGCCCTTGCCCCTGCCCCTGGTTTTGGTTGAGACTGCGTTGCTGCGGTTGCTGCCCCGCCATCTGCTGCTGCTGCTGCTGCAGATTGGCATACAAACCACCACCAAAGCTGGAATATCCGCCGTTGTTCGCTTGACCTTGGCCTTGCTGTTGTGGCTGCTGCTGCTGTTGATTCTGCAGCAACGTATACGCTCCGGGAATACTACCTCCAAAAGGATGGTTGTTCGGCTCCATCGGATAGGCGCCCATGCCCATATTTTGCTGGCCGTTATTGGTGTTGTTGCTCGTCGCAAAGGCATTGGGATCAAATCCGGGAATACCAGCAAAGATAGCAGCATAGTCAGCATTGCCAAAGTTGGCAAATTGAGCCAAGTTGGCAGCAGACAGATCCTGACCCTGAGCCGGGAAAGGCATCGACTGCGGCCCACCGAGGTGTGGCACGCTCTGTGCGGTTCCCAGAGGCTGAGGCGTATTGGTCTGCAAGAATGCAAGGTTGGCAAAGTTCTGAGTGGCCATGTTGGCTTGCGCATTCTGCGCCTGATCTTGCATCGATTGGGAGGGCTGCTGCTGCTGCTGCTGTTGGCCACCCAAACCTAGACTCGAGTCGTCGTTCGACAACCCAAGGTTGCTAGGCAGCGCACTGCTCTGCGACGCTGCACCGACGAGAGGCAACGAATCGCCAAAACTGAAGTTGTTGGCCAGGGGACTCCCGTAACTGTTGTTTGCCTGGTTGAGACCAAGCCCAAGCGGCGATGTTCGTTGACTGTGATTCTGATGCGCATGCGAGCCCTGAATCAGGTAAGGCGGGTTGGTGACGTGGGATGAGGTGCCAAACTTGGAGCTGACGGTTCGGACGGGCGAGCCATGGATGCTGCTGGGCCCTGCACTGCCTGCGCGACTGTGAGCGTTGTTCTTGACGACATTGGCCACGCGACCGGTCTTCCAAGCTTCTTGCGCTTCGGGGCTGAGCGTCCACCAGCTGCCCTTTCCAGCAGCGCTGCTGGGTCTTGGAACTTTGACAAAGAGGTTGCCTTTGATCGAGAGGGTGGACTTGATACGGTTCTTGACGCGCGCCTCCCAATCCTTGCCGAAAGCCCACTCGCGAATCTCGGGAAACTTGGAACACATGCCTTCAAAGAGGTCTTGGATGACCAGACGGCCGCTCTCGCTTTCGGCGATGGTCTGACAGATCATCTCGCTCCAGTTGAGCCGTTTGCCCGTGATTGCGCTCGCAGCTACACGCGAGTTGCCTCCGGGCGTGGAAGTGCCTGTGCCAGGAAGGCGACGTGGTGTTGCACCCGGAGATGAGGCGGCCGAGTTGGGTAGGCTGATCGAGTAGTCGGAGAGAGCAGAGCTAAGAGCGTGTGGATTGAGATGGGCAGGGATGGCAGCAGCGCCTCCCGTGGCAGCGTACTGGGAGAGCTGAGCATTGGCGTAGGCAAGTGCCGAAGCGGTGTAGGCGCCTGAAGGGGATGCTGGAGCGGTCAGAGAAGTGCCGGCGATGGGATGTGAGAACTGGTTGTTGGGGCCGTGGCCGATGGCCGGGCTGTTGGCACCCGAGCCTTGGTAGGAGGTCATGGTGACGTTCATCTCCATTTCCACTGTTGGTCGGATTGAGGCCGAGCACGCTGGGAGGAGAGGATGCGCGGAGGCCGTGAGTGGGAGGAGAGGAGAGGTGCGAAACTTGTATCAAACGTGGATCAAGGCGCTGGCGTACGATGTTCGCTTATTGAGAGCTAAGAGCGATCAACAGAGACGGCGTGCTGTTGATGTGTAATGACTGTAGCGAGTCAGAAGGAATCGATTCCGAAGAATGCAGTGTAAGGTGTAGAGCTCTAAGCTTTGAGAGGAAAAGAACAGTGTTGTGAAGCGAAGGTCCGAGCGTCTTTTCTAGGCAACGAAAAGGTGATCTTTGAGAGATGGTGTGTGGGAAGAATCAGAGCATCCGACGTGGGCAAATGGCGTGGTGACGCAAAAAGGAAGGAACGCTGAGCTATCGATAGTCGGATGTGGCCGAACGTCGAAGATGCTTGAGTGAGATGGAGCGGTCAGCTGGAGCGTCTGGCTTTGCGAGAGATGTATCACGATACTCGGGTGGGACCCGAACGATAAAAAGGAGAAGGCGAGCAAAGTGATCTGCGACGAGTCGGAAGGGCCGGGCAATGGTGAAGGTGGTGATGGATGGGACGGAGACGAAGGAGGAGGAGAAGGAGGATTGATAGCGGCTGCCTAGACTTGCGATAGAGTAGCGCGGACGAGAGCGAGGATCAGACAGACAGCGGCAAGGCGTGGCCAGAACAAGAGCAGCGCGCAGTGGGGAAGGCGAGAGGCAGAGAGAGAGAGAGGCAAAGAGAGCGATCGACCACTTAGGCCACAGAGCCGAGAACACGCAGACGCGGGGGGGGTGGCAAAAGGCAGGTTTAGCCAGAGTAGAGCCGGACAAGGGGAAGAATCCGAGCCGCGACTGCATCTTGCGTGTGGAGCAGGCAGCAGCAACCCGCGAGCCAAAAGAAGACGCAGCAGACGAGGCGCGAGGCGGCAGCGGCGTCGCGATCAGATTGCAGAGGCTCGCAACCGATTCAGGGCTCATTCGTGACCAAGTAACTTGAAGGCTTCTCAGCAGCAACAGCCCGCAGTCGACGGTCGAGGCCCCCACTCACAGACTCAGAGACCAGAGACCACACAGACCACAGACTACAGATCACAGGCATAGACGGCGGATGGATGGGGCAATCCTCTGTGCTGCACCGTGGTTGATCGAGCCAGTCTGCATCCATACAGCATGCAGCATCTGCACTGCCTTGCAGGGCGTTGGATGGATGCATTTGTCTCATTGGATGAATTGAGCCTGAAAGCGGCGTCCGTCATCATAGCTACAATTCCCGATTGCTCAAAAAAGGATACAAAAACCCAAGTCAGACTGCAGAAGCGCTTCGAATTGTCAAATAGAACCTCCTATTGAGATCTGGATTGAAATACAGAATTTGTATTTCATCGACTTTTTACGCCATCGGAAATTGTTCCTCCTCCTCCTCCTCCTCCTCCTCCTCCTCCTCAACCGCTGTTGGGAACACCGTCGGAACTGTATGAATACCTTGAACACAATTCCTGTCAAGTAGCAAAGCGAAGAGAGCTTGTAACACCTATGACCGTGTGAGCGTGAGTTCCTCTTTTCGCGTTGTCGAACACGAACAACCAAGTCGAGTTCACGAGAGGCCGCATTGGCGCGTGCAGACAGCAAAGGGACGCTTGCACGGACTGGCGCTACCACAGCGAGATGCTGTTAGTCTCGGCGTTCAAACACCGCCGTCGCATGGCGCGACCCTCAGACGGCTGCTGGAGGAGCATCCATCACATGTTCGATCTTTGATGACCCATGGCACACGAAGCGACGGGCGAAGCACACAGTCAAGCTTGCTTGCTGTTTCTCGTTCAAGAAGCGCAGTCAGAAACATCTCTCCCTCAACGCCTCTGACCGTGCTCAAAGCCAGTCAGCCCAAGTCTCAGCTGTCATCACATCGGTGAATCTGGTGGCGGAGGTGTCAACGTCGAGAATGCGTCTTGCCTGCTTGAACGAAAGAAAAAAAAAGGAGAGCAAAGTCACTCAGAGTGACGACACCCTCGCTGGCTGAGCACCAAAAAAGAAAATTCGGCCAAGACCCTGACTTGACCATCTGTTCCCAACGTGCCTGTTCGATATGCAACCTTTCTTCTTGACTCGTCATCCTTCATCGCCTTCGTGCGCACGCTTCTTTCTCTACACAACAACATCGGAGGTTGCCAAGGTGTCGTGTCTTCTGGAAGGTTCGGCGTGGATCGGGAACGATTCCGGACTGCATCTTCGGCAAGTCCGACTCCCAGAGGCCCAGCCCGCTTTCTCAGCAGCATCCGCATGCATCTATCTGCTCAGCCCGATCCTATGAAGCTCTGCACCGCTCCTGGGCGCGTTCATCTCCCCAGCTGCGACAAAGTATACTCGCTTCGCTGCTCTTCCTTTGTCGCTGCTGTCGTTTGGTGAAGACCTCTTGACACGATCGAGCACAGTCAGGAATGGGAAGCTACCGATTTGTCCTCGTCAAACCCGCGGCTAGGCCAGCCTATCGTCTGTTCGGCATCCTCCCATTGCCAGCAACCATCCCCATTCAGGCGCTGCTCGCACTCGGTGCACTTGTCATCGTCCTCATCGCCCTAGCCGCGTACAGCGACATGCTCAAACCAGGTTTGCAAGCAGCGTCGCGCCTCCACCCATATACCCCTTCGGCGACTTCCTCTGACAAAGCCCAATCCCTGCGGCGAGCCCGCTCGACTGCTTCTCACTCGACATCGACATCGCGCGCTTCGTCTTTATCTTCGACAGCGCCAAGAACTTGCTTGTCCAATTATAAGTACAAGGGCCTTCGCAATACCGGCAACACCTGCTTTTTCAATTCCACATTGCAGTCTATCTCGTCCTTGTCCCTCTACCGCAAGTATCTCTACTTTCTGGTGCAGCAAGCAGAGCGATGGGACACACCGACTCCTGTCATCGACGCGTTGCTCGAACTGATGGAAGAGCTCGCGACACCGCAAGACCGCCATGCCTCAATCAACCCCGTGCAGCTTGTGCGTGCCCTACAGAACCTGCCTTCTTCATCCATCAGGAGTCTAGTAGGCGCTCATCAGCAACAGGATGCCCATGAGCTTTTTGCACTTCTCAACGAGGCAGTCGACTCCGAGGCGAAAGTCATTCAACGAGAGCGATCCATTGCACTCGACTCCGAGCAAGCAGGGCTTCGAGCGCTCATGGCACCATCTCTGTCTTGGAGCGGTCGGGGCGTCTACGCAGATCCAGCACATACTAAAAGCCAAAACGCACTGAACAGCAATGGCAGCGCCTTGCATGTGCTTGGCATGGCGCAGCAAGAGAATGGCAGCGCACCGACAGACGTATCGAACTCGGGCGGCGACGACACCCTCATGATCTCGCCATTCGATGCCCTCTTAGCGCAGCGCACCATCTGTCTCGACTGTGGATACTGCGAAGCCATCCGTCACTTTTCCACCTCAGAGATCTCGCTATCCGTTCCAGCCATGAACGTACGAACGCGTACTTCGGAAATCACAGGCACATCGGCTTGCTCGCTGCAAGAATGTCTTGCGCTGTGGTCGGATTTGGAACAGGTGGATTGGATCTGCTGGAACTGTACCCTGCGCAAAACGTTGCAAGCTGTCAAGGCAGACATCTCTTCCAAAGGCGCATCACCAGTGGTAGCAGCAAAGCACAACGATTCTGCAGCAAACGGAGACACGCACGCATCGACCAACGGCAGCCTGACACCGGCCAAGAAGAAACGGCTCGCGCAGCTCCGGTCAAAAGAGGCCAAGTTGACGCGGATCTTGCAATCCGGTCTGTCGGAGGATGAGGTCAGGCAAGTAAGCGAAGATGCTGCTTCTCCATGGCACAATGTTTTGAACAATATACAGCTCAAAAAGACCATCAGCCGTCTATCCACCAAGCAGATCATGATCTCTCGACCACCACGCATTTTGACATTGCATCTCAATCGGTCTAGCTACTCGGCGTCTTCGTGGGCACCAGCCAAGAACAACCGACACGTCTTGTTCCCCGAGTACCTCGATCTCGCCGACTTTACTCTGCAGGGAAGTATCTCTCTCGATGGTCGACAGGCGATGAATTCGAGCAGCAGCGGAGGAGGAGGAGGAGAAGGGGAGGGTCGAGCAGAGTCAGTCTATCGTCTGGCTGCGATCGTGGTGCACTACGGTTCGCATTCGTTTGGACACTATATTGCGTTTAGGCGGGTTGATGATGGCGAGGGGGAGGACGGGTGGTTGAGGATCTCGGATGAGAGTGTAACGAGGGCGACGGTGGGGCAGGTCAAGCAGGAAAATCCGTACATGTTGTTTTACGAATTGATGCCTAGTTGGCGGCAGGAGGAAGGCAAGGTCGAAATGCCAGAGGGAGAGGCGGATTACGCGACGCTGCAGAAGGCGGTGGCTGGGGCGATGAGTCTGAGTGGGCAGAATCAGGGGGCAAAGATGGCAGGTGGTGAGGCGGCTTCCTGGAGAGGAAGTTCAGCACCAAGCTCGTTACGCATCCGACCGAGAACGGTGCATCGCTGGAGCACGCCTCCTGTAGCATAACCCGAAATCCCCAGATACGCTGCTTCGAAGCAGAGGCTCACACGACAAAGAGCTCGCCATGACTAGGAAATGCGATTGTACGATTGAACGAATGCTGCAGCATGATGCAGAAGCACACTGCGTTGGTATATGGAACAAGATGAGCCCGCACAAGGCTACCACGGCTGAGGAGGCGGGTCACGCTCTCCGTTCGTCCGCTGGTGTCCCTGGTGCTCCCTCTGCTTGGACGCCTTGGTCTCGACCTTGACAAACTCGTCAGCTGCCTCTTCACCCTCCTTGTCCTTCTTGACACCCATGTAGATCTCACCGACAATGCCCAGCGCCTGCGCTCTTAGCCTCTGGGTCTCCTTGCCAATTCCGGCATCGTAGAGTACGGCTTCGCTCACCTCGCGGATCACGCTCTCCACCTCGAGTTTGGCGCCTTTGAACAGAGCGCGCATGCCCTTTTCCGCCGCCTGCTCTTCGAGCTCGCGCTTGCGCTCGACCGTGATGCCGGACTCTTCCGCTTTGGCCAACTCTTCAAACACGTTTTTCAGCTCCAAGGCGGCGCGCACCGTCGACACGGTCTCGCGCACCACGTGGTAGCTCGAAGCGGCCGAGTGAAAAACGCCTCCAAAGCTGCCCAGAAATCCGGTCGACGCCAGATAGTGCTTGCTCTTGGCACTATACACGAAGCCAACTGCATTGAGCAGCTCGACGCCGTACGATTCGTGCTTGAGCTCTTCCGCCTCCAACCGGGTGATCTCGCGGAAACTCTTCTCGACTTCCTTCTCCAGCACGAGATCGTTGGCATTTCGGACGCTCTCGGTGTAGATGCTCAGCTTTCGGATGAGTTTCTCGACGAGTTTGGCCACTCGCTCTTGACGCTGTTTCTCCCTTTCGGCGGCTTGTTTGCGTTCCTTGTCGTCCTTTGCCGCCTTCTGCTCCGGTGTCAGAGTCGGCTTGGTCGAAGACGAACCTGCTTCGCCGGTGGTTGCGACAGGATCGCCATTCGCTTGGCGTTCCAGATCATCCGAATCCTGCTGCAACGCCTCCTTCATATCCTTGCCGATCGAAATGGTGCCGATGATGTCGGCAAACCGCTCGCCGCCAAACAGCGACCCAAACACCTCCTCCGGATCCACAAACCCGTCCTCGGGCGTCAGACCGGGCGTACTCGCACCGAACTCGTTGTACTTGTGCCTCAACTCTGCATCCGACAACACGTGGTACGCCGTGGCCAACGCCTTGAACTTTTCCTCCACCTCGGTATCGCCTGGATTCTTATCGGGATGCAACTTGATCGCCAACTTGCGGTACGCCTTCTTGATCTCTTCCAAACTCGCCGTTGCCGACACGCCGAGGATGTCGTAATACGTCATATCGAGCGGATTCTCGTCGGTTCCTATCCGCCTCTTGCGGGCCGCGAGGTCTTTACCGCCAGACTTGCGCGCCTCGCGCACCATCTTGGTGGCTCCGGGCGGTTCGAACGGTTTGCTGCAGTTGCAGCAGGTGACGGTGAACGAGGTTTCGTGCGTGGGGAGGGAGGCAAGGTCGGAGGCAGAAGGTGGGAGGTATTCGATCGATGCACGACATGCTGTGTAGGGGCAAGAGACGGAGACGTAGGGTTGTTTGGGCCGTGAGGTGAGGTTGATGGATGACATGGTGGTTGGTGGTGAAAGCTGAATTGAGCTTGCGTTGTGCCTGTTGACGAGTCTGTGTTGAAGCTGGTGGATTTGGAGGGGTTGATAACGGTGAATGCGATGGTGGAGCAGAGTGTTGATTTGCTGGTCCACGATGGAGGTGGATGTGTGGACAGCGTGACGACATGGAACACCAAAGAGAGAAAGATTTCTTTGTCGCGTGAGTGCTCAGTGCTCAATGCTCAGTGCTCACTCAGTGCTCAGCCTGCGCAGACATATAAAGATTGCGCACTTCAACAGAGCGCTGCGCTGCGCAGAAAGAAAGAAAAAAATTACTGACCAAACATAAAATGTTCGGAAAGCGGAAGTGTCACTCTCATTCGGGCACTCGACTTTTCTTCCTCAACACTTTCATCTTCTCTTTCGTGTGCCACCTGAATCCAGCTCAGCAGCAGCATCTTTTGAGATCTCGTCATGAAGCCACCAAAGCGATCTCCCTTCCTTCACTCTCGGTATACCGACCTGCTTCAGGTCTACCACGCCCTCTACCCCAGCCCGCAGCATCCATTTGATCCACAACAGCGCAGCAACGCCCTCTCCACAGTCCAACTCTGGATCAACCGTGCAGCATGTCCCTTTGCAGTCGAAGCCACCGCCCTCCTCATCCAGAGCATCATTCTGGATGAGACCATGCAAGGGCTCGCATCTCGGCACCACACCGGCTCGACTTCGCTCCGTTACGCTCTGGAACAGATGGCCGGAGGAGCAGAGTTGGGCGTCCGTCTCAACTACAGCTTGGCGCTGACCCGCTTTGTCAACAGCGTAGTCGACTCGCATCAGACTGGAGGTTTCGCGCAGTCGATCGCTGCGATTGCGACGCGCATCGATCTGCCGCTGTGGTTCGTCGAGATTCGGCATGCGGCGACGCACGAGGAGCTGCCGAGTATCGACGTGTGTCGGCGAGCGGCGGGAGCGGCGTTGGAGTGGTTGCATCGTCAATTTTGGTATCCGCAGCTGTTCTGGGGGTTGACCGCGGTGTCGGCGGTGCAGAAGGGGGCGAAAGCGATGGATGTCGATCGACCCGAGTCTGGTTTTGCGGCTCAAGCGGCGGGTGGACCGTCAACGAGCAAGTCCTCCACTGACGCTGAAGAGCAACAAGAAGCAACGCGTCGAAAGGAACGTCGGAAGGCACTCTCGGACCTGCGCAATACGCTCAAGGACTACCGCACGTTGGCAAAGCAGGTGACGCGCGATCGAAGCTTGGTCAACAAATCCAAGGACGACTTTCGAAGGCTGTTCAAGCAGATGGTTGGCTTCGTGTTGAAGGTGAGGACGTTGGAGCCCGAGTTTGCGGCGCAGCTGATCGATGGTGCGCACAACAAGGCTAAAGACGAAGAGTTCGGAGCGGTGACCAGGATGGATCCGGACGACGTGGACGAGTGTACCAAGAGTGCACTTTCGGATTTGGTGGACGAGCTGTTGCAGCCTGGCGGGTTGATCCCGCTGAGCAGGCCGAAGAGGGTTGCAGAGCCAGGAGGAGAGTTGCCGGTCGAGGTGGCGAGGGTGTGGACGCCGTTGCTGGCGCATCTGAGGGACACGTTTGGAGCGGTGTTTGGGCAGATTCTGGTCGAGGAGCTGGTTGATCTTGTTGTTCGTCAAGCCGACTCGGCGGGTGAGGACGAGGACGAGGCAGGCGAGGATACCGAGGCTTGTTCGTGGAGAGCTGTGGCCGTGTCTAGCCCGGGTTATCGCGCGACAGCCGAAGCATGGATCCGGTATCTGGTCAGCACGGTGCCTGCCGCCGACTTTGCGTCGGGTCTATCGGCAGGGAGGACACCAACGACGTTGATCGCCGAGATGGAGGTAGCAGAGATGTGTTTGCCTTTCCGATCGGTGCGCTCGACGGGCATCTTGGAGTTTCTGTGCGACCGAAACCCAGTGTTGGAGAGCAAAATCGCGCCGTTGCTTGGCGTTCTCAAGCTGGCTGCGTTGTGCGAGCAGAGTCTCGAGACGACCACCGAAGGCGAGGCGTCGGGCTTCGAATCGCAGCTGGAGGTTATGCAGCAGCGGTTGGTCGATGTACAGGCTCTTGTCGTCGATGCCCAGCAGCACGAGGAAGCAGCGACAGCCGTCAAGCCGAGTGAAGGAATGGTGCAAATTGCGCTGTCCGAGCAGCACAACATGCCGACGGGATGGCGTCTGGCAGATAGCAGCTGGAAACCGACGCCGTTTGGCTGTCTGGATGGAAAAATCCCTGATCTCATGGTGTGAAAGCCCTTTCGACGTTGGTGGTCCCAACACCATGGACCACTGTTTTGCTGTTCTAGTTTTCATCGCCGGAGAAGCTGGTGGAGCAGCCAACAGCCTAAACCTGCCGATCCAGCGTCAAATCGGGGGACATTACATTAGTTTTCTGGGAGAGAAACGAGCACATCATCGTGCAGAGAAAATCAAAAGTTCCTTCTGTAAACGTGATTTTTACGCGTTGGTTTTCTACGTGCCTCGGCATCAGTCAGTGCACGATGAGAGCCGTTTTCTGACAGATCAACAGCCGAAGAGCCACTCTTCTTCTGATTATGTAGGGTGAAATATATTTTTTTCGCTCTTCGCTGTACAGTTGGCGTTCTGGACGAGGGCAGGCTTGGTGGGCCAGAGACAGAGAGCATGACAAAAGATAGTGTCGAAGAACGCGAGTTCTGCCGTGGAAGAGAGGGAGAGAGGGAAGAGGGAGAGGGAGGTCCTGATCGCCAATCTTGGATGGACAGGAGCGTGACGCGTTCTTTCTTTCCGAAAAGAGGAAGAGAGAGAGAGGAAGAGAGAGAGAGAAAAAAGGGGGGGGGGGAGAAGTTGGTGGCGCTCAGACCACCTCTGCTTCGATTTTTGGAGGAATGCGATGTGCTGCTGGCTGGTGTGTCTCTGTCCGCTTTTAGTTTTTTTTTTTTGGGTGGCAGATCAGCGAAGGATCGGCGTGAGAGGTCTCTCTCTCTCTTCCTGTCCCTCTCAGCTGATGGGCTGTGGGTGTGTGACGCGTAAATGGGTTGTCTGAGTTGATGAGCAGAAAACGGCTGGTCTGCGGGTTGGGCAGTCGGTCGACCCGCAAAGCCAGCGAACGGAGACGCAGCTTCTTCGCGCTGTGCAACGAACCTGCATATTGTTGCCTGTTTAGAGAGAGAGAGAGAGAGAGAGAGAGAGAGAGGCCTCCTCCACCTTCCCATCCGTTTTCGCCGGCGTAACCCTCTCTGTCTCCCTCGTACACCCATCCATCTAGCTTTCTTCTTTCCCATCCACCATCCACACCATCCATTCCGGCTTCTACACACACCCTCTCTCTCTCTCTCTCTCTCGCAAAACATCACCGTTCCACCCCGCTTCAAGGTCACACACATCCTCGCGTAACACCTTCTTCCCCTTTCCCTTCCCCCACAAAACAGGCATCATGACAGACGCAACCTCCAAAACCTCCGCCTCCGCCGCTACGAACGGCGACATCGAGTCGTCCGTCAAGGACAACAAGCGCGATGCTGCCAAGGTGTCCGAACAGAACGCCGCCGAAGAACTCGCCGATGAGGATGAGGATGATGAAGAGGATGAAGATTTCGTACGTACCCCTCCCCCCCTCCAACTTTTTCCCCCCTTTTGTTGCGCAAGTATTTTTTTTTGACATCCCGCATGGAAACTGAACCTTTTTTGTGTTTTTTCTTGCGCGGGGTATTAACAGGAGGAGGATGACGACGATGACGAGGAAGGCGACTACGAGGAGGAAGAGGAGGACGATGCCGAGGGTGTAGATGACGAGGATGAAGACGACGCCGCTGTGGTAGAAGGCGACGAGGAGGTCGACGAAGATGCTGAGGACGAGGCGCAAGAGTAAGCACAATCCTTTTTTCCCCTCCACCCCCACCATACCTTCCACCTTACCTACCAACTTTTCACTAACCGTTTTCCATTCACTATTCCCTTTCGTGTCAAATCAACAGAGAGGACGAAGAAGCCGCAGATGACGACGAGGACCAGGACGACGCAGCACCAGGCACCAAAAGGAAAGCCGACGACGAGGGAAATGACGACGAGAGCAAGGCTGCAAAGACCGATTAACCTCTTTCCGTAGACAATCTACGTTTCTTGTTTTTTTTTTGCTACATCTCTTTTTCTACAAGTTATGTCTCTATCATCATTCAATGGTTGAATCTCTCTTCATGACGGATAATTCTCCGTTGGCTGTGTCGAGGTACGATCTGAGTCGTAGAAGGGAGCCCGCGCGAGGGGATGGGTGTTGTGCGAGAGAGCTGGTTAGAGAAAGGAAGACGTGGGGAATCCCTGGTTGAAAAACTTGGCTCGTTCGGAGGGGTGGGGTACGACACTTTTGCTTCCAGACGGGTTCGGCATAGCATCTGTCTCGGTCTCCTCTTGAACCTTGACCCCATCAAACGCTCAATTTGGGGTCTCGAAAGTTGTCCGCGGTGGCGCGATGGTGTCTACATCGGATACACAACTGCCCCCAAACCAGCCGAAATCACCACGTCGATCAAGCTAGACTAACTCCATCCTGACCTTGTTTCTTTGTTTCTTCCCCCAACCTCGATCCAGTCAACTGCTCCACGCCCTCTCTCAGTTCAAACGTCGAAAGAGTGAACCCGCCAGAGCGTCTTTCCTACCGATCCGTCCTCAAACAAAGACCCCACGCTTGTCCGCTGAGCAAACGTCATACGCCTGGCGGTACCGTCGTCGTCGTCAACGACAATGGCCCCAACCGCTGTATCCTGCCAGTCCTGTGCGTCTCTCCGCATGCCTTACACACCCTCGACACCCTCTCCTCACACCCTCTCCTCACCACCAAAAATCACACAAAAGTCACACGAATCAACAAACAAACGAGGGTATTACACAACTGTCCTTTCACCCAGCTCAAACATGTTGAGGCTGAAACGCATAAAACTCGTGCTTCGGCAGATGCACAGTAGACCCATGCGGACTCTCGGGCGGAGTAGGAACGCCGCTCGACGCCTTGGAATGAAATCCTGGCGAAGGGGGAGCCAGCAACGGCATGCCGTGGAACGACTGCGGCGGCGCAAAGTACGGCACCTGCAACCCCGCCGCCGCTGGGTTGAACATGATCGATCCGGACTGCGGCAGCATGGGCATCATTGGACCCATGGCCATCGGAGGCAAATGCATACTCGGCATACTCGGCAGACCCACCATGGAAGGCTGCGCAGCAGGCCAGGCCATCGACGGAGACCCGACCATACTGCCCGCACCCAGACTCATCACCGAGTCCCGATGCACGTTCCTCGCCGTCGACCTGGAGCGCACCGAGCTAGACTGGTGAGCCGGATCGGCCAACCAGTCTGACGGCGCCTCGCTCCGCCTCCTTGCCACTCTGGCGTTGAGCGTACTACTCCTAGGATCACCGATCGTCGCATAGGCCGCATCGGAACTCGTACGCGCCCTCACCTCGGACGCACTCTGCCTGTGCATTCCCCGCGTCGGATTCAAGGGCGACGAACTCGAGCCCATCTGCACTTGCTGCGAAAATCTAGGCTGCGTCGAAGCCCTGGCCCTCACCGAACCCGCCGTCGCACTGGCCTCGGTCTCGGCCGAGCGTTGCAGCACGGGCCGCACCATGGCTGCCATTTCGGATGCACCTGCGGTGGGCGCACTGCTCAAATGAATCAACGGAGGCCTCGACATGCTCAGGCGATGGCTATCCCTCATACTAGCCATGCTGACTTTTTCGTCCTTGTTGCCCTCGTCGTCCTCGATCGACTGACTCCTCTGACTCGGAACGAGCGTTCTTTGAGACCGATTCTCCTTTAATATGCTGCTGCTACCCGCGGCACTCGGCATCGTCTGGGCCGGCGTCTCGCTCGCCGTCGTTCCATGACCCGCCTCCACCTGCGATGGCACCACAAGCTCCACATGACGACCCAGCAACCTCGCCAGCTGCTGACTGTTGTTCGACCTCGCATCGTACTTGGGCCTTGCCTGGATCAACAAGTTGGTGGCATGTAAAATCTCGTCGTCGGTCCACAGGGTCCATCCGACCGCAACTCTACGCGTAATGGCTTTCCAGTACGGGCTCGAGGTGGAATGGAGCTGGGAAATCAGCGCACCTCGTTGGACGGTAATGTCAAAGATGCTCGGTTCGGATTTGGTGGAAGCGAGCGGATCCACTTTGAGCGCCCAATGTTCAATTTCGAGCCCGCGGTTGCGCATGGCGGCTTTGAGACCGTCCGAGTCGATTCCGACGAGGTCGAGGGGTATTTCGCGCGAATCGATCGGGGTCGCTACGAGCCATACTCGACGGGCTTGTGGATGAGGTGCCGAGGGGTGTTGCTCTGCAGCGATGGCTTTGGTGGACATGCAGTTGCCCATGTTGATCTGAATCGACGGGATGTCGAAGGCTGAGGCGAATTGTCGCTTTCCGAGACGAGCCAACCGTGCTGGCTACTGCGAGAGAAAGGGAAAGGAGAGAGCGGACGATAATCTACGACGATCGAGCCATTGCTGCTGGGCAGGTAACGAATGGAGGGTGGTTGCGCACTGGTACCTGAGCGTCGACTTTTGCTGAGCAGAATCACGAGCGATTGAGTGACGTTGGGTTGGTTTGGTCGGTCCGTGTGTCCGCAGGGTGGTGGTAGTAGTCGGGAAAGGTTGCTACTCGATGAACGTGAAGCGTGTATAGCACATCTGACTCGACATCCGAGTGCGTAGCGAAAGGGTGGAGAACACTGAGGCAGAGGCGGAGGAGGAGCGGGGGCGCATTGGCTGAGCCAAGCACCAGCCAAAAAAAAGGCGGAGGGTGGGACCCATGCCGAGATGCGAACAAGTCAAACGGCGACTGTGTACATATGCAGACTGAGATGCACGTCAAGAAACGGCTTGCAAGCTCCGACCGATCGCTACAATTGTAGCCACAGACGCACCACACTCACCCACACATCCCAGCCCACGTTTCACCAGTAATGACGGTGGTGGGGACGTGCCAAAAAAAAAAGAGGCGAAGCCCTCACACGCAGACTCAGCTACAAAACAGGATTTTATTGTGACGAAATCGAACAACATGTAAAGAGACCCTTTTGACCACACGGAAACGATCCCGAGTAAGCAAGAGACCTTTGTTTTTCTCTTGGCCTTCGGTTAACTTTCTTTTTTGGCATGGAATCTCTTTGACTTGCCGAGCCCATCACCGCAAAAAAAACGAGATGCATAATTGTCCAAAGACGCTTTTTTGGTCACAAAGTGTTCGCAATTCCGTCGTTTACTTCACAACGCCTCTTTCTTTCTTTCCGTTGGTGAGTGAGTGTTTGAAGGGAGAGAAGAGAGAGAGAGGACCAGTGTCTCGGTTTTGATCATCGGCAGTCCGAGACACTGGACAACACCGCGTTGATTCTCTCTCGGTCTGTCAGGGTCCTTGGTGTATTGAGAGAGCAACGTGTTCTCCTCGCAAAAAGGCACATGTGCATTGCATGGCCAATAAAAAAGCAACGCACGATTCTCGCTCCTCGCTCTTCGCTGCATTGCTGCATCCCCCGCTTCGAGCTTTTCGAAAAAAAAAAAACATAATCCGTGTTCCGCTTCGGAGTGATCATCATCTACTGTACACCTTTTTGCTGCCCGTGTCTGATTTGTGGCCTTGTGTGGGAGCTTCACATCAAGGACGAGGTTTGCATCCAGCCCACGGCAAATCAACTCTGAACAAAATGCGTCGATGCATTCGACCGATGCTTTGACAGCCTCGACTCTGCTGTACTTTCTCTTCTGCAAAAATCCACTGCGTGGTGATGTGACTCTCGTTCGCTCGCTGGATAAGAACTATCGATCCCAGATGGCCTCGTGTTGGTAGATTTTGCACACGACGATCTACAGAACAAATCTCTTGCCCTTTTCTTCCAACGCCGCGGATGTTCGATCTTCTTGGTTTCATCATCAACGCTGCTGAGTGAGGGTCCCGCTGAGCCGCCGCCTCCGCTGTACCATTCGGTGTCTCGCTTGGGATGCGGTTGAAAAAGGGCGTCTCATCCACTCGGCCAGGCCTACCGCGTGTGTTGAGACTTACAGATGCTTCGACACCATAGCAGCTGCGAAACTCCGACCTTTGGCCTCGCATCCAAAACCCGGCAAATGAGGGTACACTTGAGACCATTATACCTGGTCGAAATGTGGTCTACAACGCCCGCTTCCGTGTCTATTGCACAGAGCACCTTTCCGAAGCATTCGGGTCGAGGCGCTTCGATTTCGCTACTGCCAAAAAGGGTAGGCGATAGACCTCTTGGCCGCCTAAAAGGTCTGTATTAATCTGCCTGCCGACCATGGCCTTTGTATCGACCGCGACGAATGTATGGTCTGATGGGTGCTAGTCGGCGTTGATGAGGAATGTCGACATCGGATAGAGGTGGAGCCAACAATCTTGAACAGCAAATGCAGACGCATTGTCGTCAACACCTCGCCAATCGGGATCCAATTGTCACCTGATGATCGTCTCTCCTCAACTTTACCAGCCCCTGCCGCGCATCTGGAAATGCATCCATCTACACGGCCCTCCATCTCTATTCACGACCCTTCTTCCCGCTCCCACCTCTCGAACCCGACTTACCGTTCACCTTGGAAATCTCCTGCGACGACAATTTGAGCATGCCTCGCTGAAACTTGCCGATCCCCATCCCCAACCCACGCTGCCTCTTCCTCGTCTCCTTCTTTAGCCCCATCTCGGTCGCCGTCGCCTGACTTGCGTACGCCTGCTTCATCGAAGGATGCCACGTCCCCAACTCCTTAGCTTTCTCCCTTTCCTTGTCTCTCCTCTCTCCCGCTGCCTTTCGCATCCCTTGTCGAATAGCTGCAGGCGCTTTTGAAAGCTGTTGACGCTTCAGTTCGTTCTCGCCCCATCCTCGGCCGATCGCTTGGCCCTTGCGCTGTGCATCGGTAGCGGAGAGCTCCATGATGCGCGCGATTGTGTCGTTGGAAGAGAGGTTCGCTTTGCCTTTCGAAGTGTTGCCCGTCCCCGGTGCAAAAAGTGTGGTCGAGAGGAGCTCCGAGAGCAGTCGATCGTTGGCGACCAGCTGCTTCTCTTCCTCTTCTTCGGCTGTGGTCAGCTTGGTGGCAGCAGCTTGATCTTCGGCGGCGATCTTGTCGATCTTGGACGACATGAATGCCTTCCAACCCTTCTTGGCGTCTTTGAGCTGATCGGCGTCTGGACGTGACTCGCCGCCAAAGACGACGGTCTCCACCGCTCTTGATTTTGGCACCTTCTTCTTTCCACTACTACTTCCAATGCCGTTCTGCTTCTCGTCGGTATCAGACGGCTTCTTGGTAGATCCGAACAGCACATCCATCTCGTCTTGCTCTTTCGGTGGTACATCATCGTCATCTTGGTCCTCAGTGGCTTGCTGCTCTGCAAGACGTTTACGCTTTTTGCTCGAAAGCTTCTTCTTTGATAAAGATTGCTCTTCGCTCGCTGTCGAGTTGCTTGTTGATGGTAGGTCGAACGACGACAGGAAAGCCTTGCCTAATGCCTCCAACTGAGCCAGCTTTCCCGCTCGCGATTCATCTTCTTGGAGCTGCTGCGCTTGACTTGTGCTTTGGTCTTCTTTGCGCTTTCCCTTGAGATCGACCTTGTTGCTCTTGTTTGAGCTCATCGTTGCTGGCTGGAATAGCAGTGATGACGTTGCTGTCAGGTAAGATCACTGTCGAACCAGAGAACAGGAAGAAAAGAAATCTTGTCGAAAAAAAGTCAAATTTAGTCAGGGTTTTCCGTGTTCCGATATCCTGATCGCACTGCCTTTCTGGTGCGGTATTTTTTTTTCTTCTTCTTTTTCATTATTCCATTATCCAAGCGGATTTTTTTTGGTCAGGTTTTTCCTCCACTCTTCTTGTCACACAACAACGACAACAGCGAAACGACGGCGACTGCGCAACCTTAGACTCTTTCTTCCTTGCCTTTACCTCTGTATCAACCGCAGCAGTCTCAAAGTCAAGAGCAATGAGTGGCAACACTGCGCGCAGTTTGGCGCTGTCCAGCATGCAGCTCGTTCGTCACTTTTCAACTTCAAGCAGCGCTGCTGGTCTAGCCGCCCGACTTCGCAAACAGCACCGACAAGCAAAAGCTTCAACGACGACAACAACAGCAGCAGCAGCGTCGTCGTCGTCGTCGTCATCATCATCATTTTCTTCTTGTTCTTCTTCCCCAGCAGCACAAGCATCCGCGAAGAACAAGTCTGCAGACTCCTCCACACCGCCACCTAATTCGAGCGCTCCAACACGGCCAGCAAATCGTCACCGCAACCAACGCAAGGCTGCCGTCCAAGCGCTACGCCATGCTTCCCAGTCAAATGCTTCATCTTTGATCCCCACTTCGACATCGTTCAAGTTCGTGCAGAGTGCAGACAAGGGCAAAGCAAAAGAGTCATCCTCCTCATCCACCGCTTCGGCCGCAGCTCACTCTGCTTCCGTCCTCAAGGAGCTCAGCTCGCTCGACGACCTACTTGATTCGCTTCAAAGTCAGGCCTTTTCCATCTCTCAACGTCTCAAGAACCTCGATTTACGACGCAGAGATGGTCCTAACGATCACCTCGAAGAAGCTTGGGGACCGGATCGTCTCTCTCCACCCGACCCAGATGGAAAGGCCACCTGGTCTGCAGTATCAGCCGAACCACAACCCGCTTCCAGCTCCACCGGCAAGCGCTCCTCCACCGCCGATGAGCCAAAAACCAAGCTCGTCCATGGCAATGATCTGCTCGCAGAATCAAAGCTCCGCTGGCGAGATGGAAAAGGCAAACCCATCTCCAACCTCGAATACAGCGGGCCCTTTGTCGACGAGCAAAAGAAATGGTCCGAGTCCATCACCGGCTGTGTCACCGCCAGCGGCGTACCCATCGACAAGGTTCCTCCTTTACGCGAGATGGAAGTGGCCAAGCTCGCACACGGGCTTGATCGCGTACTGTTCAACCCCGGTATCTACTGGTTGCGCGATCCTCGTTCGGGGATCTACAACTTTGACCCACGTATCAAAGACATTCTCGACGTCGACCTGTTCGACTACGCCGCTCTTCCGCCCTACGTTACATCTAGCAAAGATCCCGAGCTAGCAACCCTCACCAAAAAACACCAGAAACGGTACTGCGGCAGTACCTCGTCCATGACATCCCTGCTGAGCCAATGTTACTTTCTCATCTCGGGCTGGCGCAATCCGGACGTCTCGGGCTTCTCCGCTCCCTTCTCCGGTCTTCCTTCCGGCTTCAGCGTCGGCGCCAAACTGCCCGCTTCCATCCTGCTGCACTACAAGGACGGACATTACGCCATCGATGCCGACAAGACCGCTGCGGGGGAAGCCGAGAATTCCAATTACGTCCTCACCTCGTTGGGTAAGAGCATGGAAAAGATGCTCACGGCCTCGCCAGAGGAGTATGCCAAGTACATGCGCATCAACTCGTGGAAGTTGACCGAGGAGGAGAGGACCAAGCCGGAAGCGTACCATTACGCGTGTACGGACAAGATGATGATGCGGTCGCAGTTGGATTGCCATGATGACCGGTTGCCGAGAAAGACGTTTGACTTGAAGACGAGGGCGTCGATTGGGATCCGGAACGACCGGGCCAACTACGTTGAAGGATCGGGCTACCAGATCCGACGTGCAACCGGCGTGTTGGAGAGCTTTGAGAGGGAGTACTTTGACATGATCCGCGCGGCTTTTCTCAAGTACAACTTCCAGGCAAGGATCGGACATATGGATGGCATCTTTGTCGCCTATCACACGACATCGACAATCTTTGGATTCCAGTACATCTCGGTGGAAGAGATGAACGAGCGGCTTTTCGGCAGTCAAGAGATGGCGGATCAGGCGTTCAGGTTGAGTTTGGGATTGATGGAGAAGATCCTCGATGCGGCGACGAATTTGTTCTCGGAGCAGAGTTTAAAGATGACCGTAGAGACGAGGGAGAAGGGTGGGGATGCGGGGATGAGTGTCTATGTCGAACCTGTCGAACCTGTCGAGGTGGCCGATGGTGTCGAGTCCGGTTCGGGGCAAGGGAGCCAACCTCGTCGTACGATTGCACAGCTCGATCTCACCGTCGACCGCTACCTGGACGGAGGACTCATGTTGGGACCCGTCGACTTCTCCTGCTTGCCGGGACGACGCATCGACCCGCTCAGCGATGACGAGATCGAACGACGACTTCGAGCCTCGCTCCCCGCTGTTCGGTGGGAGATCGACTACTCGATCTGCCCGCGACCTGATTTGACCGAACCCAAGATCCGCTCCAACCTCGACTCGGTCCGGTCGAGACAGGCCAGTCTCAATTCGCTCATCCTTCCCAACGTCGAGGCGCTCAACCGGCGCGAACAGTTCCGTACCGACTCGCTTGCGGCTAACCCACAGGCACTGCAGCGGTTCCTCGAGGAGCGAAAATCGGGCATTGCGGCAGGTATGCCCCTGGCACCAGGTCAATTATCGGCGGGTGAAGCGGAACAGCAAGCTCCTCTACCGGACGATGTACTCGGTTCAGCAACCGCAAACCCAAGGAGGAAACTGGCAGAATCCAGATTCGTACGCATGCGCAACATCCGCACCTTGCGTCTGCGCGAATTGGCCAAATTGGGCGCCAAAGATGCTCAGCAGAACGACAAGCTGGATAAACGTCTACTCTACCAGCCGAGATAATATTGAACAATACAAAGCCCCATCTCACAATCGGCTCGCTACAGTCTCCCAAACGGTGTGTGCGTGTGTTCAAATGCTCGAGAGTAATTTCGACCGACTAGAGAGCCGACCTGTGATTGTATGAGTTACAAAAAACGCCTTCGTTTCCGAAGGTGTGGGGGCGGGGGAAGGGGAGTGGAACGCGATTTTTTTGCTTAACGCCCCTTTTTTGGGTTCTGGTCATAGAGAGATGAGGGGGAAAGGGTGGAGGTCGATCACGACCTGATGCGAGAGAGAAAAGCGAAAGAGGGGGGGGAAGGACAAGTCTCGGCTGACGTTTCCTTAAAACGAGAGGTGCGAGATGTGGAAAGGATAGGAAAAGCATGTCGGGGAAAGCAAAGACGCAAAGATATCAAAACTCGATCCGGGAACGCACGTAAAGACGGTCAAAGAACATCGACCAGACCCAGAAGCCTGTCCCAAGACTGTCGTCACTGTATCAATTCCCAAAACGGCCGAGCTGGATGATTGCATCTCGTTTGATCAAAGGCTTGCCTGACTGCTACGCTGGACGGGGGAGGTGGGTATGCTGCTGCTGCTGACGAGTGACAGAAGTTTAGAACTTGAGGGCGTGGGGCTTCTCACCCTTGGAGAGCGAGAACGAGGCAGCGAGGTACTTGGCCATGGTAGGGCCAGCCTTCTTGACGGCAGCGATGACGGCCTTGTCCAGAGCCTTCTGGTCGGCGACCTTGGACTCAGGGTGAGCCTGCTTGTTGGCAGGGTCGGCGAAGAAAGCAGCCTCGGCCTTGACCTTGGCGGCCTTCTCCTTGGCAAAGTAGGCGTCGTTGATCTTGTCGTCGACCTTGACGTCCGAGATGTCGATCTTGGTCGAGGTGGCAATGACGTAAGCCTGGTTGACACGTCGGATGGGGACACCGTTGACCTTGAAGGGACCAGTGACGAGCAGGAGACCCGAGTCGAGCTGCTTGAGGAACACAACACGCTTGCCACGGAAGCGACCGGCAAGGAGAATGAGGACGGAACCGGGCTGGATGTTGGACTTGAGCTTGGTCTGCTTGTTGACCTTGCGGTTGGCCTTGGGGACACGCACCTCCTCGGCAGGGTAGAAGCGGGGAGCCTTCTGGGTGGGGACGAGACGCTTGCCACCGTTCTTGGCGCCCTTGACGGCAACCTCCTTGTGGGCGGGGGTCTCCTCCACCTTCTTGGGGGCACCCTGGCGCTGGGTGAACTTGTAGCCACCCTTCTTCTGGTAGGCCTTGGTGCGGCCGAGGCGAGCCACGTTGGGGGCGATCTGGCTGTTTCGGGCCATTTTGTCGGAATATATGCTGATTGGTGGTCGGAAAAGAAAGAGGGAAAAGTAGAAACGTGTCAGTTGAGACTTGGTCTGTCAAGAAACGAAAGGACGATAATCGAACAGCCCAGCTTCTCTTCTCGTTTCTGGTTGTTGCCGCATGCACATTGTGCGAAAGAAGCATGTTGGTCTTGGGTCGCAGCTTGCATTCGAGGTTGTGTTGGTGCTTGGTGTTGGCGATGCAAGCCCGCCGGCATCCGCCATAACCATGACCACGATGCTGCGTCTTCCAACCCGTCCGTTGCCAAAGATACTATCTTGCCCCGATCCCTTCGCCGTCGTCTCTAGGTTCCATCTGCAAGTTTGCCGTCGTCTCTGAGATGTTTGCATGTGATGCCGAGATGGCAGCTGTCGTAGTGGCTACCCTCGAACTGTACATCGGCATCACAACTGAACGCTTTGCCATCTGCACGCCATCTCCGAGTATTCCGTCTGCTAACAGTATCGCGCATGCTGTGCGATATGGGATGTCTGTCCGTCTGCAAGTATCTTGCAACTTGCTCCTGCTGATGTCTGCAACGCCTAGAATGCGGAACGATTACCCCAATACTGATGCTGTTGACAACATGTAGACCTTCCATCCTTGTCATCGTCATCCAAACCTCCATCCATAGTCTTCACTTCTAATGTTGCTGCTGATGCGGTGGTGATGCTGTTGTCGGATGCTGACGCTTACCCGGTGCGTATGTCGGTGTGTGCAAATGTCGAAAGGATGAAGAGAAGAAGAGCTGTCGATATCGTTTGGGCAACGATCGAGACTTACCTTTTCTTGATGGCTTGGAGGAAGGGAGACAGTGATGTTGCGCCGAATCTCGAATGTCAACGTTCTCTGGCTCGCTCGGCGGTTGGTTAGGCTGACTTGGCTTTTGACTGAGACTCTACTTTTGAGCTGGTTGATCGGCTTGGCTTCACTCACGGCGGCTCCGATACGCTCTTCCCTGCGTCGAGGATGCCGAGATGCCAGAGGAGCTCTCGGGCCTTTCGAATGGCGGGTTGTCTGCGAAGCGTCTCAGCAAATTGCGAAATTTCAATGCCATAGATCACGTGATTGGACGCTATTGGCTCGGCCGAAGATATAGTTGCCGCATATCCAATCGATGAAATTGGTCCGAATCGAAAAGAAGTCATCGGCGATCTGCTCTATACTTAATTCCCTGTCTTTGTCCGTTGAACCGCGATCTGACATTGTAAACAACGGCCGTGCTCACGCTTCCACCGAAGCAGAACCGTCAAGCATGATCTTGGCACACACCCGAACACCTACACTCTAGATTCATACGATCCATTGCACCATCCACCACTGTCGTTGCCATTCCATGTCCCCCTGTGCTACCACAGCCTACGAAAGGAAAGTATCGCTCGACACAAACCCGCAACCTCTCGTGGCTCGAGGCTTGGATGCTTCTGTGCATGAAGTCGCTTCTCCATATTCTTTAATAGATCTCGGACCGAACAAGGGGAATTGATTGGCATCCTTTTCGCTCTTCCGTAAACCCCGACGTCCTTGCATCTCCGCGTCTGCCAGGTGTCTGCCCCGGCTTTTGACCTTCTTTTGGGGGGGCTTCCGACTCGCGTCGGCAGGGGAAAAAGAATGCCGAGAAGGCCCTTCCGTCCCGGCAACTAGCTCTGAGCTTGGTGGGATTCTCGTTATCAAAGGACTGATCTCCGTGCTTTCTGCCGGCGAGGCTTGGGCTTCTGGAGGCGAAAGTTGCTTCGCTTGGGCTGATTTGGAATTTCGCAATTTTATTTTAATTTTTTTTTCCCTCCCACGAGAGCATGCAGCGATGTGCACTGACCATGGCTTACGCCATTCCTCTGGATTCAAAGTTGCAGCTCCATCGACGATTCACTTTGACTTCGACCCAGGCATTACGTCCCCTTCTTTTGCTCCTGCTTTCCCATACAAGAGCTTGTTGAAGAAGGCAGTCCAAGATCGACGGCTGACAGGTGTGAGTCGTAGCGCGCGCACGCAGAAGAGCCAGCCCACCTTTGGGTCGGGCTGTCTTCAATCTGTGGGCGAGTCATTGACTGGCAAGGTCGTCGCTGATCCCTATCAACAGCGGATCTTTCCGATGCCTCTTGCTGTAGGAAGTACGCTTTTGGCGAGAAAGAACGTTTCTGCAGGTTTTGCGTAACTTCACGAGCAGCGACATCGATGCTCGCCAGACAGAGAGTTACCTTGAGACCCTTGATCATGTTACAGTCTTTTTATATTATATTTTTTAGAAAAAAAAAAAAAAAAACAAAACAAAACAGACACGTTTTCTTCTTTGACGGCTGTCACATTTTGGTAGTAGTTAGTGCATCAGAGACAAGAGAGGATCGATCTTCGGCGATGCTTTCCGAGAGCTAGCGTGGGCAGATCGCTTCTCAAGACTCTGGCAAAGTATGCGTCACAATTCCTTTCTTGACCTGCTTTGACTCGAGTGTGGTAGTTGTGGGAAAAGCGAGCGGAACGAAGGCGAGCGGCGGCGCTTCGAGTCTCGGCATGCTCTTGCGCGCGCAATAATCGCCTGGTAAGTTTTCTCGAGCCTCGCTTTCAAACTGTCCGTTGTAAGCTTCAGACCAGCTCTTCCACTGCTGCGCTATGATCTGGGATGTTGAGCTAACAGGACAACAACCGTCTCTCCCAGTGAAGCGCCGAACAATGCCCCGACTCTGTGGGTTTCCAGCAAAAAGAAAAGGAAAAACGATGGCCTGTGCTTCTTGCTATCATGTCCTGCCGCCACCTTTTCCAGCCTCTGACTCACAGAGCTCAGCGTTGTGATCTCTCGCGCCGAATGGAGCGTGGAGACAACAAACGAGGTCAAATGAAGGCTGTCACGGGCGTGCGGTCGTCTTGCCCAACAAAACAGTGACGACTGTGTGCGTGGCTGACTTGTCGCTCTGAGGTGAGAGGCTGCGGGCGGTCCATGAACACCGTTCGTCTTCTTCCTCTGGTCCATTTCAGGCTTGAGGAGTCGATCGAAGCAGGAAAGCGGAAGAGAAACAGGACAGTAGTGCAACTTACGAGCTTCTTCCCACTCAATTCCTGTCCGTGCACCTCCTTCGCTGAGGCCCTTCCCACGTGGAGGGTATATAAGTCTCTCCCTCATCCCTCGTCTACAATCCTCCTAGCTTTGTTCCTCCTTCTTACACCTCGATCCTTTTCTATCTTTCACCCAGTCCACTCTATCCAACTCTCGCACATCAACAATGGCACCCCCCACCGCCTCCTTCGTTCACCCTCCCAGTGCCACCGTCGGTGGCCCTCAGAAGGGAACTTTCAAGCCAGCCAAGCTTGCGGCTCACCCATCCTACGAGCAGCATGTACCCATCAAGGCGGGCCAGGAGCCCATTGAGGACTTTGACGGCAACTACCGCTTTGCCGAGATCAAGGAGTCGCACACCTCTCGAGCCATGACGTCGCGCTACATGACCGACATGATGGACGCCGCCGTTTCCGACGTGGTCATCATCGGTGCCGGTTCGGCTGGGCTTACTTGCGCTTACACCTTGGCTAAGCAGCGTCCGGATCTCAGAATCACCATTCTCGAAGCTAGCGTGGCTCCCGGCGGTGGTGCTTGGTTGGGGGGACAGCTGATGAGCGGTATGGTGATTCGCAAGCCCGCCCACAACTTGCTGGTCGAGATCGGTGTTCCTTTCGACGACGAGGGAAGCTACGTGGTTGTCAAGCACGCTGCGCTGTTTACGTCGACGCTCATGTCCAAGCTGCTGGCGATGGACAATGTCAAGCTGTTCAACGCCACTTGCTGTGAGGATTTGATCATCAAGAAGGACCACAGTGGTGCACAGAGGGTGAATGGTGTAGTGACCAACTGGACTCTGGTTACCATGGCGCACGGACTGCAGTCTTGCATGGACCCTCAGAGTAAGTTTGACAGCATGCAAACGTGGCTCCATGAGATCAAGCCAAGCAGGAGATCACTGACCCCCAATTTGTCTCCTTCACTATTTTGCACCCTTCCGTTGGCGCGTCGCTAGCCATCACCGCCCCCGTCGTCATCGGCGCCTGCGGTCACGATGGTCCCTTTGGCGCCTTCAGCGTCAAGCGTCTCAGCTCGGCCGGTCTCATCAAGCTCGGCGACATGCGTCCTATGGACATGAACAAGTCCGAAGGTACGTCTCGATCACTCACTCGCCTTTTGTCTCTTTACCTTTCAACTTTTATGAATTTTTCTGACCTCCTTTTTCTCTTCAAAATTCATTCTTGCGCCTTTGTTTTCTGTAGGCCTGATCGTCAACAACACGCGCGAGGTCTTCCCCGGCCTCATTGTCAGCGGTATGGAGCTTTCGGAGCACGACGGTCATCCTCGCATGGGTGCTTCGTTCGGAGGTATGATTGGATCCGGCCAGAAGGCGGCTTACGAAGCTATCAAGCTGTACGACAGTCTCGAGATTGAGGATGGAGAGGTAGTAGGGCTCAAGCCCTGAGCTCGCAAAAAAAATCATCCCCGGTTAGCTATCGAATGGTTGGTTTAATTGAATTGTGTCTCGTTTGCATCAACATCTGACAGTGCGAACGTGTTGGTGTGCGCATGATTGCTCGATGCATCTTGCTTGCATGGGGGATTGCGAGTGGCCGAAGTGTCAATCTGAGATGTCTTCTCTCAAAAGCCAAATCGCCTTGTGCATTGATCGACGCTGCAACCTGCAAGAGTGACCATCTCAACTCGGGAAACCTCTCGATTCAAATTCCTCGCTCATCACATGTCACAGTTCATCTCACAAGCTCCATCCCATGCAGCACTCTCACCCATCACACGCCACGACGCTTGGTGATTGCGTTGATTCATATATGCAGTCTACCCTCCTTTCAACCGCCTCTAGACTTGCCGATAAATCCCTCCAGATACCTCTTGAACGCCTTGGCATCGAGCGTCTTAAGATTCTGTGCAAAGTCTCCCGCCAACTCTGCCGGACAGTTGATACCCGGCAGATACACCTGCAGCAGATAATTGATCATCTCTTGCCCCCTTTTTGCATAGATCGTCTTGGCCAGCGTTGCAATTTCTCCGAGCACGATCTGAGACTGAGCATCTCTAAAGTCGAAATTCTCCTTGGCAGGCGCTTCAAAGATGAGTCCGATCAGAGTCTCGTAGATGAATCGTTCGAACCCGGGGAGAGCAGAAGTGTTGGTACTGTTGGCAGTGTCGTTAGGTGAGCCTGCCCATGCTCCGACGAGGCGGTGTAGAACGCTAAAGGCAGTCCGTTGACAGGCAGCATCCGAGTTGGTCGAGTAAAAGACAACGCTTTGCAGCAGAGTCTCGAGCTGAGCTGCGTTCTTGTCGGATACAAACACTCCCTCCATCCCAGACTGCACCATCGACGAGAGCAGATTCATGTACGCCTTTTGCAACTCGGATTTCTCAACAGCATCGTCGGTTCCACTTACACCTTGGTTGAGGAAGTAAAAGATGCGTTCGACCAGGATCAAAAACAGCTGATCCACAATCGACTTGACGTGGTCCTTGTACTTGTTGACCACCAACGACAGGAAATTGACAAAGTCAACCAGCTCCTGCGACGTCACCTCGCTCAACAGCGCGTCGATAAGACCAGGAATGTAAGGCAGCACTGCTTTGCCACACGTGGTGACCATGCGCGCAAATGCACCCCGCGCTGCCTCGCGTACGACAGAGAACTGGTTCATCGAGCTGACGCTGACTAGGACCTGCTCGGTGATGGTCTTGAACACGCTGACCCACTGCGGCTCGGCTGAGGTGCTGTTGGGGTTGAGGTCCGGGAATCCTTTGGAAAGGCTGCTGAGCGCCAACATGAGATGGTGCACCTGGAGCACAGAGGTAAGATCCGACGGGTTACGCTGGTAGGCTTGGACGGCCTGGCGCATCTGCTCGCTGAGCGGTTCTGAGATGGCCTTGAGCAGCACCACCTGGTCGTTGGGACCATGGTTGAGCAGAGAGATCAATACGCCGCTCGTCTCGAACAAGTAGAGCTGACTGTCAAAGTAGCCTGCGGGGGCGGTCGCTTTGACCAGTGGGTCCTCGTCCGGTGCCACCTCGGGAAGCTCGGCGCGTACGACCAACAGATCCTGCAAGCCTTGCAACAGCCTTTGCACGTAGTCAAGAGGCACAGCAGCAACAGCGCGCAGATCGCGTACGAAGCGGTAGAGCAGATAGTTGACGCGTTTGCGCACGCCCAGCTTTTCATGGTGGACGCCGCGCCAGTCGAGGAAGGCGGGCAATGCGTCGGAAACGCAGTTGCTTCGTGCAGCAAAGAAATTTGAGTAGCGCACCAAGCATTCAAAAAACTGCAACTGCACGGCAGGATGCGGGAACGACGAGACGTTGGACTGGACCAGCTTCTGCACCATCTCGCCAAGATCGCTGAGCGGGAGGCCTGCGAGCACCTCGTTGCCAAGCTTGGGAGCTCGTCCCTTGGATCCAGCTTCCGGGCTTTGGACAAACATGGCAGGCGAAAGGCCGACCTTGGGTGCTGCAGTGGCCGTGGTCATGACGTCGCCGTAGAAGTGAATCACGTAGAGCGCCAATTCAATCTGCTGCCAAGAGAGCTGGGCGGCTGAGCCATTGGCGCTCGCCTCGAACGAGGCAAACGTCGACAAGACGAGCTGGGCGACGCTAGTGGAGAAGAGCTTGTCGTCTATGGCGGCGATGGCACCGACAATGGTCTGAAGGTTCTTTCGCATCTCCAAGAATTGGGCGTCATCATCGTCCTCTTCCTCGTCGTCGTCGTCGGCTGCTCCGAAGCTGCTGGCGGGCCACTCGGCTTCGTCGTCAAACTTCATCTTTTGAAGCGCAACGCCGATCAAGTTGGAGAGGAACTCGGCTCGTGCACCGGTGAGCTCTGCGCCTCGTCGACGTGCCTTTTTGTAGATGCCCAGGATCATGTTGACACCGGAGAACATTTGCTCGGAAGCATCATCGTACTCATCCGACAGGAAAGCGAGGACAAGCGGCAAGATGGAGTTGAGAAGCGACTCTGCTGCTGCTTTGGTCGACTCTTCGGCTGCACCTTCCTCGAGGATCTTGCACATTTCGAGCACGAGACCGTTGGTCAAGCGGGCAAGGTGCTCTCTAAACTCGATGTTGCAGTCGCTCCTGTCGCTGTGACCATTTTGGGCGGATTGACCGGTGCGCGTCCGTGATTCGAGGGGCGTGATGACTTCTGGCAGGTTGAGGGCCTGAGCGAGGGAGAGCTTGTCGGCCGGTTTCATACCTTTGCTGATGATCCCGTGTAGAGCGTCAGCGGCAGCGGTCCGAATCTTGGGGACGGGGTGATGCAATACGTTGAAGAGCAACGGGACGGTGTGGTTGGTGACGACAAGGTTGATGTCGATCCAGGAGACGTAGTCTTCCACGATCTTGGTCGCCGCCGCCGTCAGATCGACTGCTTCTGCAAACGACAAGCTGCGGACGCCGGCGGACGTGGTGGGATCGCTCGCCTGTTCTCCGAGGTTGACACGGTTGAAGCCCTCTTCTACGACGCGCCATACGGATTCAGCGATGTTGGAAGCATGGTTGGCACGGATCTCGTCCCTGATGACGGCGTCGCGCTGCAAGCGTTCTTTGGATCGGACGGCTCTCAAGGTGACGTCGGAGCCGAGAGTGATGGAGAGGTCATGCAACACGCGCAAGACGAGGTCGGTGGTGAGAGGGTTGAGAGGCAGCTGCGAAGTGGAGGGCTGAGATGGCGAGGCGGCAGGGTGAGCGCGAAGCATCGAAAGCAGCGTGGGCAGCAAGGTGTAGGGTGGTGGCAGATTGTAGGTCTGGAGCAGCAAGACGGCGAGAACCTGGGCGAACTTGTTCTTGATGTACGGCACAGACCCATCACCGGAGCCGACGACGTACTCGTTTTGGATGTATTCGACGGCCGACTGCTGGAGCGATGCCACGGCAGCAGCTGGATCAGTGGACATGCTGATGCGATTGCTGAGGAAGTCGTCGACGAGCATGAGACCGAACATGCGAGCGTTCTGGCTGTACTTGGGGCCATTGTCCTGTGCGTTACGTGCTGACCATACGGACCAGCCTACGCTCCAGCTCTCGTGGGTGATGGTCTTGAGATGCTCGAGGAACTGGAGCGCCTGGGAGGTGACGTCAGGACCGGCATTGGCAAGAGGGTTGGAGGCAATCTCCACGGCCTGAATGAGCTGCTCTTCCATGATGCAGAGAATGAGCTAGTCGCGACGCCCCCTTGCGAAAGCCAAGATGATTGGTGGGTCGTCCAGGAAAGTGTGATCGAGACAGAGAGCCGATGGGTTGGGTCGTCGAAAGCGAGATTGGAGATGGGAAAAGAAAGTGATTTCGAGACTATGCCGACATTGAGGATGCTATGCTATGATGGTTGATGCTCCGGGACAATGAGTGAGTGATGGGAAATGCTGAGCTCGAGTCGTGGAAGCGTGGGAAAAAGCAGCTGGAGCGGTTGTGGTGCTTGCTGCTGAGTCAATCCAGAACGGCCAATCCGAGATGAAGTCAATGTTCCAATGCAAAGTTGCGACACCCTTCGAATCGGAAGCGCCGTCGGATGTGGTGACAAGTGACCGAAGGAAGCTCTTGGTGGTGACGGAGACGAACCGAGGTGACCAAGGCGAAACGAAAGACTGCGAACAACACCAATTTGTGATAGTGGAGAGGGACAGGTTGAAAAAGGTGACCAACACAACACACACGCTCACACACACATTCTCTCTGTCTCTCTCTCAAAACCACAGCGTTGGGTAGTGTGATCAGCGCCAGAAGAAATTTTGGCCCAATTTTTCTTCTTCTTTTCTGAGATCAAAGAAAGTGACACGGCATAAGCTCATTTCGTGCGAGAATTCTTGAGAATTTTCGAATTGTTACGTCGGCGAAATTGCCCCCCCTCTAAAAAGTGAAGCCGCAAGTCTGTTTGCTGGCTCTGCTAGGTTCACTGATCGTCTCTAAGCACCTGTTACTAATTCTTTGTTGTAGATGAGACTCACAGCTCCCGTTCTGAACAAGCTCTGGCATCGACTGATGCTGTTCGCTACTGACCGCACAGCGACAAGTAGACATTCGATTCTAGCCAAAATGAAGTTGGTCGGCTGTTGCGGTCAGTCCCAAACCCTGATTGGCTTACCCCGCAACGCGAAGACGGCCAGATTTTGTGTACACACCCGGCTCGGGAAAAGTTGCACATCTTGACTGTAGAGCACAGCGCTGCTGTCTTGCTCTTCGGGGCTCGCGCAACCTTGGTCCTAGACCTCTCCACCCTGAGAATGCGCCACAGCAAAGACTGAATCCACGTTAGCGATCGACTGACAGCTCATTGGGCGATCAGCTCACTTACTACAGCCTTGGCAGCCTCAATGATGGAAAGATCGTCTCTAATCTTGTAGTGGGGGTCGCACTGCAGCAGACCAATGTAGATGCTTTCATTGATTTCAAGCATGGGAAGGAGGTGCCTCCTGGTTCCGCAACTCTGGTTCGTTGCCAAAGACCGGTTTCGACAAGCGACTTCTCTTGAATTGAGGTCGCGATGCTGGCTTGCCCGAGTCTTGGCGAGGGGCGGTGTATCGTCAGTTACTGTACACTGTACTGTACAAAAGCCACCTCGACAAACAAGCAGCGATGACGCAGTGGTGCACATCCTGAGCTTCTTGACTCGTTATTTTTACTGTAAGTCACAAGATTTACAGAGAATTGGCCAAAACCAAGGTGATCACGAGATCCATTCCCTCTTTGCTGGACTCCGACTCCTCCCAGTGCCTCAAAGCGACCGGCAGACACCGCTTTGGTCTTTCTTGAGCTTACGCGCTCATCTCCGCGCAACGTTGCGGCGCTGAAGTGGGAGTTCGGTGTATCTGTGCAGGACTCTCGTCCATGATTCATGAATCGAAGGAAGAGGTTCGATGCTTCCACACTGTATTCCTGTGGACCCTACTTTTTTGTTTTGTTTTAAGCATCGAGAAGGTCAGGGTCCACGTCGATCGATCCACACACATCCTCGCTCGGCAAAAAGAATGGTCTAGAAAAAGTGTGTTGACGCAGGCACCGCCTCATCCCGCCTTCGCGTACTTTCCGCGCCGACTTGGCTCCTTTGGAGCAAGACTGTCGCGTTCCACACCACCGGCACACCATCACAGAGTGGGTTGGCGAAGGACCCAGCTGTCTCAGGATCGGATGCCGGATCGAAGCATCCCAGTCACCAATGACGTCGATTTACAGTAAAGCGCTGCGGGGTGAAAATGGTCTGGAGTTAGTTGTCTCACAGCCGTGCCGAAAGCGAGCGATGTGCGATGAGCGAGACGCCTCAGTCGAGTCGAGCTTGAACTGACTGAGCGTGCGCGTTGATCGCGGGACAATCTGCAGCAAGCGAGCAATCAACGCGTGAGGATGTGTTTTCTTGACGCAAGGCACAGTGAGTGCAAGACGAAACTCGCCCCAGGTTGTCCAAAACCGGAAACGCCGAAAACACTGCCCAAGTGCTGTCGCCGTCCTCGTCCCGCACCGCCTTTTCGTGAGATACGCAATGCACGCCACTGCACCCGCATGCACGCACGCACGCACCAATTCGACTCACACGCGTCGTCGCCTTGCCTTTCGAGATTCGGAACCCCTTTTTGTCCGCCATCGCGCGGAGGACCAAGGTCGCCTGGAGGGAGAGTCATCGCAGAATCCAACCCCCTTTCTCGCCCCCTGTCGGCTACCAGCACCTTCGAGATCAGTCGCTGTTTGAACACGTCAGGTCCGCCACTCCTGTTGCCCCAAACCTGCCTTATCTTCTTTCTGGTACGGAGATGCAGTTCGCTGCACCCCCATGACCGGCAAAAGAGATGACTGCGATCGTCTAACGAGAGTGAGAATATGCACATAAGAAGACCCAATCGAGGAGAGAGGGAGAGGGAGAATGATAGGACAGCAGCGGCCGAGTTGACGTTGCCGGACTATTAGCCATCCAGATATAGTACAGTACAGTACGGAATCGAGTCAGAAGGCTACGTGCGAGCACGTCAAAGGGAGGATCCCCGCAATCGCAATCGCACCGAGTGCTGAGGAACCGGTGACTCTGAGTCGCGCGCGTCTCTTCCAACAAGAGTGTGCGAGAGATTGTGCAAGTCGAATGAGGCTCAGTGTAAGCGAGTGAAAGCTGGGCAACCAACACACTGGCCAACACTCAGTCACAGCAACACACTGGCTCACTGCCCGCCAGAGTGTCACTTTTTTGGCCAAGTTGGAAGACAGCAGCTCAGAGTGCTGCACGGTCGGCTGTTCCGCCTTCTTGCAAGTGCGAGAGTGTGTGCTGCATGTGTGTGTGTGTGTGTGTGTGTGCAGTGTGTGCTTTCTTCGATCCTCGCTGCCTGACTGCGATCCGAGCTGAGCAATCTCCGCGAGTCCACACACCTTCCTTGGCTGCTGCTGCTGCTGCTGCTGCTGCTGCTCTGTCCCGCCCCCACCGAAAGCAATCCTCGACCACCCGCCGCCGCCACCGCTTTCTTCTTGCTCTCCATCTGACCACATTCATCTCTCATCTGACATCCTCCGTCTCTCTCCCGATTACCCTTCTCAAGCCCACCATTATTGCCAGCGAAACCTGCATCCAACAGCCTGCCTAGCTAGCTTACTCTCACGCACGTTCAGCTCTTCATCTCCGCTTGGACCTCTTCCCCAGCGGCCGCAGCCATCGACAGCCCACACCCACTTCGATCTGGCTGAGACGGCTGCTTCGTTCTTCTGCTTCTCCAGCCCCATCCTTCGCTCATCCTTCGCAAGATACATAGCAGCCAAGTCTGGTCCGCAGTCGCCGCTCCTCCTCCCCCTCCTCCTTCGCTCTCCCTACCACCACAATGTCGGTCGATACAGAACCTCGCGCACCTCGCGCTAACAACGCCCAGTCCTCTCCCACATTTCGTCAGACCGGATTCTCAGTACCAACCGCCTCGGCTCCGACTACAAACGATGTCAACGCTGTCGCCGTTGCTCAGCATGTCCTCTCGCCCAAGATGCGTTCCTCCAACTCGAGCCTGAATGCCGCTCTCCACGGCAGGTCCACAGCTCTTACCAAGTCGGGTCTCGCCGACGACGGCGACTCCGATATGACGGAAGCATTCCAGCCGCCCTTGCCCATCCCTGGCTCCTTTGGCAAGCGCGAACCCGCAGCAACCAACTCGCACGCCTCGCACTCTCCCAATGAACTTCCCACACCTCCCGATGCACCCTCGGTTGTCGCACCACACAAGGCTTCTCAGTCTCCTCACAGCGCCAATGTGCGTCTGCCACCGCTGAGCTCCAGCATGCTCTCTCCACGCTACTCGACCTTGCAGGGCTCAAGCATCTCGAGCGGCCCCACTTCAATCACTTCCAGCAACTGGTCGCCCAGCAGGAGCACCGATCCTCATTTCTACTCGATCTCGGCGGGAAGAAAGTACAGCTACACAAGCTTCAACAAGCCTTCGCTCAGCACCTCGTTCAAGACCTCGGCCATGCGAATGCGCGGTGACGCTTTGGACGACGACGAGGACGAGGAGGACGACAGCTTTGGCAAGCCTGTTTCCAGATATCCACGAGGCTCCACAGCAGCCACTGACAGGGCTACCGCAGAGCCAGGCATCGAATTGGACGGCGACGAGGTGTTCTCCTTCTCCAGTCCCTGCTTCGGTCCCAAGCAGTTGCCAGATGACGGTGTGCCCTCTCCCGAACTTCATGAGGCTATACCTCCTTCCAAGGCGGCGGCCAACCCGAACGCCATCATGAGTCCCAGCTGGGCTACCGCATCGCTTGGCAAGCTGTCACTTGGAGGCAACGAAGCCAGAGGTTCTCCAGGCTCGCTCAGTGCACGCAGGCCGTCCCGCTCGCAGCACCACCACCACAGCAGCAGCGGAGCCCTCTCGTCGTCGGCAGATGTGGCTGCTGCAGCCATGAAGCAGCGTCGATACTCGTACAACAAGCACGCCCGTCCTTCGTTTGCCTCGCCCGGTCCTAGCAGCTACACTTATTCGTCAAGCTTCGGCCGCGATCATCCCTACGCGCGCACACCCACTTCCTCCAGCTTGACTACGAGCCATCGCAAAGAGTCGAGGTCGAGGTCAAGGTCGAGGTACGGCACCGACGAAAGGGCCGGTCGATCCGCTGCTGTGGTTGACGACGATGAGACGGACGAAGAGATGCGCATGGACGACGACGACGACGCTACGGAGGACGAGGCTGATTACGCATACGGCGCATACAGTGCATCCTACCAGGCTCGCATGCGTCACAGCCTTGCACAGAGGGGAGATCCGGCTGTTGGCAGCACGCCTTCCAGCTTCGGAGCCAACCCTTCCCATGCAAGCTTGGGCCTCACCTTCCAGATGAGCCCGGGCAATCCTTCCATGCTTGCCAAGGGACATCCTCTCGACGCCAGCCGCTCGCCCGTCGCATCCAACTCAAACGTCTCGGTCAGCCTCAGCCGTCAGTACAGCTCGGATCGTCACAACTCGACCGGCGGCCTTGCGCCACTGCGACACCACCCGTACGCCACCAGTCCATCGACGGCTACTACGGGTCCCTTGAGCGCCTCCATGGGTCTCGCTTACTCTCCCGGTTCCAATGCACCGCTCAACCGACCGGCGCATAGGAGAGGAAGCAGCTTGAGCAACGGCCTGTCTGCACCTGCCTATTCAGCAGGCACTCTCTCGACGTCGCCCCGATTCGGCAATGCTGCTGCTGTGGGTCGCAGCCCAGAGGACGGTGGTGCGGACCGTCTCAGCCAGTCCCCCTACGGCGGCGTCAGTTCTGGATCGCCGTACGCTGCGGGTGCACGTGTGCTTAATGGAACTGGTGGCTACTATGGTCCGACTCAGGGCGCTGCTGCATATAGCCAATCCCCGCGGTACTCGCAGAGCTACGGTGCACGTAAGGAGTCAGGCGGATACGCTTCTACGCTTGCCGCACACTTTGAGGGCCATGAGCGTTCCGACAGCATGGCGAGCGAAGCCACCGAGAGGGGCGACGCCTCGAGCACCTCCATCACTGCGATGCGCAAGGCGTCGGCGGGCAAGGCGGGAGGCGCACGCCCCACGAGCAACACCAGTGCTACAGGCAACACGGATGAGACGGCACAGGTAGCGGCGATCCGTGATCGACTGGGAGGTGCTGCCAGCTGCTCGGCATTCATCTCAAAGCTGTGGCATCTGATGATCAACCCAGAGCAGTACAGCAAGTACATTCGATGGGACGAGGCCGGCACTTCGATCATCCTGTCGAGCGAGCCGGACGTGGCCAACGAGTTTGCAGCCGATGTACTGCCTCGTCTGTTCAAGCACGGCAACAACGCCAGCTTTATCCGTCAGTTGAACCTGTATGGATTCCAACGCATCCCGTCTTCGCGATTGCTGGACGCAGCCGAGATGAAGGTGGCTGCGGCCAAACGAGCCGAGATGGGCGGGAGCGGATCGTCGTCGACGCTCAACACGGCTGTGCAGCTGTACGGTGCCCACTCTAGCTTTGCCCATCCTCGCTTCTTGCGCGGACGGGAAGAGTTGCTGCCTACGATGAAGCCTAGGTCGAGCAAGAAGCCCAAGAAGGCGTCGAATGGGATTGGGGCCACGCCGCGCTCGTTGGAGGCTGATACCTCGTTGGGGGCCGATGAGACGGATGAGGAGGATTTTGCCTTGTAAAGCGTTTAGTGTAGCTGCGGTGGGGGCTGGCTAGTTGGAGCTCGTGTTGGGCGGCGTGCATCTTTCTTTCGACATGGCGGTACCCTCTCTTTCTTGTTTAGCAGCCCGATTTCATCTGTCACTATTGCGTTCAGTTTGTTTCTTTGTCAGTTTTGTTTCGCATCTCTTTTATTCGTATGTATCGTTGTTCTGTCAAGTAAGTCATGCATTTTGAATACCTTCCATTTACTTGAGCGGCACGACTTTCTGCGCTACCAGATGTAAAACGTCTACTGCACTGAGGGAAATATTCTTAGGATCCTTTGCGATGGGTGGCCAGAGGAGGCCGTGTTTGGGTTTAGCGGTTGCGACTTTGTGTTCTATGGCGAGTCTGTGTTGTTGGGAACCATGTTGGAGTTCGAAACGGAACCAGATGGCATAGTGGTCGCCTATATCTGGGTTTTTTTGTATTGCTCTTGTGAACCATTTTCTGGCCTGTTGGGGTTTGGCGTCTAACCAAAACTGCTGAGCGACGGTGATGAGGACGTGGGGGTTGTCGTTTGTTTTGCGGAGAGCGTCGGTCATGCGGGTTTTGCGGGCGGGTGGGGGGTCAAGGGCGATAGCTTGTGACCAGAGGAGTCCTGAGCAAGGCAGAGATTGGAGTGCGCGTGAGAGGAGGGTCTTTGCCTGTGTAGGGTGGTGGGAGAGTTCGAGTTGAACCGAGTGGTAGAGGATGAGTTCAGAGGTTGGGTTGAGCGCCCGTGCACGTTCAAGCACCGCTCGTGCGCGAATCGCCAACCCAGCCTCGAGCTCAAGCTGTGCAGAGAGAATCCAGAGCGGCGCCGAGTGCGGACACGACCGTGTCCCTCGTGCGAGATACTCGCGTGCCAGCTTGACATCCGCCGGCGAAACCAGGCGTACAAGCTGCGAAGCGAGCATGTACAGCTTGTCAAACGTGGCAAACTTGTCCAGCGCGGTACCGACGAGCGAAACGGCACGATCGAGCGATCCATGATCGCGTTCAAACGTGATGCTCTTGAGCCAGACGCGAGCAGAGCCGACTTCGGACCGCGCCCGTTCGAGCAATTTGCCCGCAGCTTGGATCGACCCTGTCCGCGTTTCCAGCTCGGACGCCGCAAGAGAGATCTTTTCGCTTCCAATGTTTGCGTCAAAGGCGCGGATCAGCACCTGGCGCGCTGCCGAGATGTCGCCGGACTCACTCTGCACCGTCGCATAGTCGAGCCAGAGATCCTCGGCTTTGGGACAGCTCGTCACGGCGCGGTCCAACAACGCCGCTACCGAGTCGCGAGAGCCGTGCTGTTTCTCGAGCGTCACGGCTTGCGCCCAAATCGCCGGACGATCCGGAAACACCTGCAACGTATACGCCAGGATCACCCGCGCCGTCTCTACACATCCTCGTTCGAGTGCCGACCGCGCATCGTCCACCCATACCGCTCGTCGGTCCTCTTGCTCGATATCCAGCTCAATGGTGGCCCTGATAATCGCACCGCATACCATGGGCGATCCCTGCTTCTCCACCTTCTCGGCCTCGCTCAGCCACTGGTCGCGAGACAGCTCCACTCCCGCTTTGCGCAGCGCCCGAACCGCCGCAACCACCGTCTTGTCCACTTTGACCTGGTCCGACTCGGTCTCTTCGAGCAACCGTGCAGCAGCGATCCAGATCTCGTGCGACGTCGGGATGGTCTTGCGCGCTTCGTTGAGTACCTTTTTGGCGTCGTCCGGACTGGACAGTCTCGCCAGCGCCAGCCACAGCTCGATCGATAGCGGCACAGCGGCCACCGCACCGCTGAGGAGAATCCGTGCATCCGAAGGGTCTTCTTCCAGGCTGACCAGCTCCTTCCACAGCTTGACGCTGTTGGGGATGTATTCGAGACTCTTTCGCAGAACGCGCTTTTTGCTTTCCACGTCGGTTTCGAGCTCCGCCGCTTTCAGCCAGATGTTGACCGACTGTGAGACATACTGAATCGATCTGGCTAGGATCACCTTGGCGTTCTCCTTGGTGTTCAGGCGCGCTGCTTCCAACCAAATGTCTTCTGATTTGGGACAGTGATCGCAGCCCTGCTGAATGATCTTGCGGGCGTTGGACATTTTGCCCGCAACTTCTTCGACTCTAGCCGCAGCAATCCAGCCGGGCGCATGGGATGGGTTGGTTTTGATCACCGAGTCGAGTAGGCTACGTGCCTTGTTAATGTCGCCGATCTCGGCGTCGGTCTTGATGACGGTGGACGAGAGTTCGGTGAGGTATCCTTTGGGGTCAATCGATGTCGATGTGCCAGAGGCTGATGCTGCATCGAGTTGGTGGCTCAAGATCTTGTTGCGGGCTTGGCCGATTTCGGTGAGGGAGGTGATGGTTCCTCCTGCTTCTGCTTCTGCGTCGCCGTCGGCGTCTTGCATCTGGTCCGAAGTGAGCGATGCTTCGACTGCGTTTCGGTCACGGTTGGCGACCAGGATGGTGTCGGATATCGCATATGATCGTGTGTTGCGCGCTTCTCGCTTGGCTGCGGCTTTGCGTCTCTTACCCGTGACACTGCCGGATTCGGTGAGCGACGCCCACTCGTCTTCGGTGACGGCGCTCAAACCTCGTTTGAGGTCCGCAAACTGTGCTGCGATCTGTGGCTTCTCTGCTCTCGCCTTCTCCCTTTCCTCCCTCTCCTTCGCCTCTCTGAACTTTTTCCGACGCCGATCCATCCTCGCATCTACAGACTCCCAGATACGATCTGCTTCCTCATCGTCTTTCTCATAGACTGCACCTGCAAACAGTCCGGTTTCATTCTCGGGATCTTGAAACCGGCCTTCGTCGTCCTCGCCTCTCTCATCGTCGTCGTCTCCATCGTCGTCTCGAGCTGCATCGCCATCAACATCATCGGCGTCGCCTTTGCCTTTGGAAGAAGAGGCTGTGGTGAGACGCGCAGGACCAATATCTGCGCGTGTAGTGAAACCCGAAGCACCACGGCCCAGACCCGCAACGTAGCCGGCCGGAGCCTGCATGGTGAGGAAGGCGAGCTTGTTGGGCTTGTCCGTCATTGTTGCGACTGCTTGTGTATTCCGAGCCGGTCAAGGCTGGATTGGTGGGGAGAGGTGGTGGTGGATGGTGGTCAAGAAGAAAACTGAGCTGGATTTTCTCCACATTGTTTCTATGCGAGAGAGGCACGGCCATCTGAAAAGTTGGTTTCAATTCAGGGTCCAATCTCGAGTCAAGTTTGTAGGCAGAGATGACGCTCATGCAAACGGGATGAGATGGGATCGAATGCTATGCAATGCAACAAAGATGAAGAGTAGTAATACAGATGTGAAAAGACGGAGAGCAACCGCGAAAGAAGCTTGGGCATTGTACGCGAGGTCAATGACCTTGGGTTGGGCCGTCAAGCAGTCGGATCCTGGTAGACGTGGAAGCATGGGCAAAGTTGTGCAAAGCATGGTCGGCGACAAGTCAGCACCTGTGTTGGTAGCACGCAGGATATCCAAGTCAGCACTATGCCTGTCGGGCGAAAGACACTTACATAAAGTCAGGAGTGGTCAAGAGATTCCTTCCACCGGATCTAAACTCTCTCGGCCACACGTCGACAAGAAAGTAATCTGTCGAAAGCGAAACAAGTGTGGTCAATCAACACATCCCTCAGACTCTCTTTGCTCCCCCTTTGCCGGTCTAGAAGAACTTACAAAGATGACCCACCGCAATACCACTGATATCGCCCACCACCGCCTTGAGACTGCCATGCAACAGCCAGCCGAAAATCACCAAGCTCCACGGCAAGTAGGGCGCCGTGATGACCAACAGTCCAAACAGACTCAGCCGCACATGTCGATTCCTTCTGGACCAGATGTACACGAGCACAAACGCCAGCGGAGATCCCAGAAACATCTGCGCCGTCAACGGCGAAAGGAGCAGTAGACACGTGGCTGCAAACAGAAGCAGTACGACGTACGCTGCTCTGCCGCCGCTTCTGCCGCCGAACGAGTTTTCCTCGAGCATACGCGAGTAGCGCATGAAGAAGAAAAGGTGGAAGACAAAGTCAAGGCCAAGCGGTCCAAAGTAGAGGAAAGTGGTGACGAGACGCCAGAGCTGAAACTTGCGAAATACGAGCGAAGGTGTGTAAAAGAGTTGGTACGATGAGATGGTGTGTGTGTGTTCGAGGATGGCTGTGGCTACGGTGAGGGCGGCCCAGGTTCCTGTGATGGGTGGTATGGATTCTAGGTCCATGGTGGAATGTTGGCGTTGAAAGAGGTCGAAACGAGCGAGTTGCTGGTGGTGGTGATCACGATCGAGATGGTAACGAGGGAGAGGTCTGTGCTTCTCGGACAAGAAAGCGTTCGACGTGGACGTTTGAAGCGGGGGGGGTTTTTTTGGGCGATATTGTTAGATCCTTTGGAATGCAATGTTCGGCGCGTGGTTGGTCCGAAATAGCCGGAAAAAGAGTCAATTCTGCGCAACCTCGTTGCCATCCACGTAACCACCATCACCCGCCGAATCGTCATCACGGGCCCTCTCGTTCCGCACAGCCACCTCTCTCACAAATAAAAGCATCACTTCCGCACTCCATCTTTGTACCCCTCTTCTTTGACGATCGCACGCTTTTATTGACAGTCAACATGTCGGCCACCGCTAATCCCTTCAATCTGAAGAAGCAGCTCGCTTTCTACGGCTCGTACCACACCGACCCAGTCAACGTCGGCATCCACGTTGTTGGCGTTCCTTCGATCATTTTGTGAGTGTCACACGGTCTCCATTTCGCTTTGTTTCCCTTTTCAGTCACTAATTCTCTGCCTTGCTTTTGCTTTTGCTTTTGCTTTTGCTGCTCACAGTGCCACCTCAACGCTGTTGGCCAAACAAGGATCCATCTTCCCGCTCATCCAGGATCACTCGCCCCTCGCAGCCGCATACCTCTCGCAAGCCGGCTCGTACATGTCCTCCATCCTTCCGCCCGCCATCTTCCAATATGCACAGCTCAACTGGGCAGCCGTATTCATGGGCCTCTACTGGCTCTACTACTCGATCCTCGATGTTACGGCTGCTCTCCTCCTCGCCCCGATTTGGTACGCACTCTGGTACGGCGCAACATTCTTAGCTCAAACCCATCCCGAAGCGACCAAGATCGCAATTGGAATCGAGGCGTTTGGCTGGATCAGCCAGTTTTACGGCCACGGAGTGCATGAGGGACGCGCACCGGCGTTGCTGGACAATCTGCTGGGCGCCGTGGTGTTGGCGCCGTTCTTTGTGTTTTTGGAGGTGATTTTCCATCTCGGTTACCGACCGGAGCTGCAGAAGGAGCTCAAGAATGAGGTGGGTAAGCTGGTGACCAGGTTTCGGACGGAGAAGGCCAAGGCGAAGCGTCAAGGCAAGGCGAACTGAGGCCGAGGGATGACTGTTTTGCGATGTTTTGTAACATATTTAGTTGTGTGGTACGAAATGAGAATTCGAGGTTTGGGCTGATGTGTTGCAGAGCAGGCTGTGCTTGAGAGACGGTGGTAGAGAGGGTGTGTGGTGTCAGTTGGTGCATTGCCTTGCGGAGCGTTGAGATTTGTGCGAGGTGTTCGTGCGTCCTAATTAAGGCGTAGCTGGTTCGCATGCACCTGCATCGGTTTTCATTTCACCACGATTCTGTCCTCTTGCCGCGATGGTGACTTGATAAGCGTTCAGCACCGAATCCGACAGCCCTTCAAACGAACCTGTGCACATTGGGGTTTGGTAGAGTTTTTAACCGCCAACCACAATGTCGCAAACCACAGACTTTCGGAGCAGCATGGTGTCGAACCGCAAGTCGTTGACTCAGTCCATTCGGGCAAGAATTTCACGATCGAGATCGTCGCAAACGATATCAGTCGATGGGCAACCGACACCGCCGTTGTTACGCTCGGCTTCGACCAGCGCGATAGATGCATCTACGTTATCGCATACACCACCACCGTTCCCGTGCCCACGCAAGTACGCTGCATGTTACTGCGAAGAAAACGTCTACCACTTGGTCTCGCATCTCTCCACCCAACTCCGCGGATCGCCATGGCATCTGCATACGGTCTTCATCAGCAATCCCGCCAAAACCGTGCTACTGTACAACCAGTCCGCCTCCAAACTTCCCACCGATGGTTGGCCAGTGATATGGGACTACCACGTGGTCGCCGTAGCCACGCTGTACGGTCAGAGTTGGATCTACGACTACGATTCCGTTCTCACCGATACGACCCCAATCGAATGGCGGGTATACTGGTCAAGTACGTTTCGACATGGTACGTCCGAGACTCTCAAGCCCATGTTTCGGTGTCTCAAGGCGGGCGACTATCTGGATTGGTTTGCGAGCGATCGGAGTCATATGCGCACCGCCGAAGGTTGGATTACCTCCCCACCCAGCTGGCAACCTATACAGGGTCAACAAGCGAGAAAAACTGGGGTCAAACACAATCTCGTGTCGCACTACGTCGATGTAACCTTGACCGACACAGGAGAGAGGTATGGAACGGTATGGCGGGGTGAAGATTGGTTCAAGCTCAGCAGCATTCCCCTCGATCAGGACGCGGTGGTGGAGACGTCGTTGAGTCCCGAGCTGAAATTGAAAGGAGAAGGGACGGGAAGGGAAAAATTGGACATGAAAAGGCAGATGGATGACAGAGGAGATCGGCACGGTTTCAAAGGCGGACGTATAGCTTCGCCGCTTTTCCCGGCATATCTGCATGCGTCTCAGCAGAAAAGGGTCGAGCTTTCGCCGCCATCGACTCCCGTGTCTTCGACGTTTGTTTCTGGGATAATGTAACGGTCATTCGTTCTTTCTCACGACACGAGAGACGCAGAGCGTGTGTGTGGCTGGAGGGAAATGACTTGCATTAACGACCGATCTGAAAGGGATTCTAACCAGTAGGTTTCTTCTTGCGCTTGACACTGAGCATGTTTGTCGAAGCTCCTCCTCCAGTCGCTGCTGCTGTGGCTGTGGCTGCACCGCCTGTGTTCGATTGCTCGTCGACCTGCTTCCTGGCTTGGTCCATCTGCTGCTTAGTTGGTCCGTTGATTACGAAATCGGCCCAAATCGTTCCCTTGCCGATCCACACTGCGTCTTGATCCTTCTTGTTCTCTTCAGCCAAGAACTGGGCAGCACCACCTTTCCTGCGCACCTCCCTATCCACACCCTGGAACCAGCTCTCGGTCAACTGCCGCGCCAAGGTGACTTTCGACCATTCGCACGTATCCTTCATGAGCGATTTGAACACCAAATCTCCCAGCACTTTGTAGGGAAGCGACAGAGGCTGTCTTTCGACCACGGCCGAACCGTCCGTAGACGGGGAAGAAGGCAGACGAGTAAACAGAATGACGAGGACACCGACGGCGTTGCCTGAACAACACTCTTGACGGAAGCCCATACGCTCCCAGAACTCGTCGATGGGTAGATCGTCCATGGCTTGACGTTCGCGCATGAGGGCGCGGAGGGTGATGAGGGGTACGCTGGAGCTGGAAGAGGAAGGTGCGTTCGTCTTGACCCGCTTTTCGGCGGCTTGGTCTTGTTGCGTGTCGGAGTCGGAAGCCGGTCTCTTTTTGGTTTCACTGCCGTTGGTGATCGTCGGGCTGTCTTGGTCCTTGAATTGGGACAGGTCATGTTGCTCTTGGATGTCATTGTGCTTTTCCTCCTGCGTTACGCCAGGTGCCTTAGCTGCTTGGTCATCCGTCTTTGATGTGTGGGAACCCTTGACCTTCCATCCGGAATGCTCGTGTGCATCTCTAGCCATTTCATCGAGGAAGCGGGATTTGGGATCGTCGGAAAAGTGCGGCATGAGCGTGGGTACGGTTCTGACCTTGTTGGGGTCGTAGTCGCTTGCCTGTGGATCTGTCTGGATTTTGGACTCGGTGTTGTCGGAATTGGAGAGAATGAAGCTGGATGTGTTCCAGTGGAGAGGAAGAGGGGGAAGGTTGTCCTCCGAGCAATTGGCTCCGCCGGAGCTGTAGGGGTGGCCGTAGGTCCAATCTGCTTGTTTGAGGATGACATCTGGTGAGCGAGTCCTGGTATCAGTCGCGGTAGTTTGAGGAAGCAGAGGCACGAGTGGATGAGACTCGAGCTTGTTGTATCCAGGAATGACATAATATGCCCTTGCATCGATGGCTCCAGCTTTCGAGTTGCTGGTCTTGCGGATGGGTGAAGATTCGTCGCGAGTGGATACGACGACGTCGGACATGACGGCCCTCCACCACTTGATGAGTGCACCATCGGATAGGACCTTTTTGCCTGCAACTTCTTGACTGGTAGGGAAGAGGTAGGCTCTCTGACTGCGCGCCAAGATGTGAACGGAGAGGTGAGAGATGGGGAGAGACGAGCTGGCGTGTGGTGGTGCATGATCCCAGTGTCGGAAGGAAGTGAAATGTTGTGTGACTGCCGAGCTGAGCGTTGCTGTGAGGGTGTTGCCAAATTTGACGTCTTTGCCAGCAAACACGTCGGCTGAAAGGGCGTCCCTGAGAGAGGTAGGAATGGTCTGGGGACCGTAGCCGCTCGAGTCGAGTTTGGAGATGTAAAGCACTGCCGAGCCCAGTTGGGGAATGGTGTAGAGATAAAGCTCCATAGCGAGGATGAGGAGTGGTGCATTTGGATCGCTTGCTGTGTGGTTTGGCGGTGTGGTGTGGTCTGGTTGACTGTGGCCGTTGGTGTCAGCTACTGGCCGTTGTACATGGTGCTGAGCGAGTGGCGCCCAGCTGGCAGTGACAAAGACGTGCTCTTCGAGTGCACCGATGGAGGCTGCCTTCTTGTTGTATTCGAGATTGGTGGGATGGATGTGCGCCAATGGATAGAGCGACTTGACCTGACGTGGGATGGAGAAGAGAGTATGGAGACGAAGGGTGCCAGGTTGAGCTACGGCGGGGGGTGATGCATCGAGAGCGGTGCGAATGGTCTCGAGCAGCGAACCGGATCGTTGCGACATTGTGCGAGGTAAAGATGGGATGGAGACGATGCCTGCACTTGTACAGTACAGTACAGTACAGTACAGTACAGTACAGTACTGTAAGGACAGACAGAGATGGAAGGACAAGAAGAAGGATGGCAAGCAAGAATTGGACCCTTGATCGCTTGGCTTCGTCTCTTAGATTGCTGCGCCAAATTCTGCAACCAACACACACACGCGCGCCTCAGAACACTTTGCGCGTCAGTCACAGCGCGGGCGCGATGGCAATTTTTCCTGACGTTGTTATATACGATAGTCTAACACCTTGAAAGTATGTGCCTGACCTGACCCGCGCACGGTGATGACACAGCGCTTTGCTGCGATGTGATGCCAAGACTTTTCTTTGCGTTGCATCAAATGTCTTTGCTGGCTGCTCCATCAGCTGGCTCGCAAGCCATTTTGGTCACAAAGCTTAGAGTAGCAACATGTCTCTCCCGCCCGCCGCCATTGGAACCAGTGGAGGTGGTGGTTGTCATGTGGTCATACGAGACCAACTTGAATGTGGACTGTATAGCAGCGTTCGGATCAGGGTCGACTAGAAACCAACACTGTCCAATGCAGCCAGCAGCCAGCTTGCCGTTTAGTGTGGGCAGGGCCGCAGAGTGACAAGGACCGGACCTGCAGCTCCCACCACTGTACTGTAATTAAAATTTTGCTCTCTTTTTTGGAAGCTGATGCTGGTGCTGCTGTCTCTGCTGCTGGTGCTGGTGCTGCTGCTGATGATGATGATAACAAATAAGTTTTTTTTGTGTGTGTGTGTGTGTGATTATTCGGGTTGATTCTGGACTCGGCTTCGGAATGATACTTAGTGTGATTGTACACTGTATCGTCACAGACACGGCTCAGCTCGACCTGTCAACCGCCCACACCGCAATTCTCGTCCCTCGTCTCTCCATCATCGTCCTCACCATCATCTGGCGACTGCCATCTCCCTCTCGATCATCTCAGAAGCGGTCCGTTAGCATACGCTCGTAGATCGCCTCCCCTAAGACGCCTTTATCATTATCGCCAATCCCGAACCCAGTTCATTGACATTCAAGCTGGCTCTTGCGCCGCATCCGTCACAGCCCACTCAACGGGTCTCTTGACTTTCGTACAGTCACTTTGACAAGCCCGACTGACTGACTGACTGACTGACTGACTGACTGCTACGCCACCTCTCGTAGCATAGAAGCGACGTCGACATCGGCACAACTCTCGCACCCGACTCACGCCTTCGGAGCAACAAAGCACCGCCACCTCCAAATACCGCCATCTTCACCGCCGTCTGGAATGGCTCGCATCACCCGAATGTCGGCGCCATCCTCTTTGCAACGTCCTCATACCATCTAAACAGTCGGTCAGCCACACCTCACCAAAAGCATTCCAGCTATCACTCGTGGCTCCATCTGTCACCATGGCTTACGCTTTCCACCCTTTCGAGGTCACCCCCGTTCATATCGTCTATGTCGGCCTCGGCCTCTTTATCTGCATCTTCTCCTACCTCTCCCTCTTCATCAAAGAGCGCCTCTACCTCGGTGAAGCTCCCATCGCCGCTGCTTTCGGCATCATCGTCGGCCCCGTCGCCATCGGTCTCTTCAATCCCGCAAAATGGGCAGGCGAGGATGGCGTCACCCCGGGCGGCGTTCATACCGATGAACTCACCCTCGAGATCATGCGCGTCACCATCGCCCTCTCCGTCTTTGCCATTGGTGTCGAACTTCCCAAAAAGTATCTCTTGCGTCATTGGAAGTCCATCGCCATCCTCCTCGGCCCCGTCATGGCTTGGGGCTGGCTCATCACCGCCTGCTTCATCTACGCCCTCATTCCCGGTCTCGACTTCCTCAATTCCCTCGTCGTCGCCGCCTGCGTCTCACCCACCGATCCCATCTTGGCCCAGGCCGTCGTAGGTGGTCCCTGGGCCGAGAAACATGTCCCTGCTCACGTTCGTCACATGCTCATGTGCGAGTCTGGTTGCAACGATGGAGCCGCTTTCCCTTTCCTCTACCTCGCCCTCTACCTCACCCAGAACCGCGACAACACTGGCCATGCCATCGCGCAGTGGTTCTACGAGACTTGGGCCTACGAGATCATCCTGGGCACCCTCCTCGGCGCCTTGATCGGCTACCTCGCCCGCAAGTTTATGCGCTTCTCCGAACGCAAAAAGCTCATCGACCGAGAGTCTTTTGTCGCTCAGTACATCTCGCTCGCCATCGCCAGCATGGGCGTCAACGTCTTGCTCGGCTCCGACGACCTCCTCGCCGCTTTCGCTTGTGGTACCGCTTTCGCCTGGGACGGATGGTTCACCAAACAAACCGAAGACTCCAACTTTTCCAACATTGTCGATCTCCTCTTCAACATTGCCACCTTTATCTACATTGGCGCTTTGATCCCCTGGCACGACTTTGTCGACGCCGAGATCGGCTTGTCCATCTGGAGGCTCATCGTGCTCACCATCTGCGTGCTCCTCACCAAGCGTATCCCCGTTGTCCTCGCCCTCTGGAAATTCATCCCAGATATCAAGACCTTCCGCGAGGCCATCTTCTGTGGCCATTTTGGACCCATGGGTGTCGGTGCCATCTTCATTGCCACCTTGGGTCGAACCCTCATGCCGGACGAAGTCAACGAACCTCCCCAGACTTCCAACGACGTGCTCGCCCTCACCATCCAGCCCATCGTCTACTTTTTCGTGCTCTGCTCCATCATCGTCCATGGTTTCACCATCCCCTTTTTCGCATTCGGCAAGAACGCCCGTCGTCGAGCCCATACCTTGACACGCACATGGAGTCGCAATCCCTCCATGCGCGACGATGAACCCAGCTGGATGAGCCGTGTCCGCCGCGTCAAGACGGGCGAAGATATTGTTATCAATACCGACGACATTAGCGCTGACAAGATGTCGGCTCAGCAGCTTGCTCTCATCGGACGCGGTGCCATCGGCGGCTACCGTGAAGACGAGCTCCGTCGCGAGGAGGATAGCAACGACGAGAACTCGGCCACCGCAGCTGCAGCCTCCTCTACCAGCAGCAAAGATCATGAGCCACCCTTTGTTGGTCTGCTCAACACCCGCACAGAGCGCGACCTCGAAAAGGCAGAAGGTCTTGGTGACGACGCCGAATGGAACGAAAAGTACGCCGACGCCGACGCGGATGGTGATCAGAGTCCCGACACCAAAGCTACACGCAGACGCCAGCTCTGCAAGGACATGGACGGCATCGAAGACTGGCAAGGTAGTGACGAAGACTCGAACCCAGCAGCCGACTATCTTGGAGACGACTGTGTCGAGATGCGCCGATACCGTGAAAGGATGCAGGCCAAGCGAGAAGCCGTCTCGGCTCGTGAAAGGAGTAAGAGGCAGTCTGCAGAGCAAGAGCGACGCAGACGCGCATCCAAAGAAGAGCAAGACCTCGGCGAAGCACCCATGGATCGCGACATCATCTTGGGCCGCATTCAACCCGATGAGCAGGACGAGGCTTGCCGACAAGATCGAGAAGGCCAGGCCAGCTTGTATGGAGGTAGCACCGACGAGAAGAAGGACGACAAATGGCCCAAAGTGCGCAGTTGGGTCGAAGGTCACAAATTGGTGCTCGAGCATCAGAAGAGCTACTCCGACGACCCTGTGGTCGAGGTCATTCCTCTGACCGACCGCGAGCGCGATGCACTCGAAGAGTCGGACACGCCCGCGCAAGACTGGGTGCGCCAGCATCAAGACGAACTCTCCTGCTTCCTCGGCAGCCAAGATCACGCTTCGTGGAACGCTTCCGAGAGTATTTCCAGATTGCTCGAAAACAAGGTGCACAAGTGGTGGCCCAACAAGGACAAGAAGCATTACGTCAAGGCAGAAGCACCTCAAGAGGAGACGGCTCAGGATCGACAAGACCGCGTCAATCTCATGTACGGCGCCATGTCGTGGGCGCACGATCGACGTGGTTCTGACAACGATCATGACATTCCCCTGAGGTCGATGCGAAACGACGGACGAGATTCGGCGAACGAACCCGATGCCAGCGATGGTGCCAACGTCCACCATACGCCGGCTGTCGTGAGCGCTATCCACAGCGAAGATCGCGGCGACCGTTCTGCTGGTCCCGAGGACTCGTCTGTACCGCCAGGCAGCACCAGCGCTCAGGACACGGAGCACGATGTGGCTTCGTCGGCGACGATGGCAGCAACAGCAGCAGCGGGATCATCGTCGTCGTCGTCGTCGTCGTCGAGACCGTCGCATTCGAGTCGTCGTACCACAGCACCCAAACGTGGCAACTTGCGCAAGAAGGTCTTGAGCGGGCAGATAGGCCTTTCAGGTCGAAGAACGTCGACAGCGAGCAGAGCGTCTGGAGACGGCTCGGATGAAGAGCAAGAGGTCCTGGATGATCAACGCGGAGAGCAAGAGTCTACCTCGCTTGCATCCGAATCGGCTCCAAAGCCGAGAGTGATGATCTCCGAACCAGCTTCGCCCACCACGACGCGCGACAAGTCGTCGCACAAGCTGAGCCCGTCCTCGAGCTTCCGCGAGAAAAAGGGCAAGGAGAAGTTCTTCCCACGCTCGTCTTCAGCAGGTGCAGGGCTTGCAGCGCCCTTTTCTTCGTCCAGCATCAGCAGTAGTCCGATTCTCAAAGCGTCTGCGCCACATTCTCGTGTCGGCTCCAGTTCCGGTCGAGACGCAGATTCGTCGCGCAACTCGTCATCCGTCCAGTGGCTCGACATTGCCGACCCATCTCACGAACATCAATCCAGCCAACGACGTGGACCGATCAACGAAGCCGGTGCCCACGCCTTTTCGCGTCGAGCTCGGACGTACAACGGCTCTTCCTCTGGCAAGGAGATGACGCGAGATGCGCGTGTTTACCACCTCGACGGTGACGATTCCGATGACGATGCGGCGAGCAGCGACGACGACGATGACCACCGACGACATGGAGGGCTGGGCATTCGAGATGGGATGAGTCGAATCGGTGCGTTTTTCAGCAACTTTACCGCCCCCAAAGGCGAAGGAATGGGCAATCCTGGACCCACTTCGCATCCACATCTGTTCCCGACCAGGTCGAGGACCGAGCCAGAGTCGTCCAGGAGTGCGAGACATTCGCCGGTGAGCAGCAGGTCGTTGAGACGCGAGCCGACCAAGGACGACGAGTTGGATGGATTCCAGTTGCCCCCTTCTGCGGATGCGGGAGAGTCGGCGGGAGCGCCAGCTAGATCCGCCTCGGGCACGTCGACGCCTAGAGTGTTGCTGGATCTGCCCAACCAGCAGGGTCCGCCGGTGTCGCCCGGTTCACAGGCGCAGTAGGAATTGTACGCTTCTAGCATGTATAGATTTTATCACTCTTAAGGAAAGCAAAATGAGGAACGAGTTATGCGCTTGCTTACACTTGTGTCACTTGAATACGCGCAAAGAGGTCTATCCGAGCAGCACCACTAGAATCGTATACACATCTCCCAGGGCGAGGCCGAGTAGGCTCGCGGCGAGCAGAGGGAAAGGGTAGGTTTGGTACGAGACGTTCCAGTCGAGTGCGAGGATGGCGGTGGAGACGAGGGTGGTGGCGAGGCAGAAGAGGGGAGGGTAGAAGAGCGGGAGGTGGGAGGGGGTGGGGTGGAGGGTGAGGAGGGATGTCCAGGGTGAGGTTGTTGAGGTTGTGGTGGTTGTGGATGAGGTTGAGGTTGTGGTGGTTGTGGATGAGGTTGGGGTGGAGTCGAAATCTGGTAGGCCTAGAATGTGGAATAGCGGTAAGACGATTAACAGGGCGAGATGGGTAGCAAGTGTAGCGGTTTGTTTCCAGCTGGTTGCGTCTGCGCCTGCGGCAACTAGTAGGGCATATACGAATGCCACCATCAACGGAGTTGCTAAAAAGCTTAGTGAAACGCTTTCCAACTGTCTGATGAAATTTCCCACCTTGGTCGGCTGCTCCTTTTCGTTACGTTTGTCTTGCCACCGAGTATCGACGCCGACGTTGAGCCCGCTCTGCCTCTGCCGGTGTAGAAGCGCCTTGAGCCGCGAATATTCGATCTCGGCTTTTTCCACATATGCCGTCAACCTTGCGGTGAACCAGGCTTGGATCACGCCGACACCAAACAAGCCACGCACACCGGCGCTCGTAAATCTCTCCGTCCACTCTGCCCGTGGTATCGCACCCGACCGGAGCAGCTGCAAGTAACCCAACTTATCCGTAATCCTCGCAGTATACGACGGATTCAGACACGGTTCCGTCAACAGCACAAATGCAACCAGATGCGAAATGCCATGCAAGAGCAACAAGAGACACAGCGACCCCGGTCGATAGACGTACCGTCGTCGACGCACCTTGGGTGCAACTGAGCAAGTGTCGGCCGAAATGCGTACAGATGGTGGCGCTGAGGGACGTGGAATCGTATGCCTCGGTTTAGGCGCCATCGTTGCCACTGTAGACGTAGCTCGGTCCAAAGCAAACGTAAAGAACCTAGGTTGCTAAAAGGGAAAACGTTGCAAACAATACACAAAAAAGGTGTATCCAACGCTCCGACGCGCCTCCCCCGACTCCCGCACAAAAATCCCACCCACCCGTCAAGTTACGCACTTGTTCCCCTTCAGCCCCAACTCACAAACCAATCCTCAACATCTCATCCCTCCTCAAAACCCCAGTTCACACCCACCACCAACTGTCAGTCGAAAAAGCAAAAGAAAAACCATCGGTATCGTTTCATTTCACAAGCGTAAAAGTCATATACAACCACACCTCCTTAGAACTCATCCTTAGCCCTAGCAGTCGCACTAGCCCCACTGGCCGAAGCGGCACTCGCCGCCGACGACGCCCTCACACTCGCATGCGCCGCCGCCTGCTCGCCCTTACCCAGGATGTCCTGGACACCAAAGTACGCCTGACGAACGCCATCCTTGATGTAGCTGAAAATGCCGCGGTGGCCCGTGTAACGCGCGCGCATCTCGCGCAGCAGCTGGTCGCGCTTCTTGGGGATCGCCTCGAGCGGCATTCCGCTGCTGCGGAGGTATTCGCGCAGCCGGGCGTCGCTCCATGAAATGTACTCCTTGGCCTCCTTGTTGATCTCGTTGCCGTGCTTTTGGGCGAGCTTGAGCAGCTCATCGCGCTTGGCCTGGGCGTCCGACTTGAGGTATCCATTCTGAATGAGCCAGTTGCGCAGGTCGCTGTCGGTCCAGCTGCTCCAGAGCTCGGTTTCGGCCGAGTTGTAGTTCTTGCGCACCAGGTCGAGGTACTCGTCGCGCTTGGCCTGGTAGTCCGACTTGATCACCTTGTTCTTGATCAGCCAGCTGCGCAGGTCCGACTCCTTCCACGAGTCGTACACGTTCTCGGTGCCCGTGGTGTAGTAGTCCTTGGCAAGCGAAAGGTACTCGTCGCGCGTCTTTTCGGCAGGCGACTTGATGATTCCGTGGTCCACCAGCCAGTTGTGCAGGTAACTGTCTGAGTACGCCTCGTAAGGAGCATTGACGGTGGTGGTGTAGGCACCGCGCATCTTGCCGAGCAGCTCGTCGCGAGTCGCCTGCGTCTTGGTCTTGATGATGCCGTGCTTCTCGAGCCACGAACGAAGCTCATTGTCGTTCCAGGTCGAGTAGACGTAGTCGGTGCTGTCGTCAATGGCCCTGTTGACCGCCTGCGAAGCTTGGGCGTAGGCCGAGCTGCCGCTCTTGGACGCTGCGTTGTAGACCGAGTTGCCCGACTTGCTAGCCTGGGTCGCGGCGCTCTTGGCGCTCTTGGAAACGCCCGAGGCGTCCGGAGCGTTCTTGCCCAGGCTGGAAGCCGAAGCGGAAGCATCTTTGCCGAGGCTGCTGGCCGAGGCCGAAGCGGAAGCCGCGTAGACGGAAGCCTGTGAGCCCACCGAGGAGGCAGATTTGGACAGAGGATAGTAGAGATCGGTGAGTGCCATGCTGGAGGCAGACTTGCTGGCCTGGGCGGCGTACGAGCTTACAGCAGACGAGATGGACGAAGCGGCGCTGGAAGCCGAGCTGAGCTGCGACGAGGCGGCCGTCTGAGCAGCGCCGGTAGCCGACGAGGCGGACGAGACGAGCTTGTCATAGTCTTGGATGGCGAGCTGACGAAGCTGCTCTCCCGTGGTGTAAGGAGCGATGATACCTCTGTCGAGGAGGTAGGTACGGAGGTCCGAGCTGATCGAGGAGCGAGAAAAAGACGAAACGAGTAGCCTTTCTGTCAGCATCCAAAGTCACAAGAGGTCCGTCGATCGGCTAGGCAACAATTGAATGTACTTACTCGGACCAGGTGCTGAAAGCCTTGTCGAAGGCCTTGCTTCCGCCCTTGGTGAAGTCCTGCAGCCAGTCTCCGGCGACAGGCTGAGGGGCGGTGGCGATGGCGATGCAGAGAGTCAGCAAGCCAGCCGAAATGAAGCTAGGCTTGACCATGATGAGTGAGTCGAGATGGGGATTGAGAGATTGCAGGAGGAAGTGCGAGTGGAGTTTGGAGTTTTGGATATGATGGCGAGCAACGATGATGGTTGATGGAAAGGAACGAAATGCAAGAAGAAGCTTAAGTGCTCGATCTGGAAAGGCGTGGACGGACAAAAAGAGAGAGAGAGAGAGAGGAACGTGGGCTCAAGAGCGGAATGACTGCGGATTGAGCGAGAGAGAGAAAAGCATCACTCTCTATTTCGTCACCACGCCTGTCAAGCATCTGCACTGACGCTGTTGCACATGTGCTCAGTTGGACCTTGGCTCGCTCGCTCACTCATTCATTCACTCATCCACTCACAAACTCACTCGTGCTCCGCCCGCTCGTCATTGAGCATCCACCACAGCTTTCTCTTGTCTTGAGTCCGCGACCCTGACCGGCACCCTGGCTGTCAGTGGCTAGTCAATGTCCTTGTCCTTTCTTCTCCTATGTACAGTATCTCGCTTCTTTGCACAAAATTTCTTGCCGTTTTGCCCCCAATCTTTTCTCAGTTGGCTGCTCTGCGCTGGGCTGTTTGGCCGTGACGAGCACATTCGCTCTCTCATGTGTGGGTGGCGCATGCATCTTTCCATCTTCTTGTTTCTTCTTCGTCTTCTCCATCGGTTGCTGAAATACAGTACAGCAAGTGGAGGTTTTCCGAAAAAAAGGGCCAAAAGAAATGATTCAACAAGACATGAGCCTGCGCCTGCGCATGTGCGTGATTGTGATGGTGCATGCTGCTGTAAGCGAGTTTACCTTCCGAACATCCAAGTGCGGGGTCAGCGGCGTGTCGACTTAACTTAGCACTGTAACGAACGACGTCATTTCCCACAATCATCTCGACTGTTTCGCCATCGGATGCCCTGCCTGCTGCGTTCGCATGGCTGACTCACTCCGCAACTGTTGCAACGTGTCGCAATTCGCCCTTCCGACAGCCACTCATCATCAGCTGCAAGTCCTTCGACTGAGCTCGAAAACGTGCGTGCCGCTCGGCCATCGCCATCGTCGTCACTGGGCATCCTGCCAAGCAAAGCTTTGCAACCTTGGATGCTTCTGTGCTCGTTTGGGTTTGTGCAGCAGAACGGTCTAACATGCTGTGTCGATTTTGCGCCTATACGCCTTCCTTTTGCCTTGGACCTTGAAACATGCTGATCTCAAACATTTGCCATAATGGGCAATTGCTCGCACGCTGGACCTATTCCTTCTGCACCATCTTGATGGACTTGTAGTCATCTGGCAGACAGCTGCAGCATGGTGGATGGAAGACTTTTTGTTCGGTGCAGTGAAGTTGAGAACAGCTCTCGAGAAGGTCGCAGAGCATCGAGGCGAACGGGTATAATGTCGACTTTGGCAAGGAGCTCGAGTTGTTGCTCTTGGCTTGGCTGAGTCGGTTGGCCTATTTGTCGAGTCGTGTCATGATGCCTCGGTAGCGGTTCTTGCGGCGGTTGCAGATCCGACCGTGGTTCCTTCGACTTCCTCTGAATAGTGCACGACGTGTGCACAAGGAGGCAATCAGTGGCGCAGAGTTGCACCAATAACAGTCAGCAGAAGGTTCTCGAGCATATCTTTCGTTGTTTGGCGAACATACTCACCCCAGGGTCGACGACATGACGGGCATCCGTCGTTGTCTTGAAGCCATTTCATGATGCAGTGAAGATGAAACTCGTGGCTGCACTTGCCGAACACTGTTTGGGGATAGAGGTAGACAGCGACCATTCATGGCCCAAGACAGCGAGATCGAAATCATCAGTACGAGTCGACAACTACAGCAAAGCCTGGATGTCTGAGAGCGACTCACGCAGCGGACAACTATCGCCCGGTTCCTTGCAACTTGCGCAACAACCGTCAAAGTTGCTCTGGCAGATACCGCAGATGTCGTCTGGATCTTTGACGTCCCATACTGCGGGTTGTGATGATGATCAGAGGGGCGGGGTCAGTTCTGCTTTGTTCCACTATCAACGTAACATGAGGCCACGCTTGCTTTTCCTTACGCCAATATGCGACTGCGTTCCACGACTTGACCTTGACCTTCATATTGATGGCATCGGAGCTGTTACCACAGGCTGTATACGTTGCACCTTGACTCCTGTGGCGCCGACCGCGTATTCTTTGGGCTCCTCCGTATTGTTGGGGTGTGATCGACGAGAATGCGGTTGAAAGTGACAAGCAAAGGTGCTGAGGACCCTTGTTGGTTGGTTCGAGACAAAAAAGGACGCGTCCTGTCACATGCTCTCAGCGGCTGAGCCGAGCTGAGCTTTTGGGCGCTGGCCCCTGCACCGTGGGTTGCGCTCTGGCCATACAGTTGACCCTATGATTCGAGCGCAGAACTCATGAGCAGATCCATCCTTCACTCTTCCATCATCGCATCCTACTCGAAGCACAAGGCATACACACACACACTCCCTCTCTCTCTCTCTCTTCAGCTCGACTCCTACTCTCAGCATCTCGACAGTCAACATGAGCGGCAAAGGCAGCAACTCGAGTCAAACTCATCACACTCTACGCCGTTGTTTTTTTACAGCTACCATTACAGCAACAGCAACGGAAGCTACTACTACTACTACTCGAACCCCAATGGTTCTACGTACTACATCAGCGGAAGCGGAAGCTCTACTTATACCTCTCCCAGTGGCCAGTCCTACAAAAAGTAGGCGAACTGATCCCAGCGCGTCCCCTCATCCCTCTATTTCATTAGGCTTCTTTTTGATCCCACGTTTAATGCGCCATCCTATCTAGCTTTCCATTGACTCATCTCGATCGTGCATTCTTGGCTGTTGAAGTTGATATGTTGTCTTTGTGAGTTTTGCGAGACGCTTGACGGAGCCTTGTTCGAAATGAAAAGCAACCCGCAGCTGGCAATCCCAGCCTTGAATCGGAATCGGACACCAAAGACAAACACGGCGGCGGATTTAGGGCGTTGGACCCTGAATTGGCTCAGCTTGTCAGCTGCATGTTACGCTCTGGCCATCCCCCGTTGAGAGCCTGAACTAGAGCAGGTCATCCGTCCCTCTTCCACCATCCTCTCGTCCTCACGCATCCCAACCACAAACGCTTTCTGACTCAACCCATCGATCCATCCATCAATCATTCAATCTGCGGCTAGCCCGTACCACTTTGGACCAGGACAGGATCTCACAGAGGTAGTGAAACCTCCATCCGCATCATCTCAATGTCGAGCCCCATCTTTGCTTCGTCGCCCTCCTCGGGAATGGGCGATATCCGTCATCACTCGTCATCTTTTACCGGTCCACGTCTCGATCTGGTGCTGCGTCCGTCGTATGCTCTCGGTCCGTTCAAGCTCGGCCACTCACTCTGGCATGTTGTCAACTACCTTCGTTCCAATCAGTCACTCTTTCCGCAGATCAACATTACGTATGACGAGGCAGCTCCAAGACTGTCGCCTATTGTGGTGACGATTCAGCCAAACTTGCATCTCGTGTTCAATGGCGTGACACAGCGTCTCAACATGATCACTCTCGAGAATCTGGATTCGTCAGCAACCAACGGACCGCAATCAACATCAAACGCAGCCGCATCCACACCATCTCCAGAACCGAGCCACCGTCTTGTCAATCTCTTCTACAATGGCAAGCTCATCTACTCCAAAGGCTCATCACGGTCCCCTCCAGTCGCGCTGAATCGTTCCACGCTCCACCAAATCCTCGGCCCCACGTATCCTGGCCGTCCAGAGTCAACCTCCATCTCTTCGGACAGCCTTGTAGCCTCTGCATTCAGCAGCAGCAGCAGCAGCGGACCTGTGACAGACAAAGATCGCAAGGAATTCGTCATCTCCTATCCTGGCCTGGCTTTTTGCTTTGCGATCAAGTCCAATGGAGCCAAGGATACAGATGTGGACAAGTTGCAGCCTGTCTCGTCCATGCACATCTTTTCCGGCTCTGACCTCAACAATCCGGACGATGTCCTTGTCTCGCCGTCTGCAGCCCCTTCTTCATCAAATGAGGGACCACGCTTGGCAGCACGATCGTCGAAAGGCACACTCTCGCCCACAGCATCCACCGGCGATTATCAGCAACTCAATAGCGAACGTGACCGTGCAGCGCTGGATATCGATGCTATTCAAGTACGATGTCCTGCCCTACTGGAAGCTCGTATCACACCGAGCAAAGGCGTCTCTCTGCAGTTCGCTGCCAGTGGCATGTCTCGGGCGACCTCGCCTCCCGCCGACCGAAGCAAATCAAGTGCATCGCCTCATGGGCAGACATCGCATCTGGTCGAGCTCCTGCTTGGTGTCACTACCCCTCAGGATGCTCTGTGCGACTTAGGCCAGCCCCAACGTATCTTTTACAAGGAGGACGATCGGATGCGTATCCACGGTGCTGGCCCCGGACACGGCGGCGGACGCGGTGCAAGCAAAACAGCTTCCGAGAACAGCAACGCTACGGATGACTCTTCCTTTGGCTTTGGAGATCACGACGACTCGGCCTTCTTTTACAACTATTTCGACCTAGGCATTGACCTGCTCTTCTCCAAAGACACCTTGCGCATGCCCTCGATCGCAGAAGCGTACGATGCGGCTGCCACCGGCCAGGCGAGATTGGAGAAAGTGGTGTGCCATACCAATGTTCCTGGCGATGCCTTGTTCCAGCGGTACCATCGGTGTCCTTGGCGTGTGTCGCCGGTCTCTAGCAAGGGTGACGGTACAAAGGGGTCGAGCAAGAGTAAGAAATCGGTCACGGAGGGGTTTGCATTCCAAGACCACTTTGATAATACTCTTAGCGCGGGACAGGATGATAGGGGGATGGAGTTGGATCGTGGGACTTGTGCAGAGTTCAAGGGGAGTGGTGGAGCAGCAACCGCAGCAGCGGCCAAGGGCGCGAGAGTTGGTCGTCAGCATGTCAAGCGGGATGGAATGGATAATAGTCCCGAGAGCGACAACCCGTCGAGCGAGGTGATTATCGATCTCAGTACCCGGCTGGTCGGTCGGCAGGGGATGGTGCTGGAGGTGGCTAAGGACGGATCTATGGTCGGCGTTGTTGTGTTCTGACATCCACAGGTACTAGAATAGAGTTTTGGCATTTCAATGACGATGCGTCAGTTGTTTGGGTGTCTACTGCATGTACTTTGTAGGCCTAGGCAAGTCGAGGACCTGCTTCTTGACGTCGAGCACTTCGTCGTGAATGCCATCGACGATCTTTTTCATCTCGAGCCTGTTCTTCTCGTACTCGGCTTTGGAAGCGGATTGAGACGAAAGAGATTTGAGATCGGCTTCGAGCTTGTTGAGTCTTTGCAGGTGAGATGTGATCTGCCGCACCACCACACATGTACGCACAAAAAAGGCAGTCAGTAACGAAGGTTCTTGTTGATGCTTTGTATCGACACTAAGGAAAGGAGGGAGAGGACTCACCTTGTCAGTCGAGCTCTGCAGCTCCTCGACGCTGGCGAGCATCAGGTTGCTTGCCGCATTGTATTCCTTGAGCAGGTAGTAGTATCCGTACGCCGAAGCGATGCCGAATCCAAGCAGAAAGCCGAGCACTCCGCCTCGAACCGATGCTACGGGACGGCGGATGGTGGGAGATCCAACTACAATGGGTGCTGGAGGTGGAGAAGGGATCGATGCTTTGGCTTGTTGAGCTGCACCTTTGACTGAACCCTCTGCGTGTTTGATCGCCCCCTTGGCTTCGCCGAGGGACTCCTTGGCGGAGGAGCGGATGGTGGAAGCGGCTTGTTCGGCGGCTGCTCCTGCCTGAGTTGAGGCGAAGCGTCGCATGGTGCCGACGGTGGTGGTGAGGGATGTGCGCAGCATTGTTTGATGAGCGATGCGAGTTCGAATCAGTGGTGAGTTGGTACGAGCGCATTCTTTCTTCGCAATCGCAATCCACCACGCTTCCAAAACGGATGTGATTCCCGATTTCCACCGACCGCGAGACAATTTCGGATCTAACAACTGCCAATGAAATCATTCACGCCTTCTTCTCGGCATTTCCGACAGATTACCGCACTCGATGAGCATCGTGCAGATAAGCGCGGCAATGCAAAAATCAGCTCAGCTTTCTTCAAGATGCTTCTTGATTGCCATCCTCCATCCTCCAGCCATTCTCAACTTAAAACACCTGCTGCACACAGCAGCTTTCGAGTGCCAAAACCATGCCATCTTTCAAAGCTGCCGCCAACCGGCCGTCGAGCCTTGGATCCGAAAGCGGCTCCTCTGTCATCGACCCAATCCAAGAAGAAGTCATCTCCAACGACGGCCACATATCTCAAGGCACTGCTCCCGCTCCCTCTGCTGCAACCGAAACGTCTCCACTCCTCTCATTTCGGCGACACCAACACCACCATCAGCAGCAGCAGCACTATCTAACACCACCCTCATCACGCAAGACCAGCAAACCCAAATCCATCCTCAACTCCATCCTCGTCCTCCTAGCCATCTTTACTTTTGCCATCACCACCTCGATCGTCCTCAAAAACCTCGTCGGCGAGTTCGACCCTCCCGACTCGCCACCCTCTTCGACCGATCCGCGCGGTCGACGACATCCGGCGATCCTCGCAACCGGTCGCAAAGCCGGTGTAGCTACCGAGAACCAAGTTTGCAGTCGAATCGGCATGGACGTGCTGCTGGAAAAGGGTACTGCGGTGGACGCGGCTGTAGCATCTACGCTGTGTGTGGGTGTGCTCAACATGTTTAGTTCCGGAATTGGCGGAGGCGGCTTTATGATTGTCCGTGCGCCCGGTGACAAGGGCTGTGTCGAGCATATGACGATTGATTTCAGAGAGACGGCCCCAGCGGCTGCCAACAAGACCATGTACGTCGGGCGCGTGCCCAAGGCTCAATTTGGCGGATTGGCCGTAGGCGTGCCTGGAGAGTTGAGAGGCTTGCAGGAGGCGCATCGACGATATGGTCGGTTGAGCTGGAAGCGGTTGGTCGAGCCATCGGTCGAGTTGGCCAAGAGCGCAAGGGTGTCGAAGGAGTTGGCGCGCAGATTGGCGTGGTTCGGAGGCTTCATGTACCAGGACGATGTTTGGAGCGAGATCTTTGTGGATCAAGAGACGGGAGAGCTGAAGAAGGAGGGCGATGTTTTCAGCCGTAAAGCATACGCCAAGACGTTGCAGGCGATCGCGGATCACGGAGCGGATGTCTTTTACGAAGGTGAGATTGCCAAGAGTCTTGTCGAGACGACGCAAGCCAATGGAGGAATCCTGACGTTGGAGGACATGAAGCGGTACAAAGTCGTCGTCCAACCTGCTTTGGAGGGAAGCTGGATGGGCAAAAAGGTGTACACCACCCAGGCGCCTACATCCGGTCCGATCCTACTATCCATCCTCAACATCCTCTCCCTCATCCCCGACTTCACCACCGAAGCTTCCAGCCTCAACATGCACCGCTTCGTCGAGGCGCTCAAATTCGGTTTCGGCCAGCGAACCGAACTAGCCGATCCGGCCTTCCTGTCCCAGCCCGACCTCGACCGCATCTCACAGATCCCTACCATGGAGGAAGCCCTCCGCATCCGCCCCAATATCACCGACGACAAGACACACCCGCTCGACTACTACCACCCCAAATTCGACATTGTCAATGACCACGGCACCATGCACCTCTCCATTGTCGACTCGGACGGAATGGCGATTGCGCTCACCTCGACCGTCAACCTCATCTTTGGCTCGCGCGTCATGGACCGTGCCACCGGCGTCATCCTGAACGACGAAATGGACGACACCTCGACGCCTGGCGTCCCCAACGCATTCGGTCTAGCTCCTTCTCCGTTCAACTATCCCGAGGCGCACAAGCGTCCACTGTCATCGACGTGTCCGACCATCATCGAATCCGCCGATGGTCACGTCGAAATGGTGCTCGGCGGCAGTGGTGGCAGTCGAATTTTCAGTTCGGTATTGCAGACGATATTAAACTTCTATCTGTGGGGCATGGATCTGAGTCAGGCGATTGAAGCGCCGAGATTGCACCACCAGTTGCTGCCGACGCAGTTGAGCGTCGAGACGGGGTATAGCAACAAGACGCTGGCGGGTCTGTTGGGGAGAGGGCATGAGGTGAGTTGGATCGATATTGATCTGGGTGTGGCCGAGGTGCAGGCGGTGGCGGTACAGGGAGGAGGGAAGCGGTGGAGGAAGGTTTGGGCGGCGAGTGATTCGAGGAAGGGCGGTGTTGCGGTTGCTGTGTAGTGTAGATGGACAATGGGAACTTGTATTCGTGATCATGTTCGGTTGTGTGCGTGTGTGCATGTAGCCACGCTTCTCACGGCATCAAAATCAAGCTAGACTTTGAGGACAACGCCATGTAAGTTAAATGTGTTGACCATATCGACGTTAGAGTCTCTACCGCGAGAAACAGCTCCATCTACGACCGACGCTGCAGCATCGCTCTAAACTTATCCTGACCGCTCAAGTTGGCGCCGGATTCTTCCACCTCCATATCATCACCCTGCTGCTGCTCCTTTGCCGCACTCGACGGCGTAGAATGCGAAGGAAACGCAACGCCAAACCCTCCCTTTCCCCGGCCCCTCCCTCTTCCACCCCTGGAAGTCCTCGGCACAAACGACAACGCCGCCGGCAAATCCCCCACCCTCTCCACCGCCGGTTCCTCCTCAACAGCACTCACGCTCAACCCAACCTCCACCTCGCCTGCCACATACCTCACCCCGCCCGCTCCACCAACCAGCACCGCCTTACCTGCATCTTTGGAATCTTTCAACTCCACCGTCGCTCTCCGACTCGTCCCGTCCGGTTTCCACAAGACCTGCTTCACACTGCCCAACCCCACCGCCCGTTCCACCGCCTGCTGGATCAACGCCTCCTGCGCATCCACCGGCAACCCATCCACACGGACGCTTTTCGCCTTGCGATCCGCACTTTCCACCTTCTTCGCCGACGCATGCGTTCGCTTCTCCGCAATCGTAACCGAAATCGTCTTGCCACGCCACTTTGTCGAGTTCAACTCCTTCATCGCTCGATGTGCGTCGAGCGTCTTTTCAAAGTCGACGAAACCGATCCCTCTCAGTGCTCCGTCTGCATGACGCAGCAGTCGGACGCCCGTGACGGTGCCAAAGGCTTCAAAGTACGTCTTGAGTTCTTGCTCGGTGATGTTGCGTGGAAACCCGGAGACGAAGAGCTCTTTGGCGTTCTCGTTCGCATCCGTGCGCTGTTTTCTTCGTCCCGGATCCGACAGGGCTACGCTGAGCTTCCGGCCTTCTGCCACCTCGGTCTGATCGAGCGCTGCAACAGCCGCAGCCGCAGCATCCGGCGTGGTATATTGGACGTAGCAGAATCGACGCGTGGAGGCAAACCGCTTGCTCGGCCATCGAACGGTGAAGATGAGGCCGTAGCATGCGAAAGCGGATCGGACGTGTGCATCTTCCCAGTCTTCGGGGAAGTTGGTGACAAAGAGGGTGCATTTCCAGCCGATAAAGATCGAGACAGTCGAGTCGGCAATGGCTTTCCCATGACGGGTGAGGGCGGAGGAGGCACCGCTTGGATCGGAAAACTCGACGAGCGCTGCGGAGGAGGATTCGCCGGTGGTGGACGAGGTAAGGACAGTGGGGCCAGAAAGCTCGACGATTCGTCCACATCCACGGAGAAGCTGTCGAACCGCCTGGGCATCTGTAGACGCATCCAATCCCGCCACTAGCACCGAACAGTGCTCGCGATCGCGCAAAGGCGCAGAACCTTCTGCATCGTTGGTGCGTGTCTTTTTGGGCTCCTCAGCGCCAGTCGACATGGGCGCATCTGGAATCGACGGGCTGGCTGCCTCCGCGTCGTCGTCTGCTTTCCTCTTGCCAGCATTGGATTGTTCAACAGGATTCGACGGCTCAACTTGCATCGCAGAACCGTCGTTGCCGTTTGCAGGGGCGGAAGGCTGTGCCTGTGTCGGCGCCTGCTGTTCAGCTGCATAGCCGTACGAAGCATACGAAGCGTACCAGGCTTCTAGCGCTCGTTGTCGTTCCGCTCTGGCTTTGCCCTCGGCATACTCTACATCCGCGATCGAGCCGTGCTGATGCTCAAACTGGACCCATTCCTGCAGAAGTGTCTGATACTCTGGGCTTGCCTCTTGCGCCTGCTTACGCTCCAGCTTCGATGTTCCGGCCTTGAACCAACCCCTCGCCTTTCTCGCATCGAATCGACGCAGCCAGTAGGCAGCAGCCTCTCGATACACCAGCGCATTGTCCGGCTGTTGCGTCAATGTCGTCTGCCAAACCGACTCGGCTAGCTCGTTCAACCCAGCACCGCCCTCCGACGCTGGACCGCCCATTGCGAAGACGGCCCTTTCCACCCAGTTGACTGTAGCTTTCTCCAAGCGCAAACTCGGATCGCGCTGCTCCTCACCCAGCTCGGCCAATTTGCCCAGCGAATAACTCAACAGCGCATAGATCTCGGTGAACTTTTCCATGTCTTGCGCTGGATCCACATCGATCCCGGCACCCGCCTTGACCACCATGTCAAACGTCGCCAGCTCGCGCTCGCAATCAATGCGGGCAAGACAGAGGTCCGTCACCTCGTTCGCTTTGAGTTTGAGGGCGCCTGGAGTGGCGACCTTCTCGAACAACTGCTCGATCTGCGGACGCGATCGTCTGAACCGTGCCCAGTTGCGCATCAGCACGCAGTGCAAGCTGATCGCCGTCGGCAAACAGTGTACCGCTCGAGTACACACGTCCATGATGAGGGAAGCGTCGGGACGGCTCGCGGACGTCAGCACCGAAATGTAGTCAAGCCAAAGATCGGTAGCGAGCGCAAGGCGTTCTGAGAACAGTTGCTGCTCTTGTTGAGTGCGCGACTCGCGCTCTGCTTGACTCAGCCGCTTGAACTCTCGAGAGTAGCTCTCCGAAGCTGACACGTCGTTTGCGTAGTAGACGAGCTCGTGCTTGTGCGTGGAGGGCGGATGCAGACCGAAGTGCGGGATGAGCCTTTCGAAGAGTGCACAGGTGAGGTCGAGTTCCGCCTGCGCAGCAGCCCTGTCCTTGGATCGCATAGCTCGCGTCGCACGATTCGTCTGCCAGCGAAGATACGGCTTGCAGTAAGCTGCAAAGTTGTCCAAGTCCTGTCTCGAACCAGCCGTATGAAGGCTTTCTGTCCGGAAGAGCCAAGCCAGTGTATCTTCGTGCTGCTCTCGTTGACGAAGAGTGGCTCTGGATTCGGCGACTAGCGCGTTGGCAGCCGTCATCTCGCTCTCGTACTGCTGCGGCGGCAAGTGTTGGGTCACGAAACTCGAAAAGGCCTGGAAGGTGTCGTCGATGGCAGCATGCGGAACCTTGAGTCGTGCGAGGTATACGTGCCGTATCGCTTCGAGTTGTTGATCATGAGCAACTTGAGGCGAAGAGAGTAGCGCCTCTTCAAAGCTGAGATAGAGCTTCCAAACATCCTGACTCCCCTGTAATCGGTAGGCGCAGCGTGAATATGCGTCTCGGATGCGCCAGCGTGTTGCTTCGAGACCACACACCGGCTCCCAAGCTGCTAAAACCCCTGCCTCTCGCGCTAAAGGCGGAAGGGAGGATGGAATGTAGATCGATTGACTCGGAATGATGGTCGGACACGAATCAAGGCTGGTCCACTCTAGCACAGGATCTGTCGAGGCATTTGTGGCTGCTGCACGGTCCGAAGGCTGGGTTGTAGAGAGAGCGATATCGACACCGAGAAGCTGGGAACAGTAAGATAGCAGGAGGCCAATGTATCGTTTGATGAGTTCGATGGATGGGATCTGGGAGATTGCGTTCTGATGCAGCTCAAAGAGGGTTCGAAGCGAGTCTGGGGTGAGCGGCCCCGTTGCGACAGTCAGGCGAATTTCGAGGGAAAGAAAGAGATCCCAGTCGTGTGGATGTAGCGAGGTGAGAGCTGCTGCATTTCTAAACACTTCGACCAGCTCCAGTATTCGGTTGAATCGAGCCGTTGGGTCGGATGGGCCTGCGTGCCTGGCCGAGCTCTGAAGCTGCAAGAAGCGATCGCGATGCGCTGCAGGATCCAAGGTCGACAGCTTGGAGCCCGCGTGTGCAGCGGCGGTAGTGGAGTGATTGTTCTGTTCCACCTCCATTGTGATCGAGTGTGAGCTGCAGAGGCGGCGATCCGCGAGATGAGGATGGTGATGGACAAAAGACAAGCTCGAAAGCGCACAACTCTGCATGGCCTTTGCGCATTTCTTCCAATCGAGCGAAATCACAAAATAAATAACAAAATACAAACCAAAATAGAGAATACAGTAGCCAAAACGTCAAGTAGGGCGACGGGCGTGTCGTCACGATTCGTAGTTTCGTGTTGGAAAGAACTGTGAGTACGAAACTACTGTGGCTGTACTTCTGAACGGGCTTGAGCTCGATGATAGGGCAAGGCTCTTGGAGATTTGTCGCAAAGGAGCAAGAGAAGCACGTGAAACCCGATCTGAGAAAGACACGAGCTTCAGAACTCGGACCTGTGTAGTTGCATTCGTGAGGCAACATACACTTGAATTGATGTCGTGTGGGCCATGGTGACTGTGGGTGTCGTTGTTTGGCTAAGGCGAGGATATCAGATGGTATTGTGCTTTGCCTGACAACACGTTCCACGTACCTGCTATGAAGCCTCTGAAGCCATAGCGGTTACATATTTCAGCAAACGCAGTCGAGCTGCAGGAAGTCACAACAGTCATTTGAGCAAGCGCAATTTGGACCTTTAGAGGCAGGACAGAGTGGGCTACTTGCGCCAAAGCTTTTCAACACCAGCCTCGTTGGACTACATCGATTCTCAAGTGTGGGTATCAAGGTAGAAGTTCACAAGCCCCACATGTTTGCCCTTAATTCGTTGTGCGACCGCAGAGAATCCCACCGTATGTGTGGGATCGGTGGAACAGCATACATAGTTTCGCATTATCCATTTGTTCCGCCAGATGAGACGTCCAGACCCAGTGCGTCATTCCGTCGTTCAAGCCGCCTCAGCTCTTCTCTTTGCTCTGCGATCAGCTCCCCAGAGGCCTACCATCCTCCCTTTTGCCATCAACCTCTCCATCGAAAAGATGAGGCTACCACTGCGTACACGCATTCTTGGTTGCTTTCTCCTCGTTCTCTTCCTCGCCAGCGTTCCTGCATGGTGTATGGACAAGTGGAATCCTACAAAGTTGCCAAGCTTCGTCATTGAACCAAGGTCTCGTCGAAGCTTTGCGGAATATTATAAGTTTCCAAGTTCTCAAGTGTACGATCTCAACTCCAACCTCGCAGGGAAGCAGCTCGGCATTGAACAATACTACGACGCTAACCAGGACGAGCTAATTCTTTCCGGACGCGAATACCTGGATAAAGAAGGGGCAACAGCTTCCATCGACAGCCTCCGGTCGCACCCTAACTTTGTCGACTTTTATGACGGCAAATCCTATACGCCCTCCGCTTATATCAGAATCGCCGACCTTCTACCGAATAATCCTTTGGGCAGCAAGAATCCGGACGTAGTCATTTTCATGCCTCAGATCCGCTTAAAGCAACAGACCGTTTTGTTGTCCTTGCTTTACCCCAAGGCGATCATCAGAGGCGTTTCCGATCAGACCTCAAGGGGACGCGCATATCAGGTCGTCTGGGAGAATTTGCGGCGTCCTGGCCGCACCGAATGGTGGCTTAACGATCTCAGCGAAGTCTTTAAGTGGCCCATTTTGGATAACCTGGAGAGACTGGGCTACAATCCGACCACCATCGACCGCGAGATAGCAGCTTACGAGAATGCCAGACCAGCCGAGAGTTACGCAACTTATACTTCGGTGGATATCGAACGCATTCTGAAATCAACTGGTCGCTACTTAAAGCAATTCGACAAGGCTTCCGGCAATGAGAAGTTCAATTCATACTCTCTTGTTTTCACTCCCTTGGATCACTCAAAAGAATCTGTGCCGTGGATCCAAGCCCCGATGTTCAGGTATGAAGACACGGTGGGAAGGATCGTCCTGGACAAGTACATGTTTGACCGAGAGGAATTTCCCGTTCTTGACCGCATTCGATATAATGTTGGCAATACAGGCGTTTCGGAAGGCACGACCCTGATTCCCGAGGCCATCGTTCGTCCGGTTCGGATCACTCCCACGATCGAATTCCAAACTATATATGTCTTTCCTTCCAAGTACCAGAACTTTGGAATAGTCAATCTCGCTCACATTAAAGCATCAATGGAACGACTCGTTCCTCACTTCGACATCGAGCAAGAAGCATTGAGCCGTTCAGTCCGACGGCCTTCGCATCATCCTCTCCATTTCATTCAAGATCGCCATTTATTTTTACTGAAAGATGCTATCAAGACGTGGCGTAAATTCGAACATCCCTCAAAGGTTGCTCGAGAGCAGCGTGATTCTGGCAAGGAGGCTACGCCGAGATCAAACAAGGCTTCCGTCGCGTCTCTCGAGCAAACGCTGCGTGTGTCCAGCAATGCTCCAACCTCACGATCAGACGTTGCTTCTGTCGGTTCCACCACAGCAGCTCAAAAGGGCTCTAGCAAGCTAGCTACGCTAAGATCAGACAGCGACCGTGTCGACTCTTCCTCGCAAGAGAAGAATACTCATCGGACGCTTGCTGCTTTCAAGAATTCTGATGCTCCCGTCAGACCTGACGAGCAAGAGCAACGTACTTCCAGAGTGCCTGTGACAACACGAGCAAATACCGCCCCTATTGAACCTGTCGCACGAGACGAACGTATTCGTATCAAGCTTGAAGGTCCAGATTCGAAGAATCCTGCTCTCTCAGATCTGCATCCTTTCCAAGACGAGCATGACAAAGCAATGCCCAAGACGCCGCGGATACCCTTCAAAATACCACTATCTCCTGTACCAGAATCACCAATGCTGGAGACGCCAAGGCTACTGCCTTTCGAGGGGCCGTCACCTTCCGAGCATCTTCGAGACGAGTCCACCCGCATTCGTGCTGAGCAGCTCAAATCGTCTCCTGCCGCTGACGCTGACCAAGTCTCTCACAGTCCCGAGAAGCAACCACTGAGTCTTCTGCCGAATACTGAACAGACCGTCGATGAGGCGTCTTCACGCCAAGAAGACATGTCTCCGGTCCCTCGCTTCTCAACAAAACGGCGTCGAACTCGCCTCACAGCTCTGGTACAGACGGATGGTCTGCAAGGTCACCAGGTAGGCGAGCCGTCTGCTCGGGAGAATGAAGTTCTAAGATCTCACCTGAAACAGGAAGCAGGTACACCGTCGGCCCAGGAAGACAAGAACATCAATTTCCATCTGAACGGCGAGGCTGCTGCCACATCAGCTCGGGCTGATAAAGACGTTGGCTCCCAGTCAGGAAAGCAAGCTCGTCCATGGACTGTACAGCAGTATCGACCTAAGCCTGGACCTTGGCCAGTAAGCATATCCAGGTACTTGCAAAGCGAGGAAAACCCGTACAAGCGTCCCAGAAGGAACGCTTTGGACGCGTTGCAAGATCACTTGGACCCTGCACTTGACGATGCATTTGGTCGTGTCAAGGCCCATCCCCCGTGGAAGTACTTGAGGCCTTAAATACTCAGTCAAGGCCACTCCCTGCTTTGGTTCCGTCTTGCTTGTTTGTGACCAAGTATGTGAAATGTTATGAAATTTGAAGCACCGCCGTCAGCGTTGCTGCGTGAGCACACACCGTGTGAATGTGCGAGGGCACGTGAGAAAGTGGGGACCTTCCATGTAAAGCTCTTTTCTAAGTATTGTCGCTTCTGTTACTCTTCTCCTACCAGTCACCTCCTTTCTTTCTTCGACCCGTCCAAAGCAAATAACTTCGCACCGCGCGATGACCGAGCTCAAGATGCTGTTTATAGCTTTTCTGGTGATCTGGCTTTTCCTGTCGTCAGGCGCTCGCGGATCGGGACCTCCCAGCGTCGATATCGTGCGGCTCCTGGACGAAGACTGGTCTGTCATCTTCGAGAGGACTGCGTCTGCGATTGAAGCCTCATCCCGAACTGTCTTGGCACCTCGTCGTCCTGTTGCAGGCATCACCCTCGAACAAGTCGTCGAAGCATTCCAGTCTGGGCCACGTGTCGACATTACCCCACCACCGTCAAGTTCTCGGCAGCGAATGGATGAGACGAATTCCAACTCAGACCTCCTGCGCGAAGAACTTCTGATTCCTACCTCTCTCACTCCCATCGACGTCACAACACGGGCAACAGAGCTACAGAGCATCTCTGCCGCTATCCTTAATCTGTATCACGGTCGCCTACCAGGAAGGAAGGTTCTGCCTCTGGTGGTACAGAACCTGCCGGCTCCAACGTACAAAACATACTTCGAACAAGCATTAAACCCACCAAACAAGCCAAGCTTTCGTTGGACGCATTCTGACCGGACGTATTTGTTCTCGAAGCCGAGAAAATCGCAATCTCTGTACCAACGTCTGTTCGGACTATCTCAAGTTGGCAGCGAGGAGCTCTATGCAACATGGAAGCTGTACGAATACGGACAGGCCAAGATATGGCGGCTCCTTGGCATCATCGAGATGCCTTCACATAAGATCACCAAGGACATATTGAGCAAGCACATGGTCAAAACGCCTCCGCTCCAGCTACGCCGACATTGGTTTCTGAACGACGGAGCCCACCTCGATTTAAGCCAGGCTGCGACCCATTTTGAGGGCAAAGACGACATACACCCATCTTCTCGCTGAGCTCATGTGGGAACCTCAGTGTCAGATTGCAATCAAGCCTTTGCATGTACAACTATGAAGCCAAACGCCGCGGCAACGGGCGTGGGAATGTTGTGCTGTTTTCCTTGTCCCCTCTCTGCCAGCTGTCCGGAGAGTATATGATTGTGATGTACACGCACCTGACCGAGCGGTACTCGACGTCGCCTCTCACAAGCCGTCTGTAGAGGCGCTTCTCGACCGTCGACTGATCTCATGTGTTCAGGACCCATCCACATGAACGATGATCACAAGACGCAACACATGATTGTGCGCGTGAAGGCGTCTTTCTAACCCCTAATCACGCAGCATCGACTAACATGTATAAAGTTGAGGTATCGGTTCTCGTTTTTGGTTGAAGGCTCTCGACATTCTCGACCTCCATTCTTGAGAAAAGTGACCGACAAAGCTTGTCACAATGACGGACTGTCTTGTTCGATTCCTCTATGGCATCCTTTGCGTCTTTCGATGCTTGCAGCTCCTGCACGCCGCAAGTTTGCCTCTTCAAGAATTTGAAGAGCTGATTACTGCTGGTGTTCGACATACGGGTCTCCTTGCTGGCACACCTGACGTCTCTCATCTCCCACACGGTTCCTATCCCCGCATCTTCGAGAGCGAGCATCATGTACCAGACAGCTATTATCCAGTGGGCGACACCAGCCGATTCGACGCTTTTCTCAACGACGCTCGCAGCAACTTGGACCAATCTCATGCCACAGGCTACGCTCACCTTCCAGAACCAGCATCTTCTTTCAGCCCATCTTCGGAGGTCAGGTCGTCCGAAACACGCCTGGGACTAGTCAATGGGCACTTGCACGGCTCGACGTCTTCTATGACCCAGTTCAAGGACGTAAGGGCTGTCGAGACACCTTCGACCTCAATCGGAGCCCGTCTGAACTCAGCGTCTGCGGGCGACGAGATGCCAGGGCCATCACACGGCTTGACACTTGTTCAGTATCCCTCAGAGCTGACGATCTCAGAGCTGACGATTGCTCAGCGTCAGACCCTACTGCACTACATCAGGGACGACGTCTTTCAAGCTATGGGAGCGAGAAAGTATGTACAGACGGTTAAAGGCCCAATTGTGGCTCCTTACGAAAATGCTCTGACGCCGGACAGCTTCTCAAAAGCTGTCGGCAACTCTTTTCGCAAGGGCGCTCGACCCTGGATTTGGCACTTTGGTGGTCATCGCATCCTACTCAGACAAGCCTCGCCAAAGTCAGGAGAGTTCGAGCTTCTGAATGGCTTTAGGGTGGTGGATCGCAATCGAATTTTCTTTGAGGTGTGGCTCGAGAAGGGCGAACCTGGTTCTCAGCTCTTTGAATACCTCGGCGTCATCAGGCTTCCGGGCAGACGTAATCTCAGTCCTTTTAAGAAGGAAACCTTGGGCAAGAGCATATCTGCCGTCCAAGCATACTCTGTTGTTGGCCCGTCCACGATCTTGACAAAGGGGCTCGAGCACAAGTGATGTTGTGATGGTCATCGACACAATGACAGCACAAGACGTCGTTTTGCGTATGTGACACTAGCAGTGCTTGTCTCTTCAAAATATGTTGGTTGCTTTCAGTGTGAGTGCCGGATGTGATGTGAGCACTGGTATGAAATGTGAGCTTTTGGTGTGTATGTGTGTGTGCGTGTAATATGCTGCGATATGAGCTTTGTGTGGGATGCTTTTTTCTCTTTTCTAGCCGCACCAGCTCATCGGTTCAGCGGTATAGCTCAGCAGGACGAATGGATTGACAGAATACGGAGCTGGACCTCTCCGAGCGTTCGACAGCGCGGGTTGACAGTGGGAACGGCGGATGTCAGGTCGCGGCCGCTCAGCTTGAGTGGGTTGTGGTGGGGTCATCCGACCAAAGTCGTTGTCGCTCGACTTGAAGCCAAGCATGAAGTGAAGAAGGCTTTTGCCGCTCAACTGCGAATGACTTGTTTTTGAATTGTGCATACAAAGAAAAAACAGTCTTTCTGAAATTTGGAATACGAACCTTTGTATTGAAGCCGAGTTTCGAAGTCAGAATACAACGAGTCAGAATAAAACGAGTCTGAATACAAAAAACAACATACTCGATCACCTTTTCACCTTCGTGGAATTTCAGAGGCGCTCCCAGAAGAAAAATCAGCTGCCAAGCTCGGGCCTCCGTTTTCCCTCTGCAGTTCTGTTGCCGCATTTGAGCAAGTGAGTCAGTTGCTGTATACTGTAGTAGGCAGTCATTTCTATGCGCATGAGCTTTGGCTTGCGATTGCTGTTCTTTTCCGGAACCAGCCCTCTTTGCCGGCTCTGAGAAAGAGAGAAGGAGAGTTCACAGTTCGTTTTCCTGCAGAACAAAGGGAAGCAAGCAAGCGGAAACGAGAAGTTGAAATTGGCCTGCAGAAGTACCGAGTCTGGACACGCTCTTGGATGGCCGCGCGAGTGGTTGCACTGTGTCTGCCAAAATTAGAGAGAGTGTGTGTTGCTTTGTTCTTCCTGCTCGCGCGCCTCTCTCTCTTGCTTTCCTACATCCATCCTTCTCCGTCTCGTCTTCTGTCAAAGTCTCTCTTCGCCTGGTTTTCCTCGACAAAAAGTGCATACGGCTACTTGATTGTCTCCTCGCACTCCACGGTCGCCGTGCATTCCATCTCGTCGCTCTCATCCCTGTCGCCGAGACCGCACGCTTCCCAGCTAGGACTCTAGGACTTTTGCTCGTCCTTCCAGCTCCATATATACTCCATCACCGTTTCACATACAGCATCACATACATAAAATAATGTCGACCACAGCCGCGCGCAGAGGGTCCTTCCCTCGACCCAAGGGCCGCTCTCAACAAGTGCAAGACGATACCGAGGAGGTGCGCACACTTCGTGCCAAATACTCGGAACAGCTCGAAATGATCCGAGAACTTTTCCCCACTTGGACCGACGAGGATCTTCTCTTCGCTCTACAGGAATCTCTCGGCGATGTCGAGAACGCCGTCGTTCGTATCTCGGAAGGTCAGGTCGAGCAATTCTCGTCGGTCAAGCCAAAGAAGCAGCCCAAGAAGGACTCTGGCTCTCACCACGCCGCTTCCACCCCTTATTCCTCCTCAGCCGTTCCTCCCTCAGCTGCTCCTCACGCTGCTCGCGGCAACCATGTAGGCGCTCCTGCCTCTCGTGGCCGTGGCGGCGCCTCGGTTCGAGGTGCTCGAGGCGGCCGAGGTGGCTTCCGTGGTGTCGGTGGACGTGGCGGAGGCATCGCTCCTCAGGCCAACGGTCACGATCTCAAGACGCCCGAGACCCAGACGGTTGAGGCCACCACTGCTCAGGCTTTTGCTCCTATCGCCACCCCAACCACTGGAACTAGCTGGGCCGCCGCTCTCGGCAGGTCCAAGAACAAGGCCGCACAGCCTGCCGCTCCGGCCACACCTGCCCCAGCACCCGCCATCGCTCCAGAGATCACCCAGCCTGCCGTTGCCCCTTCGCAGCCGGCTGCTCCCCCTGCCGCCGAGACTGCCGCTCCTCAGGCCACAGAGCACGCTACCACCACCGCCGCTCTTCCTTCCTCGACCGAATCCTCGGCGCCCGCTGTCAAGGTTCCTGCGCCTTCCAAAGCTACACCAAAGACCGGCGGTATGAGCTGGGCTCAGATCGCACGCAAGTCAGAGGCTCCCAAGGCCGCTGCTCCTACTGCAGCTGCTTCCGAACCCGCTCCAGTAGCCGCCGTACCCGAGGCCGCCCCCGTCGAGACCGCCACGGCTCCATCCACCACCACTGAGGCTCAGCCCGAATCCCTCGAGCAGCCCGCCGCCGCTGCATCCGAGCCTTCCACCCAAGCTGCAGCTGCACCCGTCGCTTCTGTCGATGCCGCCACCACCGAAAGCGCCGCTGTTCCCGAGCCCCAGGTTTCTGCTCCCGCCGAGACCGCACCTGCCGCCGAAACCACTTCTGCTGCCGCCGCAACCGATGCCGGTGCCGCATCCGCAATTGCCCCGCCTGGACTCTCCAAGGCTACACCTCGCGCTGCAGCTCAGCGTTCGTCGCAGCGCGCTCGCCAAGATGCACCTGTCGTCATGGCCGGCGGCTCGTCGCAGCTCGACAAGCTTGGCGTCCAGTTTGGCTCGCTCAACTTCCTTGGCGGTGACGCTGACGAAGCCCCCGAGGCTACCACCGATGCCCCCGCCACCCACGCCGAGGTTGAGGCTGCTCCGGCCGCCCCTGCCGCCGCCGCCGCTTCAACGGCCTCCCCTTCTACCCACCGACAAGACGCTCAGGTTGGCCACGCTCACGCCGACTCTTTCAGCCAGCAGCCTTCTGCTGCTCAGTACGACGGCTTCAAGTCCGATTCATTCAACAACTCGTACGGCTTTACTGGTCAGCAACAGCACCAGCAACAGCAGGCCGCTCCTCAGCAACAGCACCAGCAGGCCTCTCACGACCAGATCCACGCCTACAACGGATACAGCTCCATCGGCCAGAACCAGGCCTCCTCCCAGCCTCAGTCGCAGGGTCAGCCTCAGCACGGCCTGCACGACTACTCTTCCATGTACGGCGGTCTCGACTCTCAGCGTCTTGCTCAATTCTACGGCGCCTACGACCAGGGCTCCAACGCTTTCGGTCAGCGATCCGACGATAAATCCCAGTCGCAAGTATCGCAGCAGGGCCAGCAGCCGCAGTCCGCTTCCCAACAGGGCGCTGACCACCAGAGCCACCAGCCCCACCAGCACCAGGGCCACCAGGCTGGTCCCGGTCTCCACCAGCAGCAGGCTCCTCAGCAGCAGTTCCCCGGCATCATGCCTTACTACTACCCACACTACTATATGCCTAATCAGTTCCAGCACTACGGCCAACCAGCTGCTGGTTATGGTCAGTACCCTGTCTATGGCCAGCCCGCTGGCCAGCCTCAGCACGCCTCCAAGCCCGGCACTCCCGCCAACATCGCTTCGCCTTACAGCCAAGGTCCTCAGTCCGATGCCAACGCCTACGGTGCGCAGAACCACTACGGTCAGACGCCCAGCTCTGGCGGTCTCTCGTCGTACGACCAAGGCTTCGGCCGCAGTATGCCCGGCCTTGGTGGCGCGTCGGACTACTCCAAGATTTACGGCAATGCCATCCCCGGCCTTGGCGGCTTCCTCGGAAGCGGTGCCGGTGCCGGTGGCGCTCCCCCTTCGCAGAACACTGCTTCGAGCAACACCACGTCTGGCAACAACGGCACTCCTCACCTCGGCTCGCAGCAGAAGGCCGGCGCTTCATCTGGCAACGCCCTCGACAGCTACCGCCAGTTCGACGCCAACGCCTCTAAGGGCTCAGCCCAATCCACGTCGGCTTCCAGCCAGGTCGGTCGCAGCCAGGCGCAGCCGCAGACTGGTCCCCAGCAGCAACAGCACGGGCAGCAGCAGCAACAGCAGGCTCAGCAGCAGGCTCAGCAGCAGCAGCAGCAGCAGCAGCAACAACAACAGCAGCAGCAACAGCAGCAGTACTACCAGCAGTACGGCGCCTATGGACACCAGGCCAGCAGCAACGCCTACTCCAACTATCCTTACGCTCGTCAATACTGGGGTCAGTAGATTGGCTCTCTTCCTCTCTCTGTCACTCTGTCTGCTGCCAGACTTTGTGCCTTCTGTTTCAATTAGCGCAAAAAGAAAACCAGAATCACCACTCGCACCTGCAACAAGGGCTCTTTCTTTTTTCTGCTGACTACTATCTAACGAACCTGGGCCACATCTAGATGTGTGTCTGTGTGAATGTTGCGATACGAAGCGTGAAAGATGGATGGGATGCATGGTCGATACGAGCATGCGAGAGAACAAGTGAGGCTCGATTTGGGTCGTGCATCGGTGTGAAGATGTGAGTTGGTACAACGGGCTCGGCCAGGATAGCGAGCTAGAGACACCGAGCGGGGTTGGAAAGGCCATGTGCTTGACAGGGGAAGATTCCGTTTTGTTCGCGTGTAGCTTTCGATTAATTTTACCTTTTTCTTTTTTCCCCGCTCAGAGTCGCGGCTTGAATCGACGAGGGCTACATGCTCGATGACTGGATGTTCTTAGTCGGAGATGAACTTTTCCCGTTTCAGCAAGTGTCAGTGTTGGTCTGTCTATCTCGGCGTCTTTTTGGATTGATACGTGGGGAGGGGGAAAGGATTCGG